>CM065699.1:32439040-32479040 GCA_017654935.2 Phymorhynchus buccinoides
AGAATATCACTTTGTAAAAAAAAAAAAAAGTATGCGGTGAAAAGTTTAGTTCTCTTGTCGGCAACATTGTCAGCATGCTTAACCTCCCCTTCTAAAAAAATCAAGACTGCTCGCGGGAAAGGCTGCAAACGGTAAGCGTTTGGAATATTTTTACCCTATTTCCGTAACTCTAGGGCGCTGTTTCTTCAAGGAGTACAACTAAAATATACAAAGGAATTACTTGCTTTGTTTTTAAACATGTTCTAACATCACTGTGAACACTTTTGAAACGAAAACTGGAGTTATAGTGTGCTGTGCTGTTATGGTAGAGGATTTTTCGTTGCCAAGGTGAAAATGGCCTAAAATGAGCTCCCCTTGTGGGGCTAAGTTGGACCACTGGCTCAATTAAGCCTACCAGGCTCAACTTAAACCCACACCATTAGAAGTTAATAGGGGCTGTTTATTGAATAAGTATTGATAGAGTTTGATGTTTTCTATGTGCCTTTGAAAGTGTGTGTGTGCGTGCGCGTGCGTGCGTGCGTGCGTGCGTGCGTGCGTGTGTGTGTGTGTGTGTGTGTGTGTGCGCGTGCGCATGCGTGTGCATGTGCGTTTTCATGCCCTTGCATGTGTGTCTGTGTGTGTCAAATAATTGTTTTTGAAGTGTGTAGCTTTATTACCCGGCCAGAGGCTGGGGTTTTGCGATTGGTGTGTGTGTGTGTGTGTGTGTGTGTGTGTGCGTGTGCGTGTGCGTGTGCGTGCGTGCGTGCGTGCGCGCGTGCGTGCGTGCGCGTGTGTGTGTGTGTGTGTGTGTGTGTGTGTCTGTGTGTGTGTGTGTGTGTGTGTGTGTGTATCGATTATCTTAAAAAACTACTGTTTGGACTTTGATTAAAATTGGCAGAGAGCTAGACAGCTTGAAAAGGAAGCTTCCTTTCGTTAATCAACACCGTGCTGACCTTGACCTTGAAGTTTAGCCTTGAAAAACGAAATCCCCCCCCAGCTTTATTTCGTGAACTAGAGAACAGAATCGCTTCAAATTTTCTATGGTGGTGTACCATGGTTCAAGGAAGTTTGTATAACAGTTCAGCTGTATCTCGTGAACTACTGAACAGAATCGCTTCAAATTTTGGGCTATGTATTTTATGCATTCTGTAAGGGTGGAAAGTGGTGTGTTTATTGGGGGGTGGGGGGGGGGGGAGAGGACATAACTCGGTGCAAGGAAGTTTGTATAAAAGTTCAGCTGTATCTCGTGAACTACTGAACAGAATCGCTTCAAATTTTGGGCTATGTATTTTATGCGTTCTGTAAGGGTGGAAAGTGGTGTGTTTATTGGGGGGTGGGGGGGGGGGGGGGGAGAGGACATAACTCTGGCCGGGTTTTCATTGTCACAATGGGATGCCCTTGTGGTTATTTTGTAAAGACCCCCTAGAGCCAATGAAATAGATTCTATTTAGGCCTTGAGTCCATTAATTTATTTCGTTAGTCTTTTTTTTATAGGTTTAAACAAATAATAATTTAAAGAATTTTTTTTACATTTTGAAATTGATTCTATTTAAGCTTAAAAAGGATTGCATTAAAAAATAAAAAAGGTTGCATTAAAAAATAAACAGAAGAGTTTTACGGCCTCTCATTTCTCTTGCTTAAATTGTGATTAAAAACAGGAAATATTTGCTCGTTGAGTTATCTTAATGGTCGACTTATGGCAATTATTTGCCCGCCAGGGGGCAGTCAGTCCACTAGGGGCTTATCACGCGATTTTCTTAGTTGGGCGTAGTGAGAGAGAGAGAGAGAGGCTGGGACTCCTCTCTCTCTCTCTCTTTCTTTATCCCCAACTAAGAATATAGAGAGGATTAGCCCCAGTCGAGCGTTATGCCCCCTGGTGGTAAAAAAAACCTCGCTAGGTCGCTCATTGTAATTCTTATAATAGCTATGACTTAGTGTCCTAGAAGGACTGTAATGAAAGCAAGAAAACTGCAGGTTTATGTTCTGTTAATCAGTATGTGTTATGACCTGTATTATGTTTTGAATACTAAGGACAATCATTTACTCTGAAGTTCACTTTATGACTTTGTTGGAGTCTTGAGTGCCATTAAATAAATTTTATTGAGTTAAACTCAAACAGTTAAAACTTTTGTTCTGCATTTTAGTGTTTGTAAGTTTATAATAAAGATTAATTGTGATTTGAAAAGCAATAAATACGTATTTCCTTAGTTGTTATTACACACTAGTTCATGATTTTGTTAAGGCCTTCAGTGCATTGCAAAGAACTGCAATGAAAGTAAACCATTTGAAGCTTTATGTTCTGTGTTTTGTTCTGCTTTATGGACTGTATTTGAATTTGGTTAACCAACATTTGATAAATTCAACCACATAGGCCCTACAGATGAAGACACACATACAGATACACACACCTATACAGACACGTGCATGTCCACATACATACACATATTATCTGTCTGTTTGTCTGCCTGTCTGTCTCTCTGTCTCTCCTTACCACATACACACACACACACACACACACACACACACACACTAACACACACACACACACACACACACACACACACACACACACACACACACACACACACACACACACACACACACGCTCGCACACAAATTGATACATGCACCCCCTTCCCCAAACCACACACACTTGTACACACACTCATACATCTTATATGTAAAATAAACCAGATGTTTTGCTTACGTATGATTAATCATGCATGTTGGCTAAAATGGGCAAGTGGCCCAATATTTACAACTCCCTGGCCCAATTTACCCAACGTGTTGTCTAAATTGAGCTTTTTCAGAAATTTCTTATTTTTTAAATATGTCTTTTGATAAAAGGTAGACGTTTTGTATTTATGCCATATAAAGGTCTTATGGTAAGGTTTACAAATAACATTTAATCTATTGTGAAATACAATTTGTGGCCGAGATATTGGCTGCAGTTCTTAGGGGGCCCAACATACCCCACTTTCCCTTAATTGTTTGTATTTTATTGTTACATTTTGTGAAGACATGGTAAAAAAAAAAGCTTATCTATTTTATTCTTTAAAAAAAAAAGTTTTAAGTTTCTGTCTGTCTCTGTCTCGCTTTCTGTGTCTGCATGCGTGTCTGTTACACTGATTGATCACTAACCAAATTACTCCCACAGAAGATAGGAGACGCATTGTATTTTGTGCGTCCATGTATGCATGCACCTGAGCGGAACACACACACGATCATGTTACATGTAACGATTTAGAACACATCTATGTAAGACCCACATGTTCATAACTGATATTGATGTATCATGGATGCTGCTAACAATTAAAGCACTCTTTATGACTTATCTGTTATAACAGGGGACATTCGAAACTGATATTGGTGTATCATGGATGCTGCTAACAATTACAGCACTCTTTATGACTTATCTGTTATAACAGGGGACATTCGTAACTGATATTGGTGTATCATGGATGCTGCTAAGGAAAGCACTCTTTATGACATCTGTTATAACAGGGGACATTCGCAACTGATATTGATGTATCATGGATGCTGCCAACAATTAATGATAACTGATATTGGTGTATCATGGATGCTGCTAACAAAGCACTCTTTATGACTTATCTGTTATAACAGGGGACATTCGTAACTGATATTGGTGTATCATGGATGCTGCTAAGCAAAGCACTATTTATGACTTATCTGTTATAACAGGGGACATTCGCAACTGATATTGGTGTATCATGGATGCTGCTAAACAAAGCACTCTTTATGACTTATCTGTTATAACAGGGGACATTCGCAACTGATATTGGTGTATCATGGATGCTGCTAAGCAAAGCACTCTTTATGACTTATCTGTTATAACAGGGGACATTCGTAACTGATATTGATGTATCATGGATGCTGCTAACAATTAAAGCACTCTTTATGACTTATCTGTTATAACAGGGGACAACAGGAATATCAGTCAGCACCAGAACTTCTCACCAACAATAGAACCTGATGGATCTTCTCGAAAGGTTTTAGCCCGTCGGCTCTCACACAATTGTAACTACTAGAAGACGCACTGAATGAAATTCTGTTTAACGTCCTCCGGTCTGGAACAAGACACATATGGGACATTAGTAGATATATGTATAAATATGGTGGAAACGATCCTGGAGGCAATGCCCGGAGACAGTGCAACACCAGGAAAGTCCCGAACTTTAAACAAAACATATGTGTATAATTTTAATGCAAAAACTGTTGTATGAAGACTGACGCACAATGACCAAGTCTTCATTTCTACCTTCATTGTCTACATTTGTTTTAGTAAATGATTAATCAATAGTAAAAAAAAAATTCAATTATTTCATGCACGATTAATTATAAGTCTGCGCATGCATTTTAGGAGACTCAAATATAAAAGGGACATCAACAATGTTCTAAATTTATTTCTTAAGCATGAAAATGAAATAGAACGCGCCAACGGATGTGGGTTTCCCCACCCCCCGTGAAAACCGAAATGGAAGAATCTACACATGATTGCCAGAGAATGCACAATCTGAAAAGCAACAAGACAGAGAATGAGGAAGGAAGTAAAAAAGCAAGGATCGACAGGGACAGGGAAACAACACACAGATTCAGAGACAGTGAGCGGAAAGAAAGTAACGACAGAAACAGTGCTAAAGGAACTAACGGTCAAGACTGTCAGCGGAGAGACAGTCACGGGAAAGAAAAAGACAACCCGGAGAGAGACAGAAACGAACGAGGCAGCCATTGGAGAGACCGGATAAAGAGAGATAACTCCCTGCAGAGTAAAGCCAGGAGCCCATGTAGGGGATGTAACTCGGTGGAGAGAAAGCCTTTCAAGACAAGAGCTACAGTGCTGGCTGATATTGTGGCGTGTAACCGTGATTTGTAAGTACTGCATAAGTGTGTGTGTGTGTGTGTGTGTGTGTGTGTGTGTGTGTGTGTGTGTGTGTGCGTGTGTGTGTGTGCGTGTGCGTGTGTGTGTGTGTGTGTGCGTGTGCGTGTGCGTGCATGTGTATGCGTGCATGTGTGTTTGTGCGTGTGAGTGCGCGCGCATACGTGTGTGTGTGTGTGTGTGCGTGTGCGTGTGCGTGTGCGTGTGTGTGTGCTAGGCCTACATTCCCATGCTCAAACACATAATTATGTGAATGTAGAATATACGTAAATGAGTGGTTGGATAGGAGAGAATGTTTTTTTTTTATTACACCCCCCCCCCCCCCCCCATCTCCCTCTTTCTCTGTATGTCTTTATGTCTTCAGTCTTGTCGTCCTATACACATTATGTGTATGTTTGTGTATGTCTTATTGTAGTCATATGATATATTGGATTTAGTCCGATGGCAGAGAATACCTGATTTTTGTCCATAACCTAGAAATGTTTGGTAGCAATCGTTGCTTTGCATTTCTCAGTAGTCTTTACCTTCAATTCAATTCAACAATTTTATTGTTTCCAAACAAGTGAAGAAATTTGTTTTTCGGCATGCACATCAAAATGAAGACAAAATAAGACATTGTTATAACCTAACAGAAGAGACAATTTGTAAAATAACATAAAAGCACATGTAATTGACACAAAACATAGTTATCAACACCCCCCCCCCCCCACACACACACACACACACACACTCTTTCTGCCGTTCTTCCTGCACCGAAACCACGGATGCTGAGCACAGGTTGGTCGCCGCTCAGTTCACAGCATGCTGTGAATGATGAATTAAAAATGGTGTTTTACGTCCTCTCTGTCTGAAACAGACACATATGGGACATTTGTAAATACAAAGATGGTGGGAACAATACTGGAGGCAATGCCCGGAGGCAGTGCAACACCAGTAAAGTCCAGATTTTTTAACAATACAGATATGTGTAGCAGTAACCACGCCTCGGCTAAACCTCATCGGCTATGGTAACGCCACAAATGCATATCCAACAAAGAATAATGCTGTTAACTCTCTCTATAATTAAGGAGGCGGACAGCAGTGGGCAGGAACGATCGCCTCAGTCTGTCCGTTCGGGCTAGAGGTGGGTGGGGGTGGGGGGGGGGGTGGGGGAACCGGTTTCTTTCGCGGTCCGAAAAACCGGTTCGAGTTGCTGTTAACCGGTTTTTTAACTGCAAACTGAAAGTAAGTTTTTCTTAGAATAACGCATTCTTTTCGAAAAACAACACTGATTCTCTGCGCAGATTGGGTGTTTGTAAACCAAGAGTAGCTGTTTCTAGTTTGTGGTGGTCAATGACTTTGACTTTGACCGAGTGTTGAGTTGAGTGTGTGTGTGTGTGTGTGTGTGTCATAAGTCATAAGTTTCTTTATTGTGTGTGTGTGTTCGTGTGTGAATGTGTGTGTGTGAGTGTGTGTGTGTGTGTGTGTGTGTGTGTGTGTGTGTGCGTGTGCGTGCGCGTGTGCGTGCGTGTGCGTGCGTGCGTGTGCGTGCGTGCGCGCGTGCGTGCGTGTGTGTAAATATTCTGACAAATAAATGTGTTTGCATAGGTGAAGCTAGTCATGCGAGTACTGGTTAAAAAACCCGGTTCGGTAAAACCAGTTCAAAGAGGGAACACCGGTTTAAAACTGGTTCGGATTTTCTAACCGGTTCTCAACTCTAGTTCGGGCACTAAAGCTAATCAGCCGCCCAGATCTCGAGGAAATCTGAGCCGCCAACACTTCACACAACGGGTGACTTGGATCGCCCTGCATAGCCTTAAGCCGCCTTACTGCCCTGCCCTCAAAGAGCTCCTGCAGGCTGGAGACCGGACCCCCCCCATCAGCTTTCCAACTGCTTTAGTGATCTCTACCAGCTTGGCCCTGTCATGTTCCTTGAGACTGCCGAAGAAACTGAGGAAATCGAAGGTGAGCACCGATTCTACTGTTGCTCCGTAAGAGCTCCAGCAGTCTCGGGCCCACCCCAAACCTGTTCAGTTTCCTTAGGAAAAAGAGGCGTTGGTTGCCCCTCTTGAGCAGGGATTGGGAGCTGGCAGACCAGTCCAGCCTCTTGTCGATAATTGATCCCAAGTGCTTGTACTGGTCCACCAACTCCACATCCTCTCCCTTGATGACCAGTGGAGCTGGCTTGGGCTGGTTCCTCCTGAAGTCAACAACCATCTCCTTGGTCTTTGCCACGTTCAGGAGGAGATGGTTCTCGTCGCACCAGCCAACAAGTGCCTCCACAGCGTTCCTGTAAGAGCCTTCACTGGAAACATCAGGGCTGCACAGTTGCTCCTTCACTACTATGTTGTAACACCAGCGGTCATTCGTGTATATGCACCCCTCCCCCCACCTTTCTTTTTCCCTATCGTCTCTCTAGATCTGTCCAGTCGGGTCAGTGTGGAGCCAGGCAACTGGGGGTCAGTGTCTTTCTCACTGAGCCACGTTTCTGTGAAACACAGCAGGCTAGCCTCACGGAACTCCCTCAGAAACTTGGCGCTGGCTTCCAGCTCCTCTGGTTTGTTTCGCAGGGACTGCACGTTGCCGAGCACGATGCAGGGCAGGGGGGGCTTGTAGTGTCGGCGCTGCGCCCGCTCTTTTACGACACCTCTTCGTCCTCTCTTCGTCCGGTAACGTATTCGCCTTAGAGCCCTGTCGTCTGCTACTTGGAGGCCTACAAAGGGATCGAGTGGATTGCATTTGCAAAGGGGTCTGAATGGTAATAAAAATTCGCGATTGTACTTGGTCAATCTGTGTTTAATTGAAAAGAAAAACAGATTTAAAACTGGATGAGGAATAAAAATACTGAAACTGACGGGGAAAAGCTTCGGCTCTCAAACTGTCACTGTCGGAGGACGGAAAACAGGAGCTAATGGCGGAAACAACAACACAGTTCACTTCGGAGAACACAACGACAAAAGTCCTAAAAATGTACCTTGCACCACTTTTAGAATAAAAATGGCGGCCAACATGGCGGCCAAATGCTTACATTGTGTGTGTGTGTGTGTGTGTGTGTGTGTGTGTGCGTGCGTGCGCGTGCGTGTGCGTGCGTGTGCGTGCGTGTGCGTGCTAGGCCTACATTCCCATGCTCAAACACACATATGAATGTAGACTATGCGTAAATGAGTGGTTGGATAAGAGATAATGGTTTTTTTATGACCCTCCCCCCATCTTCCTCTTTCTTTGTGTGTCTTTATGTCTTATTGTTGTCCTATAAACATTATGTGTATGTTTGTGTATGTTTTATTGTAGTCATATGATATACTTGGATTTAGTCTGGTGGCAGAGGCCATCCGATTTTTTCGATAACCTAGAAATGTTTGGTAACAATCGTTTCTTTGCATTTTTTAGTAGTCTGGTCCTTGTAGATGAAGAATCCGTTGGAAGGTCTTCTGACAACCTCTTGGAATTTTCATAATTCAAAATGGCGGCCAACATGACTGCCATGGCCAAATAACATGATTTGCTGTATTATTTGAAATATACAGCATATAAAACTGAAATTGCAGTGTAAAGAATAAACTTGCTGTGGACAGGCCGGAAGTTCTAGTAGAATCCAGTTATAAATTTGACCACTTTTGGAATACAAATGGCGGCCAACATGGCGGCCAAATGCTTACATTGTGTGTGTGTGTGTGTGTGAGTGCGCGTGTGCGCGTGCGTGCATGTATGTGTGCGTGTGCCTGTATGTGTGTGCATGCGTGTGTGTGTATGTGTGTGTGTGTGTGTGTGTGTGTGCGTGTGTGTGCGTGCGCACGCATAGATATATGTATCTTTGTTTGCGTATGTAAGCGTTGTGTGTTTGTTCGCATGACCAAAAGCGTGCTGGAGACTGGAATGTGGCTGATGGGAGAAAAGTAGCGTGAAAATGAATGGAAAGGCCTTGTTGATGTGCTTGAAGTTAAAACTGTGCTTTCCCTGTGTTGCCTCAGATCTTGTTTGAATCTCCTTGTCTTTTTTAATTTTGTATCTCACCTACTTATAATAGTTATGTGGCGTGTGTGTATGTGTGTGTGTGTGTGTGTGTGTGTGTGTGTGTGTGTGTGTGTGTGTGTGTGTGTGTGTGTGTGTGTGTGTATGTATGCGTGCATTTTTTTATTGCTTGCTTGTGTGTGCACATGTGTGTGTCTTGTGTATATGTGTGTGTATGTTGTGTGTGTCGTGTGTGTATGTATGCGTGCTTGTGTGTGTGTGTGCGTGTGCGCGCGTGTGCGTGTGTGCGTGTGTGTGTGTGTGCGCGCGCGCGCGTGCGTGCGCATGTGCGTTGTAATGTTCCCCAGTCATGCTTGATTTTATTTACAGTACCCAGTTTTAATGCTTCCATTGTTTTCTGATAATGTTTTACTTTAAGTGTTGTTTGTATTTGTACCTGTGACAGCATCCAAATGTCCTTTTATGTATGTTTTTAAAAGGACAATAAATGTGATTGATTGATTGATTGATTGATGACTTGTAAACTTCAATTCCTACAACTATTAATTGGTGTATTGGGTAAGGTTTAGGGAATCAAGCGATCCATTTCAGGTATTTAAAAAAAGTATTGGACTTCAACACAGAATTGCATGTACACAGTTCTTCTTTCTTATGCAACCACCATCACCACGTTAATAATTTTGTTGTTATCACAAGCATTTCTAAAATGAGTTTTACTAGCACAGAACACTAGAAAAAAATGGTCTCACAACGATTCACCTCAAAACAGGTATTTCAATGTCAAATATGAAAGTCCCAAATCTAAGATAAAAGATACAAAAGAATAGCTTTATGCACTATGTTATCTGTAAGCCATCATTATGAAGTAATTTCTTCGCTATATTGACCACATTCTTTGTCATCATCTTAATCTAGTAAAACATCTTATTTGGTTTGATAGAAAAGGATTTCTTGGCCACAGAAATGATATCATAGACACCAGCTACATGTTTGTACATCGTATTATAATATTATAATCAATGGAGTTATTTAATTGCCATTTTAAATAATAAGAATACGTAGATATTGTTTTTGATACTGGAAATGAATAGAGGGATTCTTCTTCTTCGGCGTTCCCAGACCATATGTCCATTATGGGTAAGGTACGTATGTGTCGGGTTTTCAGTTTTCACTGGTCTCCCCGCTGCGTACAGCCGACACATTCTGACTTCGGAGGAGCTCCAAGGAGAATAATAGAGGGATAAAAATGAGGGACACGAAAGGTCAGAGTCTCCCATTCTACAGTACCTTTTCTTTCAGCCCCTTTTTATCCCTGTATTTCCAAAGGTACAGCAGTCTTTACTTCATCTGTTTGGAAATGAAAGGTGTGACTTCGTAAACCATATCATAGACACCGAAACTATGATCTTACGTGTTGTGCAAAGTTAAGTTACAGCCAAGGGAATCATTTGGCCGCCATGTTTACCAGTATTTTGAAGTAATCACTCATGGGTTATTTGGTTGCCAGCCCTGGCATCGAACAACTTTAAAAACAAATAGAAATAGACTTATCAACCCCACAAATCCTTTTCTGGACACCAACATTACATTTTATATGCACATAATTTTGAACGTTTTGAGTTGTGGATTTACATAGTTGCCATCATGGCCACCATCTTACTTTAAGAAGTGATCAATTATCATTTTTATTAACAGAAATAGATTATTGGACATTGTAAACCCTATCCTAGACACCAGAACTATAATTTCATATGTTTTAGCTCTTCAGGTATAGCCTATGCAAGTATTTGGCCTCCATTTTAACCGCCATTATGAATTCATCACTTGTGGGTCACTTGGTCGCTATCTTGACATTCATCTTAATATGGTAAAATAGCTTTTTGTAATTCTAGAAGTGGATCTAATGATTTCAGAAACCCTGTTATAGATACTAATGTTGTATTGATATAGACTGCATTTTTGGCATTTTAGCTAGTGGAGGTTTTTGGTCCCCATTTAGCCGCCATTTTGAATTAAGAAAATATCAAATGTTGTTAGTACCGGAAATGGATTGTTTGACTCCAGAACCCCTAGCCTACACACCAAAATTATTATTATATGCCTTGAAGTACATGAAATATGGCTCAGGAAGAATTTGGCCGCCACTTTGAATCCCAAAGTGTTAGAAATGCAACTGAAGTTTAGGTCCATGTGTTCTGTCTACAGCAACACCACAATTGTAATTTTATATTCCTTAGATTCGAAAAGTAAGAGAGAACAGTGCTATCTAGCAGACATTGGGCGCCATCTTGAATTATGAAAACGCCAAGTGGTTGTCACGAGACCTTCTAACAGATTATTTAACTACTTGGTCCAGACTACTGAAAAATGCAAAGATGTTTAGAAGAGTTGGTCGTTGTGTTACACTGACGTCATATTTAGGCATTGGGTGAAATCAGGAAGGGGAGGGGGGGGGGGGGGGTGGAGAAGACGGATGAAGGGGAAAATGCGAGAACAATATAATTGTTGAATATATGAACGATAACCCCATTGACCTGTAGCAATTTGGGCAGTATAGCTTATTATGTGTAACTTAGTGAGTGTATAATGTTACAGTTTGATCTAAAACCAACATTCAGGTAACATGGCAATGTCAAATGTAAAAAGTTTTATTGTTTTCGCAATTGTTTTTCATTGGGGAACAAACGAACAAACAATAAGCTTTTTTGGAATGTGCAAGTACATTACTTTTGTTGTTGGTAGTTGCTATAGTAGCAGTAGCAGAAGAAAAAGTGGCAGTAGTCCTTTCTGCAATGGATAATTTCACCCTGTATTTACACATTGAGTTTCCATCCATTTCAACAGTTCTGATTCTTTTGATTTTCTCCTCTTTTCTGCCAAAGTGTTGAAAGTGTAGAGAAAGGGGTTAATGGCGGAGTTTAACGGCAATATGAATATTGCCAGGGCCACGTTGACTTCTCCTGGTATGGGTAACCCAGATAATACCAACATCCCGCACAGTCCAATGGGAAACCAGCACAGGAAATCCGTCACAGCAATAGTGATGAGTCTTTGAGCTATCGTCATGTCTTGGGACGATTTGGTAGAGTTGGTCTTCATACTGTTCGTCTGTATGGACCAGTAGATGAAAGCCTGGCCAACAGAAACGAGCAAAAACAGTACGAAGTTCAGAACAACCAGAACACCAAATGAATAATGTTTTCCCTCAAAATCTTTCCTGGTAACAGGCAGCGGAATACAGATGCCTGTCTGGCTGTAGAACTCCCAGTGGGATGTCACTGGAAGTAACGGCACCAAGGCCAGAAAGCACCCAGTCAACCAGACCACAAGACAAACCATCACTGCTGAAGTTCTCTCAAATCGCAAGGCACTGAAGGGAAAACAGAGAACAATAAAACGATCCAAGGTGATCAGACAGATCATCAGTGCCGACACCTCGCTGGACAACAGAGACAGAAAGCCGGCCACCTTACAGGTGACACTGGTTTTCCAGGTGTCGTCATGATGCAGGTATCTGCCACGGTAATGGTCATCAGCTGCACCGATCAATGTCATGTAGACCCCCATCAGAAAATCAGCCGTAGTCAGATGGGTCACAAACACACTGAAACCATTGTGAGAGGCCGTACTCTTTCTCAACACACGTGCACATAGGCAAAGGAGATTGCCAGACAGAGACAGACAAGTGACCAACCACAGAAAGCCTCGGTATGTCCACGACTGTAACAAATCTTCACACGAGGAAATTTCATCTCTGGGGGAGGAACAAGATGACACGTCAAAGTTAACAGGGAGAATTTTACTGCAGCACAGTTTGTAGTTCTGTGAGGAGATGGTGTGTAAATGCAAAAGTCCTGTGTAAATGTCTGGTGGAAATGTTTTAATAGGACTTCCGTGGGTGTATAACTCAGTTAATTGTAGAGGTAACTGAAAGTCATCCAATCTTATTGTGTGGATGTTAGTGTAAGTAAGATTAAGCTTTTTTAAGCCTATGAATTGGACTACGAATTTAGAATCCAGTACACGTAGTGATGTATGTGAGAGATCTAAGGTCTTCAGCTCTCTCTGTTTAATATCCGAGGAGAAATCAGAGGACATTGTTGTGATGGGATTGTTAGACAATAACAATGATTGTAGATTCTTTAATTCTAGAAAAGAAGTGATGTTGAACTGTTGCAGGTTGTTGTTACTGAGGTCAAGGAACTTCAAATTAGGCAGAGTAATAGCAGGCACGTGGGTAAGAGAGCACTTGACAAGAATGAGCTGAACAAGGTAATCATTCCCACTGAAATCAGACAGAGTAAATCCGGATTCCGAAGCATCCACAGAACGGATCCTAGAGAAGGAGGCTGCATGGAAAGACTGAGAACAAAAGACAGAATGCATGTGACAGAGACAACCCACAGGACAATCAACGTGGCACCATAGTTCATCATCCGACATTGGACAATGAGGCCAGCCATCACACACATGATCACTGTGAACACAGATTGTTGAAAGCCTGCATCGGAGAAGTCCTGGACATTGAACTCTCTGACAATGTTCTTCATCCTGATGTTCTGTGCAATCATACATCCCGTTACATCGTGTGTAAATAGGCAGACAGTCGTTGAACTGACCGGGACAGCGGTAGTGGCTGTCAGGACACGGCTCACTGGAATTCATGGGGATTGAAACGAACTGTTTGATTCCATCGAAACTGACTAGAGCAGGAAAATCAACACGTGGTGCGGTAGCTATGTAAGCTTTGAATGAGACACAGTTTACTTCATCCGTTTCGTCCTGACAGTGTGATATCTGATCACACACGTTGGCATAGGACACACACTGACCATTTGTACATGTGAACATAATGCTGGCACATGAAGGATGCTGGCAGAAGGATTCATCGCTGGAGTCTGGACAGTCCCTGGTGAAGTCACACAGCAGGCTGTAGGACACAGTAGAGCTATCATCAAAGTTGCACGTGAACATGGGGGTTAGATGGACGTCAAGGTCTTTGGGATTCAGCGTGAACTGTGCTGGATCAGGGAAAACACACAGAGAGGAAAACTGCCGACTGCACCCTTCACCTTGTATGGAACCACAAACTAGTTGTTTCTGTGTCTTATCACCATCATGACAAACTCTTACATAGTGCTCAGTTTGGGACAATGATAACTTTCTACGACTAAGTGCAATTCCATTATAATACTTTCTGTCCTCTTTGGTCGTGTTCATGTCAAATTTGCAAATAGTGCCCGTATAATCCCTGTATGCAACACTATCCGCATCTGAAATTTCTGAGAAGTATTTTTCAACGGAAATTGACATACGTTCAAAGGATAGAAATGCAGGATAGTTTATACCTTCCCTAGATTTATCGATATAACCATCAAACGAATGATGGAAGACAGTTCTATCTTTGCCAGAGATGCCAAGTCGGTAAATATTTGGCAAGGTCAGGTCGTTGCAGTGCAAACCAACTAAATAATCAAAACTAAAGAAACCCAAGTACACACTGGAAGCATTCACAATAACGTTATATGGATTATGGATACAACTGGGAAATCCCAGTGTAGCTCCAAAATATTCGCATCTCCTTTCCGCACCTCTGACATATTGACTTAGATCGTGATCATAGTCACTGTATGAAGACGGATTTTCAATTATTTTGTAACAACTACCACACAGTGCCACCAGCCCGTGACACTCTTCGCTGCTAAAGGGACAACGTTCTGTTTCATCCCGCCCATCTTCACATTCTGACTTCAAGTTACACTCCACATGATGCCGAAAGCTGGGATAATTCTCCCCTGAACAGTTCCACAATCTATATGACCATGTAGTCTGCGGCGCTTCGTTCTTAGGTATGAAAGAAAAGAACAGTTTGAAGCATTCACTTGTGGAGCATGTCCCTCCGAGTATGATAAGCTTATATACAGTATTATCAAAATAGAACACACGAGCAAAATCACGTTGGATTACATTAGACTCCCAGCGGCATGTACGATGATAACAATGCAGATAGACATCTATTTTATATGACGCACTGAGTACTTTGAAGCTAGTCATCAGAACATGGCCGGCTGGCACGAAGATAGATACTGACTTATCATCTTGAGGCTCTACGTCATTCTTACTTTCGTTTCTTTGCACTGTGAGAGTAATGTACCCGGATGAGTTTGACGTCATTACGGCCACCATTTTCTTTGAAACTGCAAATCGGCACCTGATTTAAGACAACCTGCGACATCTTTTAACAAGATTACAGAGCCATATAAACTGTACTCCAAGTTAGCCTACTGATGAAAATCAAATGATAATTTTCTTTTTACTCTTGGGTCATTAGTTTTTGTGTGTGTTGAGAAATGTCCTGTTTTTATACAGCAATGCTGAGTAATTATATATTTTGCAAAAAAGCTCCCTAGGTGACATTTTTTGACCATACCTAGTACTTATTTGGTTTTGAAATGTTCAGTTTATTTGTAATATTCAAATCTGAATCACTGGGATAATGTTGACATGCTTGCCATTTGGTGAATTTGACATCACGGTTCGCAACAACAGACCTAAGCAACCATTCTACCCGTTGTTGTTGTTATGATGGTTCAGTTTTGTCAAGTTCGGTTCTATTATAGAACTGGGAGTACAAAAAGGCAAATAATATTTAAACGGAAGGACCAAGCAATCGTGAAATCAAAACAATGTTTCTTATATCCACAGTGCCCACGATTATTAAGCACCTGCACAATTCAAAGAACATCGATTCTTCTTTTGTGTGGCGGTTGTAAGTGTGAGTAACTTTTTGAAAATCTGCATGGTGTGTGTATTTGCTTCCTTTTATTCATACCTGAAGGAGAGAGAGAGAGAGAGAGAGAGAGAGAGAGAGAGAGAGAGAGAGAGAGAGAGAGAGAGAGTATACAAAGGATGATATTTTTTACAATTTATAAATTTACACACAAGTATAAGCAGTACGGCGTACGAGAAGCATAGTAGACGGATCAAAAACTTACAGATGAGAAGTAAACCGACCGGAAAACTCACTTAAACAGAAGCAATTCTACATCCACCCACACCTGTAACCGTTGTGGTGGGCTGAAAATCTCGAATAGGGCTGATCAATCACATCCAACATCATTTCCAACCGTGATGTCATCAAGTCTTGTGTGTGTTATCAATGGTCGTCGACTTGTACCATCAGAGGTCTACCCACTAAAACAAGACCTGTGTGTTTGCGCTTAGTTTTGTTCTGACTCAGACTCGATGAAAAGAAAGAAAGGAAGAAAAAAAAGAAAAAGAAAAATACATACTTGGGAAATTTTCGGCCAGCTTACTGCTGGCCTTTGTCAACCCATACTGATCTGGGTATCTTGGTGTTGGGGCTGTTGTTTTTGCCTCCTGGGTTGTTGTCAGAGCTGGCTTGATTGAAGTTCAGTATGCTGTTATAGATGGGGGGGGTAAATCATATCCAAAGTCTTTATTCAAGCTGGGTCTCCTTTCTTTGAGTTCAATGGCCGCTGTCACCTTTCTTTTAGTGAGTCGTGGTTCAGTGGCCAGAATATTGGTTTGGAAGTTGGAAGTTTGGTGTACTGTGGTTGTGAGATGTTCATAATATGCTGAAGATGCTCTGGAAGTATGCTCGTTTAATCTGAATCTTAATTGTCTTCCTGTTTCCCCAATATAGTCCTCACAGCATTCAGCACACCACACCACTTCTTTTCTTGTCCATGTCTGTTTTGTCTGTCACTTTTGTGACCTGTGAACGGATCGAATTGACAGGTTTATGTAGCAGTTGAACACCATGTTGGCTGGAAGCCCTTGCCAGACGTTCCGAAACCCCTTTCACATAAGGTGCACTGACGGTGATGTTCTTTCTCTCGGTGGACTGTCTTTGCTTTGGTTTGGGGGCGTGTGAGGACTATACTGGGGAAACAGGAAGGATCAGACAAAAGGCCACTGTTTTTACTTTTATTCCATTAATATGTTACTTGCCCCAAAATAATTGTACTGTTAGTTTTTATGCCCTTATGTTTATGTATATCATGTCAATGGACTGTGTAGCATTTCGATAATTTTCCATAAAAAAGAACACATTTTTATTAATATTCTCAATATTCTCAATATTCCACGGCTTAGTATAATGACAAGATCACATAACAAATTGTCATACACCTTCGATCTTCAATCATACCCCGTCACCAAATCCATATTCAGAGGTTTAAAAGCAGGGATACAATGAATTGTTCGTTAGATAAGACGAATAGTAAAAAATAAAAACAGTAAGACAGAGACAGACAAGACAGACAGATACGGGACGAAGTGAGCAATCACGCATACGTTTATGTGAGTGTATACACACGCTTTCACACGGGCTACATAAACGAACGTGTATGGATATAGGAACACATTCACACAAGCATGGGTCTGGGTTTCAGTTGGATATTGGCATCCTTCAGTATCACAAGATGAAAGTGTATTGTACGGTGGACATGTTCTGGAGTGGCTCTGGGGTGAATGTCCTTCCCACCCTGGCTGCAGGCGAAGGAGGATGGTGCTCTGGTAAAAGCTGTCCTCGCTTTCCTCCTGGATCTTCTGTCAGCAAGCTGGTTGCCTCAATGGTTTTCAGCCCACCCAGTTCCCTTCTTTATAGGTGCTTCCCTGAAACCACAGGTGTCTACTGTGCTTTCCCATGTGTTGAAGTTAACGTCAGCGAGCTTCGTGTAATGTTTTCAGACGTGTCAGGAATTCTCACGTAACTCCCCATTGAACAACCTACGCATCATTGGGATGCGAGCTGAATCCGTGACCCAACCACTTGAGGCATCGTTCACTGAGACGTGCTTGCATACTTCAATAAAGACACCTCAAACAATTTCCCCAGCGTTGCGTCCGTCTCCTACTGCTCTAAAAATTCATTGCAGTGACTTTATCACTAACCTTGAATTATTTGAACAGACGGAGCTGACTAGCATCGAGGCCACGCTGCTGAAGTCCCTGCCGCACGCTATGCAGGACACGTCTCAAGAATGAAGAATCGCCACCTTCCCAGGATCGTCTTAAAAGGTAAACTCTCAACTGGCTATCGACAGAGAAGCACCAAAGAAGCAATAGCAGAGCTGCTTGAAAAATATCCCTTGGCGCATCTCACGTTGACTACGACCAATGGTCTCCCCTACGTGCAGATCGTAATGCCTGGCATGACACCATCAACAAAATTGCCTCTTCCTTTATTAAGGCTAAGTCCAACGATGCAATCACTCGCTCTTTTGCAAGAGTGTTCACCCATTCTCACAACGTGACAGAGCTACCAGGTGAATATACGAGAGGAAACATCGTCGGACAAGACCTTTAAGCACACGTACATCCACAGAGCCACCCTTAAGGACAAAAGAGCGTAGGAAAAAACCACCTAGGCGATGCTGCAGACACTGTGATCGGGTCGCTTTGGTTTGGGGGCGTGTGATATCCAGTATTGGTCTTCTTAGCCATGTGCATGCTTGCAGTAGACGTGTTCTAACCCCTACTTGATCTTCGTCTGAGGGGCAAACCCATAATTATTGTAGTAATGTGTACGTCTAAAATAGTTAATCCGGGATGTAAATTAGACTACCTGCCAATCGAATTGGCAGTTTTGTCTATTTACATTTTGAAACCCGTGTTAGGCCTAGCTGTTTAAGACGCACCCGTGACTACAGGGCCAGGACTGTACCCACATACAAAAGACAGACTTATTGCAGCAGTAAGCTTACTGAAGGGTGCAGCTGTTGTGTTGTTTTCTTTCTTATAAATAAAACCCCCACCATACCAGGAGTAGTAATGTTTACTGAATATACTCTCAATAAAGATTCTCTAACTCTCTAAGGATCTTGGCAGAACGAATTTGAAGGCACTTGTTTGGTGTGATTTTAAGTGAAGCTTTTGAAATGGGGAAAACAGTTTTATTGGCTGTGTCTATAAGAGGGCGACTTCCAGATAATAAAATATTGCAAGCTATACACGCTTTAAAGCAAATGATCAAAATGTGTTTGTGTTTGCAGATCTTAGTTGGGCGTATCCAGATAATAAAGGATGGTAGGGGGCAATATCGGTAAAGATGATAGATTCATAGAATGCCTCCGTGGTGCTTTAAGATACCCTACAAGAAACAGTATTGGTCAAATATATTATTTATGGGACTTGTTTTCCCATAAGTGTTAATAATATGGAATCTAATATCATTCACCAAGATATCATCCGAAGTCAGAGTGTGGCTGCCCATGTGGTAGGGCAATCGAAAACGGTCACACAAGTAATGTTCTCATCCCGGGCCATAGCTGGTGCATTTGTACCATAGTGTTCAAGTACTTCGGTTGGAGTTTTTAAGCGAGGGCAAGACAACAACAACAACAACAACAATTCACCAAGACCATCTAGAACAAAAATGCTCATGTCTAAATATTAAATTTTCTGTTCAGAAAAAGAAAACTGTGCCTAAAACGCAACATATCTTCAATTTAAACAAAGGGATGAAAGAGTCCTTTGTCAACACCATTCATGCCATACAGCCATAAGAAGCACTGCTGAGATGTTGTTACTGACTTTAATCATCTCACCGTCAAACTGAAACAAAAGAAAATGCAAAACCCATTCAAGTCTAACTTAACTTACATTTGTGTGTGATTTGTTGGAAGAAATAATAAAATAAAACAAAGATAATAACTTGTTTTGTGTTTGTTTTCTCCCATAAGAAACAAAATAATATTCCTTGAATAAGCACAACACAAAGAAATGGTGTATCATCTCTTCACTTTCAATACACACAGGTCAAACAAACTAAATGTCTTTGTCTTCAACAACAAAACTCAATTGTCGCAAAAATAATGTTCTTAGCTCAGTCTCATTCACACACGATCGTTCCACATGTGTCATACACAAATAAAAAGACTTAAAAACAACAAACAATTACCAATGCCAATTGGCCACACAAATCAACAATACACTCTTCTAATTAAAGTGAACATATTAAATTCACCTTGATGGCGACTTTGTCTTGGATTTGGAGATGAATGGCATTGCGTGGTTTGAAAACTTTCATTGACTGTGGAAAATGGAGGTTCCAGTGAAAATGTTCGGTCAACGTAGTAACCTCTAACAAAATTAAAGACATTAACTTATTTACAAATTTGTTCACAAAAATGAAATATTTAAGACATTAAATATAATCGTTAGTGACAGATTATACTCATTACAAAAAACATGTCTTGAAAAGCTCGCAAAACAAAAAACACTTTGGAATTTAGATTAATGTAATTTAACAATGTAGGGGAAGACGGGGTAAAAAGCGCATGGGCGGGTAAGAAGCCCACCCCAATTATCTCATGAAATGAAGCAAATTTCAGTCTCATTTTGCCCATGAGACGAGCGTTAATGTCTAGCATTCGTCTCATGGCCAAATGTGACTGAAATTCTTTATTTCATGAGATAATTGGGGTGGGCTTCTTACCCGCCCATGCGCTTTTTACCCCCGTCTTCCCCTACGAAAATAAAAGAGTGAACTTGGCCTGGGACATTTCAAAACGAAAGAAATAAAGAAAAATCAATAACGATATCAATCCCGTATTCAAACGACGGCCCTCACACGCACTCCTGCAATCCGTCCGTTATAATAGTATTACATTATACGAAACTGATGTTTAAAAACCAACACATTACTGCTCCACTAGATCTCCACTGCTTGCCTTCCCTTGTTGTCCTGGTTACCCATCAAACTGCTAGACCCCACCCTCGGCGTCCATGTAATATACCAAACAATCCCCATATTCACAACATCCATTTCTGTCCCTGATGGCTTTTACAATTGCAAACTGCAGTTCGCAAAGAGTAGTACGAGGTGGAGTAATTATCGTTGAAGCTATGTTTACCACAACCGATACTCAAACGCATTCGCGCGCACTCTTTCTATCGTACGCGTATCACATTCTCTCTCTCTCTCTCTCTCTCTCTCTCTCTCTCTCTCTCTCTCTCTCTCTCTCTCTCTCTCTCTCTCTCTCTCTCTCTCTCTCTCTCTCTCTCTCTCTCTCTCTCTCTCTCTCTCTCTCTCTCTCTCTCTCTCTCTCTCTCTCTCTCTCTCTCTCCATTAAAACAAGTGCTTGACATACACGAGATTTATCACTGCATAGTAACTGAAGAACGGGGGAGGGGAAGACTTCTTTTAGTCTACCAGTGAAAAAAAAAGTGATCAGTTATTCTGTTCCAGTAGAAAGCATTATGTGTTCCGAGTACTCATTGATTTAGTGTTTAACTGGTGTGACCTTTGGATAAGGGTATGAGTTGATTTATTGCGTTTTACACACAGAGACAAAGACATAGACACATAAACACAACAGAGACGTTTAGTCGCACACACGCGTGCGCGCGCGCGCACACACGCACACACACATAGACACACACACACATACACACACACACACACACACACACACACACACGCACGCACACGCACGCCACACACACACACACACACACACACACACACACACACGCACGCATGCACGCACGCATGTACGCACGCACGCACACGCACACACACACCCACACATACACACACACACACACACACACCACGGAGAGAGAGAGAGAGCGAGAGAGAGATTTGTACATTATACCACAAAATACTTTCTTAGGACGTTTAGTGTCACTCTGAATTTGGGTTTTAATGATTTATTATTTTTTAAAAAGGCTGTAGCTTTCAAATAAAGAATTAAAAAAGAAGACTTTTACCTCAGCATTTTTGTAAGATACAATTTTACACTTTTAATATTCAGTGGCGTAGGAATAGAGGAGGGGGGGCAGACATGTCTTCCTGCCCCCCCCCCCCCCCTCCCCAATATATCGAGCAGGCCAGCAAGCGAAAAGGAGAGAGAGAGAGAGAGAGAGAGAGAGAGAGAGAGAGAGAGAGACAGAGACAGAGACAGAGAGAGGAAGAGAGAGAGAGAGAGAGAGAGAGAGAGAGAGAGAGAGAGAGAGAGAGAAATGAAAGACATGAAAAGCCCTGGTACAAATTAATGGTTTCTTAACTGAATTCTTCAAATTTTGTTTTGGGGGAAAAATGGAATATTTGTTGTGAGAGCATTAAACTCTGGGTTTAAAAAAGGAGAACTGTCATGTGCACAGAAGGAAGGTATAATTGTATGTATTCCTAAAGGAGATAAAAACCACGACAATATAAAAAAAAAATTTGAGACCCACTTCACTGTTGAATGCGATGTATAAGATTGGATCATCCTGTATTGCAAACTGTGTTAAAAATGTTCTGCCAAAAATAATTAATGAAGATCAAACTGGCTTTATGAGAAACAGATACATTGGCGACAATATACGATTGATTTTATGACACAATAGCATACCTAGACAAGCATAATCTACCTGGAATGCTACTAAACATAGATTTTGAAAAAGCTTTCGATACAATAGATTGGGGATTTATGTATAAAGTGTTGAAAGCATTTGGTTTCAAGACAGACATTTGTAAGTGGATTAGTACTTTAAAAACAAAACAAAACCATAAAGTCTTATTACAAATCTACACCTGAAAAACCTGCTGAAATATTAGCTGAACCTATCTGTCATAAAATACTTTGAATTGGAAACACATCGTTTCTAGAAGCCTTATGAACAAAAAATGTTAACTCGATTGCCGATTTCTTTGATGATAGGGGTCAGTTTCTCTCGTATATACAATTCAAACACAAACATAACATTAACATAGATTTTATTACTCATGCTGGGTACAAATCTGCCTTATTAGAGTATATTAAACGATGCAAGGTTACCCCTAAAGATAATATATAAGTATATTAACTCTACTTTCTTGTGTTAATATTTTTTTATATTTTGTTCTTGTTAGGAATGAGTTACATAAAAAAAGAACTAAAACAATCGCAGGTAGGCAGCCGCGTTCACTGGCACACACTTTCAGCGGCACACACGCACATCCACGCGCCCGCACAACACACTGCACACACACATACGCACGCGTATACACACATGCTCACACACTAGCTTCACAGGTAAGAATGTGTCCGTACACCAAACACTAGGTTAGACAGAAACACATACATTTTTGTATCACACAACAACACTAAATGCTCTTGAAAATGTCCATCTTAGCTTTTTTCATAAATACAAAAGTGTGCGTGTGTGCGTATGTGTGTGTGTGTGTGTGTGTGTGTGTGTGTGTGTGTGTGTGTGTGTGAGAGAGAGAGAGAGAGAGAGAGAGAGAGAGAGAGAGAGAGAGAGAGAGTTAAAAAACAAGTTTGATACAAAACTGTTTGTTATAGTCGTAATAATGGGTTTTTTTTATGTTGTAGATTCTGTCCTTGAGGTTGAGAGTGTTATGTTTCTTATGTTTTCTAAATAAAGAGGTTTTTTAAAATGTTTTTTATATCAATGTCATGGTCGGCAGAATAAAACAAACTGGGCGGGCTGGGCAAAAATAAACCAGATGGAGATGGGAAAAAAAGTAGGCCTAATTTATTACGTAGTGATTTATTATTAGATTTTTCGGTTTATTTAGTGAGAGTAAAGTAATGTGAAGTGATAAAAAACAAACCAAAATACCAGCCGCCGTGGTGTAGTGGTTAGCGTCACGGACTACTGACTGGGAGGTCTTGGGTTCGAGTCCCATCAGAGGCTAGGGATTTTTCGGTCCTGGACCGACTCCTACCCAGAGTGAGTGGCTATGGGCTCAATGGGAAGACTGAAACCACACAGTCGAGTTTCATCCGCTTAACGGATGAGATTCTGAGAGTGTTGCACTAATTGCAAGACCAACACTGCAGGTGTCTGTAGTTCTCGGGCCTGGTTAACACCGGGATATCATTATGAAAGGAAGCGTAGAATATAGCCCTGCCATGCAGTCTCAGACCGATCCGGAACTCCATAGCATCATCATCATCGTTATCATCGGCCTCATTTTCCATCAATCATAAAATTAAAAAATGTCTCAAATTCTGTGGCTTTGCATGCCCTGCTCTCATGGTGACCTCAGTTTCGGTTTCCAATCCAGTCTATGCCTTGGTGCGTTTGGGTCAAAGTCATGGGGATCAGTGTGTTCTGGGGAGCTGTCGGTTGATGGTCGTGGTGGCGCCCTCGGAGGAGAACCTCACTCACGCTAGCTCCGCGACTAAGAGAATAGTGTCGTCAGTAGGGGGCTTAGTAGGTGGTGTCCTGAACAGGCTCCACTGAACTCCACCGAAGTGACTCAGCAGCAGTGCAGTGTCTCCTCGGTTGGTTGCCTCCTGACGGCCTGACATAGATTCGCTCCCCTTGGACTGCTGGTCTCGGATTCTGCGACTTGAGCAAACCGGGGTGTAGCTGCGAATTGGGATTCGGAACGAGCGGCGTGGGAGCAACGCCACTGTACGGCCCAGAAGATGGGACAGCAAAAAACAAAAAAACAAAACTACAACAACAAAACCTCTACTTTCTGTACCAGGAAACTATTTTCTATTCACAAAGATTCCCAGCTGTATTACGATATATTAGTTCAGAACAAAACTCTCCCTAAATGCTGTGATAAATGGGACATGAAACTCTCAGTAAATCATGATTGGAAATCCTCTTTTTGGTATGTTCATAAGATACAGGTGCCAGAATCGTCCCATAACTGGCTCCCCATCATGAGCCACCATTTGCCAATGCTGGCCCGCCATTAAAATGGGTGTGCATATGGAATCGCGGCATAGCTGGTACGATTACATGCCAGCATCGCACTCAGGTGCTGGCATGATGGCAAAACCAACATGTAGCCAGCATCAGAACGACGCCAGCATGTTTACAGGGCTACTATTGTGTGTGGGATAGGGCCTTCTGATACGGACACACTCAGCTCATATCATTGCTACTGGTGTGTATCAAAACGGGTTAAGCTCACATAGGCCTATGTGCAGTTATTCAGTCATTGCTATTGTGTCATTGCTTCACACAATGTGAACAGCCATTACTTTCTACTGTGTGATAGCTATGTATTGTATGATTAGCTGCTGTTGTGTTAATACTGCTACCATATTATTAATAAGGCATTCCCTTTGATTGAGTTTCTTGCTACTTCAACGATAAACTCTCAATAGGCCTACATTTGTCTTTAGTCAGTTTTCCACTTAAAACTGATCTTATTCAGATTACTTTGATGTGTAGTCTATTTTTAGTAACATAGCATCTGATGATGTGAGTGCTTTGCAGGATGTTATTGCTGCACTGTCTTTCCTAGCTGTCTTCCCTAGTCTTGTCTATTATATAAATAAACAAAAGAAACAACTGTCTGGTTTCCGCCTATATGTTCCTGCCTGATTGGTGTGTGATTTCTTCACCCTCCAATCCTTATCCATACCTTTATCCCTCATCAACTCCTCCTTATCCCAAACCTTACCCTTACCACCCCATTACACTATATAAAATGTATATGTAACTTTGTTGACTGTTGTGAGCTACAACACATTTCCACATTACTATTTGGAAATGTTTTCTTCTACTAATTCTGATCTCATACACAGAGCCAAGTTTTGCGAACCTTTTAGACACTGACTTATCAAAAGTATGTCCAGGTATGAAGCATTTCGTTGGTTTGAACAGTACAAATATTTTCAGTCGTCATGCTGTTGCTTCAAGATGCCATTATAACACGGATTCAGGGACAGTGTATGGCTCGTGTCAGTATACTACTACCACTTGTAAAATGTTTTTGAAATTTCCACAGGCGAATACCAGTAGCTATTGTAAACTAGTCTTGAAGCTTTCAAAAACAACTACTACTACTTCTTGTCAAATGGAAGTGAAGTTGTTGTGGGGTTTTCATGTTAACGTTCATCTTCGACGGCTATCTTACTGGTGTGATGGAAAACGATGGAGAACAGGTGTACAAAGCATTTATAGCGTTGTGAGTTGTGGTGCCCATACACTCGATGAATTGTTTTTCCAAATGCATGGAACCACTGTTAAAGTGAGGCATTCTAACAACCCTTCCGTTGACATAACTTTTGATGAAGTCACACAGGTCAATGTTATCGTTCAGTATACATCTTATTATAGCGGATATATTATAGAGCCAAAACTATTCGGAAAAGCAACATTTAAAATTCATCTGGAGGGAAAGCTTGGTCATGCTTTCATGATAAGCATTCAGCGGTCATTCTTAAGTAGTGGAAAGTATTGGTTGGAGAGGTATAGGCGTCAGCGTCAGATACTTGTGTACCTAAACTCTAACACAAGTTCGGCAAAGATTCAGTACATGGACACTGCTTACTTTACACCAGCTTCAATCTTCGTTAGTACATCGCTTAGAATGGAACATGTGGATCCATACATTTATAAGATGTCTCTAGTTGTGCTGCACTTTTCCATTCTCTATAACGCTAATTTCCCGCGTAATGTGTCCGATGGTTTGTTAAACTGTTCTGTGCATAGTTATCCTGCATTCCAGGATCATGTCCACTGCAACCTGAAGCCAGAGTGTGAAGATGGACGTGATGAAACAGAACTCTGTCCCTTCAGTAGTGCTGGCTGTAAAGGCTTGGTGGCTTCCCGTAACGCCTGTTTCAAATTCATCAGATTAGAAGAACGGGTATCAATTGTCGTTGGTTCTTACCAATGCAGACAGGTAGGCGGAGAATTGGCTGTCATAAAATCAAGACAGGACCATGAACATGCTGCATATATTTTCGAAAAGCTTGATTGGTTCAAGTTAGGTCTTGGTTTCATATCAGGCTGGTATGATATACACTTCATGTACAGCAGATTTCAAAAATGGTTTGACAGTACATTGATCTATAACATTGATACTTTCGTAAATGAATATTGGCCTTCAAGAATACCTGGAACTTTAGCATTTTGGCCAGAATGGCTTTCGGTTAGTATTGCACCATTGTCAGCGACATTTGAGGCTTTACTGTGTGAAATATTGCCAACATCAATGGCTACGTTTTCTTCCCATTCTGTCTTGGTTAATATTTCTTCATTAATTTATGGTCTTAAAAAGACTAAGCAATTACTATCTCTTTGTTCCAATAGACAGTTGTCACACGCCTTTTCGTTCTCCAATCTCCAAACAAACCGTGGAAAAGCAGCCAACTTGCAGTCACAGTTATTTACGAACATGAGTTACTGGCAGAATGATCACGCAACATTAAAAACGGTTCTTAGCGTAGACGCATACATGTTTTTGTGCCAGGATGGTATTACATCGATCAGTTTTACCTTTGTGTGTGATTTTAACAACGACTGTCCAGACCACAGTGATGAGTCATTCTGTCAGCATCCTCCATGTGATGGCTTCCTGTGCTCTAATTCCCAGTGTCTCTTGCCCAGCCAGCGCTGCAACGAATATTCCGACTGTCTGGATAGCTCTGATGAACTGTTAGAATGTCAAGATTGCGAAGAATGTAAAATGTATTATCCTCCTGCAAAATCCAAAGTTGGGAAATATTACATTAATTTAGATGGTTCTGGTTATTTCAGTTATCAGAAGATGGATGCTGGGGAATCGTGTCCTGACACTCATTACAGCTGTATGGCTGAGTGGTTGTATTGCCTTCCTGTCTACACAAAATGTAACGGATTTTACGATTGTGTGTATGGTGAAGACGAACAAAACTGTAAGACAGTGACTTGCCCTTATTACTACCGATGTAAAGACTCTATTGTTTGTGTGCATGGAGACCACCTGTGTGATGGCTGGGGTCAGTGTCCACAGCGAGATGATGAACTCATGTGCGACACCACTTGTCCAGAAGGTTGTGCATGTCAAGGTTATTCTTTGTGGTGCAACAGCCCTTTTTTCATGGACACTATCCATAATATACCAGTACGTTACATGGACGCCTCGGGGTCAAACAAATTTCTGGCAGATTTCGAAGAAACTGAGTATCTTGTATTTTTGAATCTATCTCATTGTTTTTTACGTAATATTTCGCGTGTGCAGCTTAATAACTTGCAGTATTTAGATCTCAGCAATAATTATTTAAACAATCTAGATATGGTTATGTTTGTTAACCTACTGAATGTGAAAACTCTGCTGATAGCGGGCAATCCTTTAAAGAGTATGACACATTGGCAGATAAAACTCATTCACTACGCTCTGAGAAGACTAGATGTGTCAAGGACATATGTTGGTATTATAAGTAATGCTATTCACCTTTTTTTTACCGTCTTTAACACACTTGAACGTGTCATTTTCTGTCATTGAAACTATTAAAGGTATGGGCTTTAAAACCATGCCAAAACTCACTGAACTGGACATCAGGTGGAATCCAGTAGGCGAATTTCCTTGGGATTTGTATTTGAGATCACATCATTTAAAACATATTTTGTCTTCTAGTTACAGACTATGCTGCAGTAATATACTCCCTAAAGGAGCACGTGACATAAAATGTCAAGCAGCACATGCTGTTCTCCCTTCGTGTAGATCGTTGCTTCCATCAAAGCTGCTTTCAGTTTTATTCTGGGTGATGGCAGCGTCAGCTGTAATGGGTAGTCTAGCTTGCTGCTTCTCTCCCATCAAAGTCAAGAAACTTTTTGGACACCAGTTCTTGGCAGCTCTTTCCCATTTGCATGTTGCCGATATGTGCATGGGAATTACTGTTGCTATTGTAATGGCAGCAAACGAAGTGTTTTATGGACAATACATTCAGTTTGAAAGGGCGTGGACAAGAAGTGTACCTTGCGGGCTGAGTGGTTTTCTCTTCCTTTTATCAAATGAAGTGTCAGTTTTGATCATTTCGTTTATCAGTGCAGATCAGGTATTTACTCAGTATGATTCTAAATACTCTTGTACAGGTAAGAAGGGTCCAAACAGAATGACTTTAGCAATGATCTGGGTCACTGGGATGGGTTTATCCGTGATAGCCTTCCTTCCTGGACTGTCACACTGGGGCCTCTCTGACCAGTCTGGACTCTGTCGTCTGGCACTGTTTCAGGGGTACCATCCTCATAAGAAATTCAGGTGGTTCTACGTGACCGTGGCCATCAATTTCGTCGTGTCCTTGATCATTGCAGGAGGTCAGTTTGTCCTCTTCAAACTGACCCCAACCTACAGAATTAGCTTAGAGCCAGGGAACTGGTCAGTGCACAGCGCAGTCCAGCTGATGAGACCAATGGCTGTCATGTCAGTGCTATGTTGGTGGTCATTCGGGGTGGTGACCATGATGACCGTCGGATGTATACGTGTGCTGGACAGCGTTTACGGTACTATGGTAGTGGTCATCTTACCGCTCAACTCTGCCCTCAACCCTGTGCTGTACACGTGGAGCGTGCTGACACATAAACGGGAGCGTGCCAGAGAGGAAAAACTGTTGGCGATCTTTCAACGGAAACTGGAGTTTAAAAAGAAACAAGTGTCGGCTGAATAAGCAACATTAAAATTCTGATCGCTTCTCAGCCTTTTGGCTAAGACAGTGATTCAGGAACATAAATTTTTGTTTATACCCTGGTTGGTTTGTTCAGCCCGTTGTACATGGCGAAAGCCGATACGCGACGTTAAACTGAACTTCCATCCTGAATAAGCAACTATTACACGAGAAAGCTTGTTTCAGTGAAGTATTTGTATGTATGTGTGTATAAGGGAAGGTCCCCAAATGTTAACTAATTCCTTTGGCTTCAGCCTTAAAAGTTGGTGTAAACCTCCCCACTCCCCTAGTTTGTGAGTCATAGTATTCCACAAAAGACTCAGCTGTACTATGATTCTATTTCTGTAGAAAAGCATTTATTGTACATTTCTCACTTTGCTATTGGCCCCTACTACAAACGAATGTTAACCAATAATGATAAATGCTATTTGAGTGAAAGGAGATGAAGTATAAAAGACAGTAAAAAACGACATTGTATGACTGAATCTCAGCCGAGTAATAATGAATATGCTTTATTAACTTGTATGACGTAAATTCAAGCTCACACACACACACACACACACACACACACACACACACACACACACACACACACACACACACACACACACACACACACACACACACACACACACACACACACACACACACATGCACACACACACACACACACACACACACATGCACACACACACACACACACACACACACACACACACACACCCACACACACACACATGCACACACACACACTCACACACACACACACACACACACACACATACATACACACACACACACACACACACACACACACACACACACACACACACACACACACACACACACACACACACACACACACACACACACACACACACACACACACACACACACACACACACACACACACACACACACACACACACACACACACACACACACACACACACACACACACACACACACACACACACACGGGCTAGTGCAACAAAACACACAAGAAACAACAACACACACACACATGCGTTCAGTTCAGTAATAACAGGGATTCTCAATAAGTTTCTGGATGTGGAGATACTGTTGACATCACAGAAATGCATGTGATGTCATGATACAGACCATTATTATGGTACTTGTGTAGCAAATGTTCATTTTTTTCGCCTGACCAAAACCGTTGGGCAAAGCAAAATGTCCACCAAGGTGAACGCTGATCCCATGCTGAGAGAATATCTTTAAATCCGAATTTTTGTTATGTATGATATTATGTGATTGTGCTCAAGGAAAGATACTGAAACGAAGATATCACACGTTGGACTACGTTGGTAAATTGTTTTTAAGACTTTTCTCTATTAAAATAACAGTCCACAGCTGGCTCAAGGATTTCACTAGGATTGGCCCAATTCGAGCTTTAAGCTACTTAGCGATGAACTCAGCCAGCTACGTCCACCATTTAGGCCATGGGCCCACCAAGTTGTCAGTACCATCTGGGTGGCAAAGGATGAGTGGTGTCAATTAATTTGTCCCACCCCAGTAATGAAGAAAATAGGTGGTAAGCATTTCAGATGAGTAGCTTATTGTGAGTTTTTTAGGGTACCCTATTTTGGCATGAATCGCTATATTGAAAGTACTGGAACCGGCCATTATCATACCATTTTATCTTTTATTTCTGAAAAAGTGTAACAAAATGCATGACATTAATTCTATTAGTGCATTGAATCAGTAAATAAACTATAATTGTAACTGTATATTTATTTTAATGCCTGGTTATCTCTTTCATGTGACGCTGCATGTAGAAAATGAACGATGGCAGGTGAAGGCAGCTCTGGGACACGACCATTGAAACGACCACGTTTTGGCTGCATCATCCACTGCAGTAATGATGAAGCAGACAAGCTAACCTCACCAGAAAATGTGGACTCTTGGAACACTTTACTCAATGCAGCTGAGATTCGAAACCATGGACCAATTTTGGAAATAGCAAAAGACCTCCATGAAGATGAAATCCCGCAAATCCAGTACCATCGGAAGTGCCGCAGCATCTTTGCCATGAAGAAACTTCTTGAGAAACTTCAAGCATCCAAAGAAAAAGATGTAGAGGCTACAGACAATGAAGAGGACACAAAGAGGTCAGCCAGGCAAGGGCCAAGTTCGTGTAGAACATATGCACCAGTGTGCATTTTCTGTCAGAAAGAGAACAAGTACTGTAAAGGGCAGAGAACAAGAGAGCCTCTTGTGCAGTGCAGGGAACTTCGAGCTGATAAAAAGGTCAGGGAGGCAGCTACAAGGAAAGTGGACAGCAGAGTCATGGCCATTCTCAGCAGAGACATTGTAGCTGCTGAAGGTCAATACCATAGGTCGTGCTATCGAGCATACACCAGAGAAGTGAACATCAGTGATGCCAGAGACAAGAGCAAAGTTGGTGATGATGTTCAGTATGAAGATGCTGTGAATCAGTCTTACAGTGAACTCTTCCTCTTCATCAGGAATGACCTATTTGCCAACCCTCGTGTGACAACTATGGCTGAACTCTCTGGTAGGCTGTTCGCATCAATTAATTCATTTGGCGTGGAACATGTTAAGGATTCAACGAAGAAACACATCCAACGAAAGCTAGAAAGTGAGTTTGGAAAATCCTTGCACATCTTTCCTGATGCAAAAGGAAAGCTCCTTCTATGCCCTGACAACTTGACGGTGTGTGAACTTGCCAAAGAAAACCAGACCTTAAAAACTGAGCTGCATGGTCTTCAAGTTAGAACAGAAGACGCTGTGGCCAAAGCAGCCTTGCAGATGAGAACAGACATCAACGCCAAAGAAACTCCCACAGTGTGGCCACCACCAGTTGATAGGGACACAGAGGATGCTATGATCCCAGAGTCTGTCAGGCTCTTCCTCTACTACCTGCTGACAGGGACTGGTGACCACACCCATGCATCCGAGAGAGTCAAGCGGCTCGTTCGTTCATTTGCTCAAGACTTGGTCTATGCTGTGACTCGTGGTAGATTGAAGCCCCCTAAACACATCTTTCTGCCATTTGCTGTCAAGTCACTGACTGGTGATGTGGAGCTGATTCAGATCCTGAACAGACTGGGCCATGGCATTGCCTACTCACAGATGCAAGAAGTGGACACTGCTTTGTGTCTACAGAAGGTGTCCTTGTCAAAAGGTGACGTAGTTTTCTTCCAGCCAACATCTATCCAGGGACATTCACAACCTTAGCCTGGGACAACATCGACCGCCTGGAAGAGACAGACAGCGGTGGGGGGACATCTCACAGAGTGAATGGGATTGCTGTGCAAGCAAGACATTCTCAAGTGTTGGCAAAAAGAATGTTCATGGTAAGAAGGTGCAAGATGTTGTGAAGGCAGACCGAAAACTGTTTGGGCAAATGCTTTTGGTGGCTGAGAGAAGAAAACTACATATGAGGGATGTTCTGAGTCACCCATTGGGACCTCTTCCATGGTCCCTTGCCAACATCGACAGCTCCCTGCACAAAACAAGCAAATCTGCCCTTGCCGTTGAGTTGGAAAAAAGTGTCTCCTGTGTTGAGGACATCCCAAGACCATCAGCCTGCCTCATTGACGGCATGAACCTGGTGCATAGAATGAACGGGAACAACAAGACTTTTGCACAACTGGGCGAGTCTGCCCTTCACCAGGTACTGAATGAAAGTGCCCACAGGCAACGGATTGATGTGGTGTTTGACGTCTATCGTAAGACATCAATCAAAGATGCAGAGAGATGCAAAAGGGGAGCTGCCACCAGCACAATACTGTACAAGAACCTTTCAGGAGACCACAATATCCAGCAGTGGATAAAGTTCTTGTGCAGTCCAGGAAACAAAAGCAGCCTCATCAAATTCTTTGTGGAGCAATGGAAACAGCCAGATCACAGAAAGAAACTGAATGGAAAGACAATGTACGTCACATGCGAGGAAACCTGCTTCCGAATGACAGACGGTGCCTGTGTGGAGGTGTCAGAGCTGTTATCAACTAAAGAAGAAGCCGACACGCGCCTGCTGCTCCATGCCTTGCATGCTGCTAGGTCTGGCTCAAAAGCTGTAGTCATCACAGCTGAGGATACTGATGTCATGGTTCTCTGCTTAGGCCTCCGCAAGGACATTTCCTGCCACATTTATCAGAAGCGTGGCACACAGAACCGCACATGATTCGTGGACATCACCAAGCTAGGGAGGGGCTATACACTGTGCACGGCTTTACAAAACTGGCATAGGAACCTCTTTGAAGCGCCAGAAACAAGTGGGAAAACAGAATGGAATTTGTGCTCCGTATGTTTTCGTCCACTGCTTCTAAACAGACATTCGATTTGCCAAACATTTTGGTGTGAGCATACATAAGTGTGTGGTGAACAGCATTGTGTGAACAATGATTCGAACCAAAAGACAGCATTTGCCACAGCTTGATAGGGCTGCATGCCTTTACAGGCTGTGACAGTGTCAGTGCCTTTGCTGGTCGTGGGAAGCTAGGCGCTCTGAAGCTACTGAAGAAGGACACCTCCTTCCAGGAGACTTTCTGCCAACTAGGCCAGTCATGGGATGTTTCCGAGGAACTGTTTGAGAAGGTCCAGCAGTTCACCGGTCACATGTATACAGGTAGCAGCACAACAGAAGTGAATGAACTGCGCTACCAGCTATTCTGTGCCAAACGTGGGGAAGTTGAGTCCAGTCAACTTCCTCCATGCAGAGAATGCCTGTTCATGCACGTCCTTGGAGCCAACTACTAGGCTGCAATTTGGAGGTGCTCCCTGCAGAGTCAGCCTGCTGTACCAGATCCCACAGAGAGTGGATGGATCAATGATGAAGGTGGCCAGCTAGCCATACACTGGATGCGCATACAGCCTGCACCAGAGGTGGTCTTGGAACTTCTTGCCTGCAAGTGTACACGCTCTTGTGTGTTGCCCAACTGCTCCTGCCTTGCCATTGGGCTACACTGCACAGATCTCTGCAAACTTCAAACCTGTAGCAACCAGAAGCAAGATGATGACCCTCAGTTTCAGCTTGCAGACTCAGACAGTGACAGTGATAACATGTCTGACGATGAACTTTGAAAGTTGTTACCTGGCCCTGTCTGCTAATTGCGCTGTAGCAAGCATGCAGAACTCTTTGATGAACTGAAATGTGTGAATTACACCTGTGTTATTTTTGGACAATGTTCCAATGAATCCCTTCTATTATCAAAACAAAAACACTTGGATGCAAAAGGAAGATATCTGAAAGAATATGTTTAAGATGGTCGCTAAAATGATTTGAACCTTTTAAATCTGGCAAGAAAGGCCTTATGCAATGGTTTTTGTTCTATTTTATGGACACATGATGGTGTTGTTACAGCATTAATGTTCCTGGAACATGTTCTGATTGTTATTTACTTCTTATTTATCACTAGGAAACAACATCACCCTGTAATGTTAAAGATGTCATAACTCGTAATTGTGTTTGGCAAGTAAGGGGTAGGGTCATTCAGGGGGTGATAACCACTACTAAGCTACCACTCTGCAGTGGTTATCACATCAAAACATAAACTACAGACATATAGCTAGTAGAAAATAGCAACCAGAACTTGCCCACCCAGATGGTACCGATATGTGAAATTTGGGGTCTGGGTAATTGTCAAAATATTGTCCTAACTGTCAAAACCGTAGCCAGTGTAAAGTTTCCAGTTGAAAATATTTTTTTAATATAAGTGCTGATGAGGTAAAGAACACACAATAGACATTCCATCGGGAAGCCTTGATAAAATTGTTACGTGAGTACCTGGGTCTTCAGAATCGTTATGACCGTTGGGTGCCCCATCAGCTTACTGAAGGTCGAAGGAGGGGTAAGGTTGAATGATGCACCCAAACACTACAACAATTTCAGTGGATGGACGTCAGGTGGCAACTGGAACATCGTGGAATATGTGTGTATGAATTTGATCCAGAAACCAAGTAACCAATCAACGCTTAGGTGTTTCAAGATGAGATTCCCTCAGTACAATTCCACAGGAAACAGGTTTCTGAAACCCTTAAGCAAATAGTTGCTATGTTTATTTTTTTTACCGATTGTCACAAGGCCTCAGTTCCTCTCCACAGAGAAGAGCCATGTTAATAACATTCAATCCAATATGAAATTATTTGCTGATGACACAAGTATGTCTCTAGCCTTTTAAATGACCCTAGCTTTCAACCTCAAATTATTAACTCTGATTTAGAAAATATCAACACATGAGCCATAAAATGGAAGATAAAATTCAATGAAGAGAAAACGGATCTTTTGAACTTTTCCCGTGGTAATAGACCAAACATGTGTTTACCCCTTAACATCAGGAATGTATATTTACAAAGCACAGAAACACACAAACATCTAGGTGTAATACTTCAAAACAAGTGCAAATGGGATGAACACATTAAAGCTATTATTGGTAAAGTAACCATGTTGATTTCCTGTTTAAAGTCATTCAAGTACAAACTGAACCAAAAAGCCTTAGAAACAATGTATAAATCCTTCTTTGTACCTCATTTCGACTATGCTGATGTTGTATGGGACAACAGCACCAATACACAATGTAATACTCTGGAACTCCTACAACTAGAAGCAATCAGAATAATAATTGGAGCTGTCAGGGGAACCAGTCATGATAAATTATACTTAGAATCAGGATTTTGTACCCATAAAGAAAGAAGAAACAAGCACAAATTAATATACTATGTCAAAATGGTTAATGATCTATGCCCCTTATACTTAACTGAACTTGTTCCTGAACTTGTTTCAGCTCAAAACCCATATAGTAGGAGAAGACCATTAGATCGCTCTGTTCCAAGGTTCAATACTGAGCTTATTCCATCTACTACAATCCTGTGGAATAGTTTACTTGACTCTGTGAGAAGAAGTAATTCTTTAAGCCAATTTAAACATTTCTTACGAGCTAACGATCTGGTTGTGCCAGACTACTTCTACTTTGGTAAAAGAAAAGAACACATTTTGCATTGTCGGCTTCGTTTAGGAATTAGTTATCTGAATGAAGATTTATTTAACCGCCATGTTTTAAATAATTATCTTTGTGCTTGTGGTGTTGCAAGAGAAACGGCTGGACATTATCTATTATCCTGCCATTTTTTTCATGTTGCTAGGCAAAATACAGTTTTAACACTGCCTCTTGATTACATTCACATCAGAATTCTTCTGAATGGGTAGTTCAGACCTACCTAAAAAAACAACATCCTCATACAGTACTCGCCGTTTATAGTAAACTCGGTTATAAGACATTTCGGTTCCAGTAAAGGAAAGCACTGGTTCCCGGCCAAAGGTCTACTGTTTTATTACTAAATAGACCTCGGATAGTAGCAACTCGGTTATAATAAAAAAACCTGCTATAGTAAAGTTACTTTTGGTTCCCCACAGGACTGGCTCCTCGGTTACAATAAAAAACCCACCTGAAATTGTCCTCTTGGTGACCTTTGTAAATACGTCACCAATGTATGCGTCACAGTCTCACCACTCCCTCACCCATAATAACAACTGGGTTATAATTAAAATATTTAAAAAATCCTATAGTAAAGTCATTTGTGGTTCCTCCTCTTACAATACAAATTTGTCCTCTTCCTGACCTTTGTAAATACGTCATCAATGTATACTCACAGTCTCACTACTCCCTCTACCCACCTTCGTCAACGAAATTGAAAGGCACTCAAAAACATGTTTCTTTCCCCTCATTACTTAGTAGAAAAAAAGTGAATCTGAAAAAAATATATATACAGCCAAATCAGCTTATAAGAAACTCGCTTATAAGAAAACACGCTTACAATGAAGCAAAAAAAAAATTCCCTGCCGAACTTCTTTTTTCTTATCTATGATCAAAACTGGGATATAAGAAACTCGCTTATAAGAAAACTTGGTTATAAGCAAGCACATTTTTTCTCCCATCTGCAATGGAAACTTGGATATAAAAAAATTATGTCATACAAGCGAGTTGGTTTGCAGTTCATTTTCTTATAAGCGAGTTCTATTTACTTATAAGCAAATTACCATTGCCAACATTTTCCTAAAGACCCACCAGATCATGTGTCAAAATCACGGGTTCCACGTGTTTTCCTTATAGCTGGTACAATATCTTGTTTTGACCAGGTTTGACTCCCATACAAATGCCCCCAAATTGAAAACGAAACATTTTAAAGAGCAGCCTCAATTTGAAGTTGGGGGAATTTGTATGTGGGTCACAGCTACCCAGACAAAACAATGGATTTAATCGTGTTGGGTCAGTGTGTCTTTAAAAATGAGTTGGACCTGAACTGAAAGGATGTTCCGAGAAAATTGAAGTCGTTCCAAAAAGGGAAACTTTACCTCATACCAGTTGTGTCACAGACATTCTAAACGGTACAAGCACTTGATTACAAGACTAATTGAGTTGTTTTTGTTCCTTTATTTCATACTTTCCTTCAATATTCTGTGCAAAATAAATGTTGAGCAGAAGAAAAAAATATGAGTACTTTTGTGTTGGTGGTAGAGAGACTGTCCATCCTTACATTTTCAGCAGCAATGGCAGAGAGGAAAAGGCAATTCATTTCTTTAAGATAAATACAAATAACTGAATATGTGGATGAAAATCCACATAAACAAAAGCAAACGATCAATGAAAAGCTGCATGGGTGGACAGTAAATGGTAATAATTCAGTACAAGAAAGGTGAAGGGGTACGCATTTGATAACAGTAAAAAGACCAAAAAAAGGCTTCTTAGTTAAGTGGTTGTAGGCACCTTTAAATCTTCTTCTTAGTAGACTATTTTGATTTTATGATGCAAGACATGCATCAACTTAGGAAAAAGGATTTTCTCCTCGTTTTCTTTTTCTGTCTTTCTTTTCTTTTCCTTTTTTCCCTTTTCAATTTGTTTATAAGGGGAAAAACTTCAAAATGTTTTCTTATATCTGAGTTTCGGATATAAGAAAACTTGGATATGGTAATAAGCAAAACATCATCTCCCTTCGATTTTCTTATAACCGAGTTTTGCTGTATTTTGTTTTTATGATGTAAAACATGAGTCATAGGCGGCAAGTTTCCTTATTGTCCATTGGCATTGTACAAACGCAAATACAAAATTGTCTTCCACTGTGTAAAGTAAGTTATACATCCAAATTAGAATATTGATTAAAAAGAAGAAACAGAAATTTACATTTAAACAAATATGTTACCCTCACACCACACCCACTCATTCATCTGCTCTCCGCTATCTTGCTCGCTCATCATGCAGCTCACACCATGTCTGCCTTCATTTTTGTTTTTAATTTTCTGTTCCTTTCTTTCTTTTTTTCCTCCCTTTTTTTTTCCTTTTTTTTTCATGCACCAATTTATGTAAAAGCATTTTTTTCTTCGTTTTATGTTTCTGTTTGTCTTTTATTATTTTTTCTTTCTCTTTTTCTCTATTATTTTTTCCCTTTTCCCCCATTCAACTCGGTTATAAGAAAAAAAAATCAAAATGTTTTCTTTTATCCAAGTTTTGGATATAAGAAAACACGGATATAAGAAAACAAAAAAATGATCTCCCTTCGATTTTCTTATAACTGGGTTTTGCTGTAGCATCATGAAAATGCGATATTTTATTGCAGGCATGATAATCTATTATCAGGCATAATGTCTGTAGGCATAATGTCCAGTAGGCAAAATGTCCGGTGAGCATGGTGACCATAGGAATAATGTCTGTAGGTGAAATGTCCCCAGGCAAACTGTTCGGTTACGGTGCGTGTGTGTGTGTGTGCGCACACGCACGTGCGTGTGCATGTATGAATAGATTCAAAGGCGATTCTGGAAGTTAAGGGTTGTACACTATATGCTTTTACAGCTAGTTTTGTTTTGTGCACAGGGAAATATACCATGTATAAACCCAATCACCTTTTTGGACCTCAAACCATATGAGGAAGGGGTAGGATGGGTTTATATTTAGTATTTTACGTTAGCTTTGACTTTGAAAAACGTCATCGGATAAGATAAAAAATATCATCAAAACTTTACTATATCCGAACATCGTTTATAAGAAAAACCTGTTATAGTAAAGGAAAAGCCTTGCTGCCCTGCTCTTTACTATAAGCGGGGTGTACTGTATTTCAAACTGTTCATCAGTTTATACAAGAGTCCAAAAGGTTTATATCTTGACTTAGTTGATGTGAACATGCTCGTCACTGGTATAATAATATTTGATGTGAACTTTGAATCTACTTACAAGATAATTACTGACCGACTGTTCTGTTCTGTTTCTGTGTATGAAAATATGTGGTGCTATGTAGCAGAACATGCTAAAACATGTGCTCCCCCATTCTGCTGTTTGCTTATTTATTACTATTTTTAGTATTCTTTTTCTTCTCTTATTCTTTGTGTGTTTGTGTATTATTGTTGTTGTTGATTTTCTTCAAAACATGTCTTGACTGATTATGAGATTTGTAATATTTAAAGTATTTTATTATTCAATTTTCGATATTTGAAGTGATAACTTGTATTGATGTAAAAATATTACTAACTTTGTTATTCAAGTTTCCATTTGCTCATGAACATTATTTTCTTACTTGATCTTTGTTAACTTATTTTGATCGCTTATGCCATTGTTTATTTATGGTTGTTTTCAACAGTCGTTATATGTAATATACATGTAGATAGCGAGCACACTATACGCTTCCAGCTTGTTGCTGCTCATTTATGTTTACAATTTATTGATGTATATGCGCCCTTTTGATCTGCATAAAAAATATTTAGACCAAGAGCCATCACGACTGATTAAAACATAAACACCTGTTTTCCCAAAGACTCTTTAAGCATCTTGTCTGTGCACTGGTA
>CM065699.1:32484040-32489040 GCA_017654935.2 Phymorhynchus buccinoides
ATATGATTCACTATTTGGTAGCTTTGTTAACTCATTCCATGCTGGCCAGTTGCTTCCCTTTGCAAGCGTTCTGTACTGGCCGATTTGCATAGGTTGCCAAAAATTATTTTCTAAATAATGGTAACAGATACAAACGTGACATTTTGGCAATATGTACACAATATACAGTACTAACACCTGCAACAGTTTCAAAGCATCCACTTGATTAGTGTTTATTTGTGATATATTAAAATAAATGCATGTTTTGTCAAGCCAGGCACACTCATAATAGCGAAAATATAATTTTAAGGTCCCAAAATAACCGGCAGCCAGCCAGTCAGTGTCAGAGGCATGAATGAAACGTAGTAGTAGCCCTCTGAACCACTTTGAAGCACGCATGACTGTTAACCTATGAACTATGAATTTTTAAAGTTCACATGCGATATCCCGTTACCTTAGTAATGAGGCGTTGTGCGCATGCCCTGCGACGAGAGCGCAGGTTAGTATAGAAAGAGTTAAAAGCCCAAAATGTAACAATTACCCATAACACTTGTTACTGAGAAAGAACAGAGTAGTGGAGGATTGGGATGGAACCTGCTTGACAAAAGTACGACAAACTGTGGTGATTTTTGTGCCTTGGGGATACCAGGAGGTCGTTCATGCAAATAGTTCCTCCCTCATTCTGGATATTCTGTGCTTGTAACTTCCTCTAATATATCCCTTTTTTGACTCTGTCTTTACCTTGACTTTCTGTCATTTACTATCTTTCTGACTTATTGGCCCATTCTCCTGCCTTTTTCCCCCCAAATATAATCTTCCAAATGTTTTCTCCTTTGAGCTCCTCCAATATTATAATGGGTTGGCTGTATGCAGCAGGGAGACCAGTGAAAATTGAAAACTGGACACATAATTATGTACCTTATCCATTATGGCCATATGGCCTGGGAATGCCGGAGAAGAAGAAGTACATTGTATAATGTAGATGACTACAGGTCAGTGGCCACTTTGCTATTTAAAACTTAAATTTTTTAAAATTACAATGTAGATGACCAGAGGTCAGTGGTCACTTTGACAGCAATGTCGTTGCTCCAAATGTAACAATTGTTCCCTTTTGAGCAACAACATTGCTCCCAAAAAAAAAATCAATTTGCTACATCTTGGACAATTGTTGTGTTTGGGGCTTTAACACAGTTTCGTTATAACCGTCATGATCGTCCACCTGGGACTCCAAATCCATTTAGTTATATCCGACTTCGTTATATCCAACGTATTTTTTAGTCATGTAAAGAAGGATTGTTTTCCGGGAACAGCCTTTTTGCTTCGCTATATCCGATTTTCGTTATAATCGACTTTGTTGTAAACGTCGTCGACTGTATGTGTCGAATGGAATGGAACGGAATGGAACGGAATGGAAATTGAATGGAAGACAAACGAGGTGGGCGTGGAGTGGAGAGAAAAGGACGGGAGGTGTGGTGTGGGGGTGGGGGTGATAGTTGTAGTGGTGTGAAGACCAGATAAGAAATCAATGATCTGTGACCATTGGAGACATCCGGCAGAACTCGATCGAACTGATTGATCTCTATCTACCGTACTTCTCACAATAGTAGACCACGTCCAAGGGCCAAGCCCGAACAGCGTACAGTCAAACCTCTATTAATATAAGACCCTCCATTAATAGACCTCCTCTCATTTAAGACCACATTTTTGGGGGGACGGATGTTGAACTCTTCCTGTATAAACGACCTCCGTTATAAGACCCCCTCCAATTTAGGACCGATTTTCCTGATTTTTTGCAAGTCTTAAAATGGAGGTTTGACTGTATCTTTAAGTTAGCAGCTTGGTTAGGAAATGAGCTCCCAAGGTTGTACAAGGAAGAATTTTGAAGAGAAAAAAAATATGCGCGCGCGCACACACACACACACACACACACACACGCGCGCGCGCGCGCGCGCGCGCACACACACGCACACGCACACGCACACGCACACGCACTTCAACTTTATCCTGCTCTATCCACACACGCACTTAATGATTGTGATATTTTGGTATTCGGTATTTCCAAAGAGATGGGCTGGCCTTTGGGGACCTTCCTCAATGCCAGCTGTGTCCTCAAATCCCTTTGGCCGAGAGAGTGGGGATGTACCCTCCACTATGAACAAATTATCGCCCAGCCCGCCAGAATAGTGTCTTCCCCCCTCTGCTATCTGGCAGTCATTGTCGGAAACGACAGGCTAACATACAAGTTTGGTATTTAGTATGTTCTCATCTCTGTGAAATTCGGGCTGCTCTCACCCGGAGAGAAAATCTCTGCTAATACAGCGTCGCCCACCTTTGTTGTGGGGGAGGGGAGGAAGGAGAAGGGGCGGACTGTTGGAACCCTAGCTATTAATTTGTTCACACCAAGCAGCGGGATTTCTCCTTGCTTTTACCGACTTTTAATTACCGTTGTTGTTTTTATGCGCGTAATAAAGCGCGCGTGCCTGACTCGCTTTAAGTCCAAATCCGAAGGACTCGACGTTCAGTTCGACTTCCCTGTCGAACAGGAAAGAAAGGGCGAGGCAGGGATTCGAACCCGGGCCACTGACGCATTGAATTGGCATTGAATTGGCAGGCGAATGTCATAACCACTCTGTTACATTCCTTCTCATTCGCACTCATACCCAAAAGCCTAAAATATCACAAAGAATGATTTCTTCGCAGTCTACCAAACTTGCAAAGAATGAAGCCAACGTTCTTACTTCCCACCACCTGGTGAAAAGGTGGAAGGTGAGAAGTGTTAAAGACACACTGACCCACCACGATTAAGTCCCTTGGTGTGTGTGGGTTTTTTTTTTTTGGGGGGGGGGGGTAGCTGTGATCCACATGCAAATGCCCCCAACTTCAAATTGAGGCTGCTCTTTAAAATGATGTTTTGTTTTGAATTTGGTGGCATTTGTCAAACCTGGTCAAAACAAGATTTCTTACCAGCTATGAGAAGGAAAACACGTTAAACCCTTGATTTTGACACGTGATCTGGTGGGTCTTTAAGTGTGGTAACAGAGGCAGTGAGTGACTTCACAATGATCACCACCTGTAGTGTAGGTGAAAGGGTGGGAGTACAAAAAACCCAACCCGGCTTCAGTCAGCTGCGCGGACTGCGAACTCTTTTTGCTCGTACGCATACACTCTCACCAAGATTTTTCAACTTTTTACAACCCCTGCCATTTTACGACACCCAATACGGTAACATCACAGCGTGGTCTCTTCAACACTTTGAAACGTTCCCCCCCCATTCTCTCTCTTCAACTAGGCCCTACTAGACAAGTTGTAGTAGTTAACCAACGCTTAAACAGCAGATATATTATAAATGTAGCTACATTATTATTATGTCCTAGAAGATATTGAACAGGGCGGCATGCAGACGCTTCTTAACGGACTGCCATGTCTCCTGGGTGTATACAGTTTTACAGTCATTGTTTTTACTCTGTGATACTGTGGATGATAGGTCTGACTACGTTCCTTGAAGAATAAAAATCTTCAGGGACTTGCTACTGTGGTCCGGAATTTCGTTTGGATTTCGTGGAATGTTTTTTTGTTTTTCTGTGTGGTGAAAAAAACAACAACCAAACAAACAAGAATTGATTTGGTTCTTATTATTTGTGAAGATTGTTCGCTTGTTTTTTTAGTTCTAGCTTGAAAATCATTAAAGGTGCATACGTTAAATGTTTTAAGGAAATCGTTCTAGCACAATCTGTGCTGAAAAAAGTCTATGAACATCTTTCATAACTTCTTGGGTATTCTGGACTGCTGATACTGATAGGTTACAAAGTCTTCATAAAACGTGGATGTCATGGTGAGAAGAAATTGAAAGGAAGAAGAAGAAGAAGAAGAAGAAGAAGAAGAAGAAGAAGAAGAAGAAGAAGAAGAGAAGAAGAAGAAGAAGAAGAAGAAGAAGAAGAAGAAGAAGAAGAAGAAGAAGAAAGCGAAGAAGAAGAAGAAAGCGAAGAAGAAGTAGTAGTAGAAGAAGAAGAAGAAGAAGAAGAAGAAGAAGAAGAAGAAGACGACGAAGAAAAATGTGTTGTTGGTGAATAAAAACCTATTTAAGCCAAGAAGAAAAATCTCCATCACCACCAACGACGAGCAAAACAACCATAAGAGGGAGAATCAACAGAAAACAAATTCTGACAAAAGTAACATTAACTCATATCGCCCCAAACCCGCAACATACAGAAGGGAAAACGACTCCATCTAACTTTCTCTGACATTTGAAGCTGTACTCTACGACTACCAGTAGTGTTGATTCTTTAAAGAGACAAAAAAACCCTGACTTGAACGAACAGCAGCAGCAACAACAACAACAACAACAACAACAAAATCGAACTTTAGCTAATGTTTGAAATCCACACTACAACTTCTACTACTTTTGTCCTTGAAAAGTTAAAAAAAAAGAAAAAAAAAAGAAACTTCGGAAGGCAGCTCAGCCGATTTTTTATTTTTAAAAAAATATTTTTATTTTTTATTTTTTTTATTCTTTTTAATTTTGATGTTTTACAACTCTGGACAAACGTGGGTACAGTAGGTTGGCTGGGTTGTTGTTGTTTGTACTGACGGAGTGAAGCAGCAAAGGGATTACGGCGCTACAGGGAGTGTTAAATAAGGGGAGTGCACGGCAGGGAGTATGGAGGTGTCTTCGCGAAATGACCAGAGGAGAGCCTCCTTGAACCGCTCCCAGATTATGTCCAGCTTTTCCAGGTAACTGTCTCTGGACAACTGTATGTCCGTCTTCTTTCAACCACTTTGCTGAAGGGGGTGGGTGGTGGGGGTAGGTGGGAGGGGGGGGGGGGGTGAGAAACAGCGTACAAGCATGTACTATGGTGTACTTTAATTCTGTCCCCTGTACTTGCTCATACTTGTCTATCGACATCTCTTTCGTTTGTATCATTGCCATCAACATGATTATTATCATCGCCGTCGCTGAAACGTCACATTCGTATGGAAGTTCATGATGATGGCGATGATGATGACGACGATGAATTTTATGA
>CM065699.1:32496540-32499040 GCA_017654935.2 Phymorhynchus buccinoides
CAGTCTTTGACCGAACCTAACCAGCCAAATCAAACGCTGACGTTCACCACACAGTATTATATAGAATCAAAGAGATCCATGCTTATTGCATTGTATTAAAACTCATTCAAGTCGTTCAAGCCATATGTGTCCTGAATCAATAGATAGCTGTCAATTGTATGCATTTTGCTTCAAGGGAAGTAAATCTGTGTTGCACACCATACCTTAGTCACTTCTAAACTCGCTTCACTCCCTTAGACCACAATTTTGCCCCTGACTTTGCTTTTGTAGTGGTTCGTTGTGTGGGGGAACCAATCGGTGTAAAGAGTTTTTCTATATAAAGTCTATATATTAAAAAAAAAGTCTGATCTACCACTTCCTTATGTCTAAACCTGAAATAAAAAGTTTTTTTCTTTAAATGTTTTTGTTGTTGTTGTTGCACGTTTTGTTTGTGTGCATGGCTGGAGGGATTTGTGAGGTTTTTTTAAATAATTGAAAATCGTTGCGATGCGAATGAGTTTTGAGTGTCTCTTCTTTTGACACGACAAGCAGATTTACGTCTCTGCTGGCTTGAACGACTGCAAAACTTCAGAAAAGATCACACAGTATTCGATGGCGTTTATAACTTAGCTGTGCTTAATTTTATGAAGTTCTACTAAAGCTTAAGTGGGAAACTAAACGTTGTTACTTTCTAAATTAAGTAAATAGTGGGAAACTAAACGTTGTTACTTTCTAAATGAAGTAAATAGTGGGAAACTAAACGTTGTTGCTTTCTAAATTAAGTAAATAGTGGGAAACTAAGCGTTGTTGCTTTCTAAATTAAGTAAATAGTGGGAAACTAAACGTTGTTACTTTCTAAATTAAGTAAATAGTGGGAAACTAAACGTTGTTACTTTCTAAATTAAGTAAATAGTGGGAAAACTAAACGTTGTTACTTTCTAAATTAAGTAAATAGTGGGAAACTAAACGTTGTTACTTTCTAAATTAAGTAAATAGTGGGAAACTAAACGTTGTTACTTTCTAAATTAAGTAAATAGTGGGAAACTAAACGTTGTTACTTTCTAAATTAAGTAAATAGTGGGAAACTAAACGTTGTTACTTTCTAAATTAAGTAAATAGTGGGAAACTAAACGTTACTTTCTAAATTAAGTAAATAGTGGGAAACTAAACGTTGTTACTTTCTAAATTAAGTAAATAGTGGGAAACTAAACGTTGTTACTTTCTAAATTAAGTAAATAGTGGGAAACTAAACGTTGTTACTTTCTAAATTAAGTAAATAGTGGGAAACTAAACGTTGTTACTTTCTAAATTAAGTAAATAGTGGGAAACTAAACGTTGTTACTTTCTAAATTAAGTAAATAGTGGGAAACACACACATGTATGTAAATTATGAGGATGCTAATTTGTATTATTGGCCTACATGCATACGCTTTATCCACGTATACATAATATGCATTTGTGGCACAGTGGTTAAAATAAGAGGCAAGAATGAAAGTTTGTGGGACAGGAGGGTTCAATAAATAAAATAAATTAAAAAACCAACACACATATGCATGTACATTATGAGGATACTAATTTGTATTATTGTCCTACATATTCATACGCTTTATCCACGTATACATATATGCATTTGTGTGATAAAGAGGCACGAAGCATCCACCCACTGCCCCTATCTTTATCACACAAATGCGTATATGTATACGTGGATAAAGCGTATGGATATGTAGGCCAATAATACAAGGGGGAAGCTGGACGATACCGGGGCGGGGGTGGGTGTGTCTTTTGTACAAATAGTTCCCCCACCTTCTGGAGGTTCTGTGCTTGTAACTTCCTCTAATCTGTCACTCTCTTTGACTCTGTCTTTTTCCTTTACTTTCTGTCATCTACTATCTTTTTGAGCTACTGGCCCATTCTCCTGCCTTAAAAACCCACACTCTCCTTTGAGCTCCTCCGAAATCAGAATGTGTTGGCTGAATGCAGCGGAGAGACCTGTGAAAACTCGAAACCGGACACTTACGTACCTTACCCCTTATGGCCATATGGCCTGGGAACACAGAAGAAGAAGTGTGATAACAAATAAACGAAAAGCATATTTTGTGCTCGTTTTGCACCAATCAGCAAGGTAAAATGTCACACCACAAAACTTTCACCAATGTTGAAGTTACATCCCTAATAATGAAGACATTATTTGGACATGCCCCCCCCCCCCCCCTGCCTCACCCCCCTTCCCCTTCTCTGTCATTCTACATTCTGAACTACCCACACAAAAACTGATGCTATATGCTGCTCAAGAAAAATTAAGAACGATTTTCCCACAATACAAATGGTGTTGCTTGTTGAGCTATTGCTTCAAAAATAATGAAATTAGTGACATTCCCACTACTTGGGGGTCCGCACAGAGTGGGTAGATTATACTGACTCTGTCCTTGCGCAGCTGATTCCGATGCAAGGTGGCAGATTGCATACGAAGTCCTACTAGGTGGCAGATAGTAGGAAGGGCGACACAGTCTAGTCCTTCTCC
>CM065699.1:32514040-32524040 GCA_017654935.2 Phymorhynchus buccinoides
CACGTCGACTGAAATCGCACGACTGTACGATACGACACGATTCGATCGCGTGATCTCGATGCGCCAATCCCATTTGTTCTTGGAGACCACGTGATCGAATCGTATCGTACAGTCGTGCGATTTTAGAGGACGTGTGGCTGACCCTTTAAGTGCAACACTTGCGATGCAATGCGACAGGCGAAAACCTTGCTGTGACTGTGCTTGGTGAAGCCTTGAGAGACTCATGGGTTGGAAATCACACATGTATAGCATGAAGTTAAGCAATAAGAGAGAGAGAGAGAGAGAGAGAGAGAGAGAGAGAGAGAGAGAGAGAGAGAGAGAGAGAGAGAGAGAGAGAGAGAGAGAGAGAGCGAGAGAGAGAGAATCGAGAGAGAGAGAAGAATAAGCGAGCGAGCGATCTCGAACGAATCGTTTTTAATGTTGGAAAAGAATAAGCACAATGCACGCTTGTTTACATCTCGCAACAACAAAGAAGAAAATATTAGAAGAAAAACACCCAGGTCAATGCACGAATGACAAAGATTTGTAAATACCAATCATCCACACAGCCACACACATACAGAGAGAGAGAGAGAGAGAGAGAGAGAGAGAGAGAGAGAGAGAGAGAGAGAGAGAGAGAGAGAGAGAGAGATCGAGAGAGAGAGAGAGTGAGAGATAGAGGGGGGGGGGGGTAGTTTGGGGAAGGGAAAGGGACACAACTGGCGTCCTAGCTCTTCCCGGTGGTGTTATAATCCACTGACACCAATTTGTCATCCGACTCTGACAAAATGCACCAGTCGATTTGTTATCTCTTGTGACCAACTTGAACCGACAGGACTAAAACTGTGAAAGAGAAAGAGAGAAAAAAAGAGAACAGAATAAAGCACGATATGTATTCAGATACATTTGATACACATAATTCAACTCGCGTGTGATTTTATCTCCTTTACAGTTACTTGTTTTCTCTTTTTAATGGCTGTTAAGAATACCATAGCAATCCGAGCAAGTGACGCTAGTTTATGTGCTACAAAAACAACAACAGCATCAGTACAAGTCTTGTGACATTGTTTTAAATTTTTTTTTAATTATTGAAAAGCGAATTATGGAAATTTTAAGACTTGATGTGGAATTGTCTCAATTGTGGTCAGGGGAAAAAACCCACCCAGAAACGTAAACTACATTTTGCAAACGTTTGAACAAAGAAAGTAGACATTATAAGACATAACATGTGTGTGTGTGTGTGTGTGTGTGTGTGTGTGTGTGTGTGTGTGTGTGTGTGTGTGTGTATGTGAGGAAGTAAGAGAATGTTGCGTGCAATCATCGTGTTTATCTTACTTTGTAATGATTGTGATTATTTGTTTGCCTTTAATGTTCTTGTTATTAATGTAAAGTGCACTGAGCTCATGTGAGAAAGAGCGCTATATACATTCCCATTATTATTATTATTATTATTATAACAGGGACTCACTGTGCGATGATTATATTATAACTATCAGAAAAAAGAACACACTGTTAGAAGAAAGCTACAGAAGGAAACCAAAGACCCGTAGTAGGCCCTGGCCCTATGTGATACGAGTTGAACAAAGGAAGAAAGTATTCACAGACTTGGCTTTGTGCTGGCGAGACAACAGAAAACACCCCGCTGTACGGTCTAAAATATGTTTTTAAAAAAAGCAAAAAAAGCTTCACAACCCCATCTAGCCAAACGTTGACAGTAAAACCGGGCAAGATCCAGAATATCGGAACAAAAGCACGCAGACAAAGTGACAAAAGCACTGGTTTTAACAACGTTCTAATATCGTGAGTGTGCATACAGCTTTGACGATAACTGACTTCAACAACAAACCAAATAGAAAAGAGCAGAGACCCAAAGAACAGTAACTCTTCTGACCACGCAACTGTCTAAAAAGCAGACGTCAAAGGGATTTGGAGGAAAAACCAAAGAACAGTAACTCTTCTGACAACACAACGGTCTAAGCAGACGTCAAAAAGGGATTTGGAGGCAAAACCAAAGAACGTTAACTCTTTTGAATACACAACGGTCTAAGCAGACGTCAAAAAGGGTTTTGGTTTGCACCTTGAGACGGAATGTCGGAGAAAAAGGACGGGGAGGGGGCAGTGGACCAGGCTGACCATCGGCAGACGGCAGCAGGAACGGCCACAGGGATGGACAGTCCTGCTGGTGTGGCCCCAGAGCACAAGGCAATGACCGGGTGAGTCACTGTGTGATCGATCTCTTCTTTTTCGTCTTCTTCTTGGCTTATCCTGGCTAAAAAACTCCAGGGATCATCCCAACAGCGGAAGCACTTGGTACGAGTGCATCAGCTACGGATGAGAACATTACGTGTGTGACCGTTTTTTTAAAAATTACCCCGCCACGTGTGCAGCCACACTCCGTCTTCGGGAGAGTGTGATCGATCATTAGTCTTCATCCATTTTCCTCTAATAACATTGTTTGCGGTGGAGGTAATAATGTTTTAAAAATAACTCATACCTAACGATATGACAATAATAATTCCAGTGTTGAAGCAAAATAATGCACAGGCCATCTTTAAGGCACTAGCTCTAACGTATGAATTCTTTGCATACTTAGACTAGAGCGCACTCCCATAGGAAAATACCTGTAATTTTTTTCTCTGGGTGTGTGTGTGGGGTGAGGGTGTGTGTGTGTGTGGGGCTAAAAAGTGGCAGGGGAGGGAGAGGACAAGGCTCTTTGTTGTTATGTTGTTTATTGATCTTTGGATTTTAAAATTTTATAATTGATTAGGTTTCCTTTTTTTAAGCTTAAGCTTACCTGATGAACTTCACTTATATGTAATGGGCAATATTTACACACACACACACACACACACACACGCACGCACGCACGCGCACGCACGCACACGCACACACACACACACACACACTGCTATATAAAGTGCATACGTACATAATCGTACACACATTACATATTTCTCAGAAAGTAAACAAATGATTTTTTTCCGTTAACCTCGTTTGTTTGTGGCGGAAGACATAAACTTTCAAATACTCAAAGCAATACAAAATGCAGGTAAACTCTTACTGAAAATATATTAAATAATTAATAAAAAGGACTATAGACAAAATTAATTGTAATAACAACAGTAACATAGTATTTTTTGACACGCTTTGTATTTATCGGATGAACAAGTATCATTAACAGATAATAGATGTTGAGTAGACATGTTTATTTTGTGTTTCGTCATTGATTTCATCTTTCTTGTTTATTAATTGTTTTTATGACGTCTGAAAGATACACTGACCCACCACTATTAAGTCCCTTGGGTTTATTTTTCTGTGTAGCTGTGACCCATATACAAATAATAATAATAATAATAATAATAATAGTGAATCATTTATATAGCGCATTCCTCCACCAATGTGGAGCTCTATGCGCTTAACAACAACAAAAATTAAGAAGCAACAAATTCAACAACAAAACGAAATAATCGCTCACGCACATGCAAATAGGCATACACATACACACCCCCACCCACACATATACACGCACGTACCGGCACATACGTACACACACACACACACACACACACACACACACACACACACACACACACACACACCGTTACCATCACCACCACTCACCCCACCCAAAAAACACAATACAAAATACAATCAGTTGAACAAAAGCATCATCAACACACACACACACACTCTCTCTCTCTCTCTCTCTCTCTCTCTCTCTCTCTCTCTCTCTCTCTCTCTCTCTCTTCTCTCTCTCTCTCTCTCTCTCTCTCTCTCTCTCTCTCCTCTCTCTCTCTCTCTCTCTCTCTCTCTCTCTCTCTCTCGCAACAAAGCTGACGTAGACATTGCAGTCAACACACAGTGAAACTAATATGGGGGGAGGGGAGTGTGTGTGTGAGAATAGAGTCCAGAAGTAATGTGGCCTAAAGGTTGTGATGTAGCTTGAACAGGTGGGTCTTGAGAGCTGATTTGAAACATTGCAAGGACTGGATATGGCGGATTTCGCGTGGTAAGGAGTTCCAAACTGATGGGGCCGAAAAGGAAAAGGAGCGCTCACCAAACATTTTTGTTCGTGTACTAGGAACACAGAGAATTTTGGAATCTGAAGATGACCGCAATTGCCTTGATGGAGTATAGACAGAAAGCATGTCAGAAATGTAGCTAGGGGCATTTCCAGAGAAATAAGAATGACATAGAGTGGAAATTTTGTAGTCAATACGTGCTTTGATGGAAAGCCAATGAAGGGATATCAGGAGTGGTTGAACATGATGATACTTAGAGACCTTGAGGACAAGTCTGGCAGCAGAGTTCTGGACTTTTTGAAGCTTGTCAATGAGGTGTTGGGGGCAGCCATACAAGAGTGAATTACAATAATCTAGTTTAGAGAGAACAAAAGCGCAGACTAGTATTTTAGTAGTATCTATAGACAGGAGATGGCGAATCGTACCTATGCGACGCAGCTCACAGTATGCTGACCGACAGATAGTTTGAACTTGTGAGTCAACACTCATATCTTGAGAGATGTGGAAGCCAAGATTTCTAGCAGAAGGAGAAAAAGGTATTTGAGTGTCACAGACAGAGATGGAATCAGGCTTTGGGTACGAAAGTTTTCTAGATGGAGAGTGGATGAACAAGGCCTCCGTTTTGTCGTCATTCAGCTTCAGTTTGTTTTGTAGCATCCATGATTTGATGTTGCGAATGCAGAATTCAAGTGAAGATATAGAAGGAAGAATGGTAGATGGGGATACAGGCTTGTGGAGTTGTGTATCATCAGCAAAAGACTGAGAATCAACTGAATGAGAAGTGATCAACTCGGACAGGGGTTTAGTGTACATGATGAAGAGGACTGGTCCAAGTACTGAGCCTTGAGGAACCCCACATGTGAGGCCAACCATTGCAGAAGATGAGTCATTGATGGAGACAGACTGAGTTCGACCAGAAAGGTAAGACGAGAACCATGACAGAGCAGTGCTTGATATTCCATAGGTGATTTGAAGCCTCTTAAGGAGTATATGGTGGTCAATAGTATCAAAAGCAGCTGAAAGATCCAAAAGAGTTAATATAGATGCGTCACCAGAGTCAAGAGCTAAGAGAATGTCATTAGTTACTTTCAACAGTGCCGTTTCAGTGCTGTGAAATGGCCTGTACGCTGATTGTGAACAACTGATGAGTTGATGTTCATTGAGATAGCCTAGGAGTTGATGAAGAACTAATTTCTCAATGATTTTTGATATGAAAGAGAGGCCCCAAACTTGAAATTGAGGCTGCTCTTTAAAATGATGTATCGTTTTAAATTTGGGGGCATTTGTATGGGAGTAAAACCTGGTCAAAACAAGATTTACTACCAGGTATAAGAGGGAAAACACGTGAAACCCGTGATTTTGACACGTGATCTGGTGGGTCTTTAAAGAGACAAACTTCATAAAACCCCCCCACATAATCGTCTATGGGGTATTGTTATTACACACACCGTTGGGTGAATAAAAACAAATCTATCGGTTTGTTTTATTTGTATGACCTTTTCCGTTGATTAAGATGGTTTGGAAAGACCGATTGAAGTATTTTTGATACCCGCGTTTCACAGAGTGAAAAGGGAGTATTTTGTTTCGGCGTTGTCTGTTTGTTTGACTGTCTGTCTGTTTGTCCGAAAGTCAATTCTATCAAAAACTACTTGATGGATCTCAATGATACTTTGTAGGATGGTGGCGGAGTATGCCGTGCGCGAGCGTAAGGTCGAAGATGGAGTTAATCGGCGTTTTCATATATATATATTTAAAAAAAAAAAGCAACGTTGTTGCCTTTTAACACGGAAGCACTTGAATGTGGTGGTTGGTGGTGAACACCTAGGTGCCGAGTATCGTACGAGGCCCGAGCCTTGCCCTGCTGGAATGCAGCGTTAAACACCCAGTGACGCACCACGATTGAGTCCCTTGGGTTTTTTTCTGGGTAGCTGTGACCCACATCCAAATTTCCCCAACTTGAAATTGAGGCTGCTCTTTAAATTAAACTGATGTTTCGGTTTGAATTCGGGGCCATTTATATGGGAGTCAGACTTGGTCAAAATAAGATTTATGTCCAGTTATAAGAGGGAAAACCCGTGAAACCCGTGATTTTGACACGTGATCTGGTGGGTCTTTAAGGTCGCGCAGAAGAGGAAGGACGCGTGGATGCGGAATGTCTTTTGGTATTACTGGGCAGTTAGGCGCCCTTGTGCCAACAGTAAGGGTTTCCCTTACATGGACATTAATTTGACAACAAAGTGTGAACTCAAAGTTTCTACCTATGCATGGCACGCAGACATGACAAAATCGTTTTTTTGTTTTGTTTTTTACATTTTAGGCACCGTGCGCGCATGCGCACGTGCAGAAAACCCCATTAAAGACCCACCACGTCATGTGCCAAAATCACGGTTTTCACGCGTTTTCCCTCTTATAGCGAGTAAGAAATCTTAAGAAATCTTCCTAGCATAAGAGGGAATGTGACACGTGACGTGGGGGGTCTTTAACAATGATCATGACAAGGACCACCGGCTGAACACTTCCGGTAGCTTGGTGGATGGATATGCGTGCAGCAACACAATGACGGAAACGACCTTTTAAAAAGTATGCGGTGTTGTTCTTTTGGGGGAGGGGGGGGGGGGGGGGGGGGGGGGGGGGGGGGGGGGGGGGGAGGGGCAGTATAAAAGTACCAAACATAAGAGACATGACCTCCATACAATAGAGTGTCAGTCTATTATGCTAACTTGTGGCAGTGCCATAGCCGATGAGGTTTAACCGAGGCGTGGTCACCGCTACAGCTATCTGTATTAATTTTTAAAAAAATCGGGACTTTACTGGTTTCGTACTGCCTCCGGGCATTGCCTCCAGTATTGTTCCCACCATATTTGTATTTACAAATGTCCCATATGTGTCTGGTTCAGACCGAGAGGACGTAAAACACCATTTTCGCTCGACATGACCTCCAAATTTGAACTCACCCACAAAAAACACCTATCTGCTAAATCCCAATTAAGGAACATTAATCAACTCTTGACATAACAGGAGGGGAGAAAACACAGTTGGAACTGTGACACATACCTCAGGTGACCCCAACCCTGCCATCTGATTGGCTATCACCCGGCGTCATTTATCACCGCTCGTTTCTTTTGTTCTTTGCTACGGCCATCAGGGTTGCCGTTGTGTGAAGTTCTGTGGCGCTTTGTAGCGGGATAATGGTGGGTTTTTTTGCTCTCGTTCTCAAAAAACTGAAACAGACTGCAACGTCACTGGAACATACAACATGAACAAACAAACAACTACACGACAAGTGTAAAGTGACGTTATTTTGTTCACAAGAGACACAACAAAACTACTGGATATTTCGGCGAATGCGCCTTTATCAACATAGACAAATAAGGAAACAGCAAACAGCAAATATAGCAAAAGGAGGCATTTACGCATTGGACTGTAGAGGGGAAGTATTGTTTTTTAAATTTTTGATCTTGTTGGTTTTTTTCTCCTTTTGTTGCCTCCTTTTGCTATATTTGCTGTTTGCTGGTTTAAACAATTTATTCTTCAATTACATTCACATAGACATAAAACACAACAGACTGAAGCAACAACAAGCGAAGCTTATAGCGTGCTCAGTTAGAACATGTACACAGCAATATTGGCGGAATTTGCAATGACTGAATTAAACGTGGAAAACAAATGTACGAAACAGAACAAAAAAGAATGAAAATGAAGGACTAGGTGAATGCAAACTTGAATCAACACAGCTATACATTATTTTTGGATCATTAGGAAAAGCTGTTTCCTGTTTTCTTATTTGTCTATAATAATAATGGGAATTTATATAGCGCTCTTTCTCACATGAGCTCAGTGCGCTTTACATTGACAAGAAGAACATCAAAGGCAAACAAATCATGTTGGTAAATAATGTTTATGTTGACAAAGGCGCAATCGCCGAAATATCCAGTAGTTTTTTGCTTTGTCTTTTGTGAATAAAATAACGTCACTTTACACTTGTCGTGTAGTTGTTTGTTTGTTGTCTCGTTCTCAAAGGCAGGAAGGAGTTGTCTGAGCGTAATGTTTCGCCGTGGTACTTGTCGAAACGGTCCTTATTATTTTTGCGCTTTTGGGGGCTTGTCAAATGCGATCAGAATGCTTTGTAGCCGTCAAATCATTTAAACAATTTTTTTTCCAATGGCAAGATGGCATAGTGTGTAGTTGGACTCTGAATGTAACGTTTGTAAACGAATATGAAGTTTTTGTTGAAAACAAAAATCTATAAAACGCGATGCTATGACTTTTCCCCCTGTCCGATTGCCTTCAAATCTGTTTCAGGTTTTATCCTAACACCAGGGCTCCCAATCGTCCCGCAAAACAAGGGGTCCCAGGGACTCCTTCACTTACAGCATAGAGGGTCCTAAAGGAGGGATAGAGGGTCCCAATGACATTGTGAATGCTAAAAAGAATTTTTATAGTGCATCCCTGGGACCCCCTGCACATTCGTTTAGAGGGTCCCTTAGAAATCTAGTACTTCATAGACCCCCAAATGGAGGTCCCTGGGAGCCCTGTAACATGCGCTATGTTTACGTCTAGTTTTGTTCATGAAAAGAAACCAAACAAAACAGTGGCCGTTGAAAAGATTTAGAGCCGCCAGTTTTGGACAAACTTTGTCTGCCCATATGCATGCTGGTTGTCTAACCTAGGCTCTTTCGTTGCTATGCATGCATAGCGTAGAACGCTCTAGACTGGGCGGGTGTGTGTGTGGGGTGTGTGTGTGTGTGTGTGTGTGTGTGTGTGTTTCAATTTGACAGGCATTGCGACCTTTTGGATCAGATCCTCTGAGTGAAGAGGAGTTTAAATCCCTTTATAAATCTCCCCTCAAGAGATAGCATGGCGGTGTTTATGGTCTGTGGCTTATTTTGATATCGGTATGTTTCTTTACTGGATTCTATGGAAAAGTGGTTTGGGTGTATCTGTTGTGATCGAAATGGGGATATCATACTGATAAAGGGTCTGGAACGTGTTCGAGACAGGAATGTTGAAATCCGTGTTTGCGTCTCTCTCTCTCTGTGTCTCTGTGTCTGTCTCTGTCTGTCTGTCTGTCTCTCTCTCTCTCTCTCTCTCTCTCTCTCTCTCTCTCTCTCTCTCTCTCTCTCTCTCTCTCTCTCTCTCTCTCTCTCTCTCTCTCTCTCTCTCTCTCTCTCTCGCTCTTGTCAAAATAAGAAACAAATTTGTGAACTTAGCTAGATATGTTTACAAAGCCCAGAAAAGCCTACAGTCATTGTCTTCTGTTTTATGTTTGTACAAGCAATTAATTCAATGCTTCGTGATTATGGTTGTTTATGTATTTATATCAACATGCATTGTATTACTTGACACCCCTTCAGTGAGGGGCCTAGGCCTGAACTGAATAAACAAACATTCGCATTCTCTCTCTCTCTCTCTCTCTCTCTCTCTCTCTCTCTCTCTCTCTCTCCTCTCTCTCTCTCTCTCTCTCTCTCTCTCTCTTCTCTCTCTCTCTCTCTCTCTCTCTCTCTCTCATATACACGTGAATGCTTAGCCCACGTGTTGCTTTTTTTTCTCCCCACTCAAATGCTGCATTTGACCTCATGTCGACAAAGCATGTAAGCTGAAGACATTAAAGGTTATTGCCATTCTCTCTCTCTCTCTCTCTCTCTCTCTCTCTCTCTCTCTCTCTCTCTCTCTCTCTCTCTCTCTCTCTCTCTCTCTCTCTCTCTCTCTCTCTCGGCTCTCTCTCTCTCTCTCTCTCTCTCTCTCTCTCTCTCTCTCTCTCTCGCTCTCTCTCTCTCGCTCTCTCTGTGTCTGTCTCTCTCTCTCTGTCTGTCTCTCTCTCTCTCTCTTAGATTAATTATGCTTTTAATTATGCTTTTCTTCTTTTGTTTCGAGGGCAAGATGTAAACAAGCCCATTGTGTGCTTATTCTTTTCCCTCAATAAACAAATGTTTCAAATGTTTCAAATCTCTCTCTCTCTCTCTCTCTCTCTCTCTCTCTCTCTCTCTCTCTCTCTCTCT
>CM065699.1:32534040-32539040 GCA_017654935.2 Phymorhynchus buccinoides
GTCACTCATGCTATACTGACCACATAGACTTCGTCTATTGACCACTGTACGCGCTTTGTTCAATATCATTGGTGGTTATATAAACTTCACAAAAAGTTAAGGACCATAATTATTATGAAAAACAACAACCAACACTGTATCACTATGGACACAAGAATGTTAAAGCGTACGAAACGACTGCATATTTAAAGCGCTTACTCGTTAAGTTGTAAATGCTATAGGGCATTTGCCACGACTGGTCGTTCTCTGATACTTGACTACTAATTTGCCCGCAGTCGTTCTGCCCGAGTTAATTAAGATGACCGTTCTAATTCAAAGGGAGAAAGGTGGCAGAGTGGTTAAGACGTTCGTCTGCCAAATGTAACGCGTGACTGCAGCGTGAGTGAGTGACCCGGGTTCGAATCCCGGCCTCGCCCTTTCTTTCCAGTTTGACAGGAAAATCGAACTGAACGTCGAGTCCTTCGGGTGGGAACTTAAAGCTAGTCTGACCCGTGCAGCTTACGCACGTAAAAATCCCACGGCAGTTGAAAGTCGGTAAGAGCAGGGATAAATCCCGCTGCATGGTATGGCCAAATTGATAGCTAGGTTTTCCAAGTGTGCCCACACACCCCTCCTCACCCACAAAAAAATTGGGTAGGCGCTGCACTTGCGGCGACACGATCTTCGGGGGAGAGCAGCCCGAATTTCACCGAGATAAGTCTCTGTTCACGACTAGAATATACCAAAAACCAACTTCAACTCATTGAAATTCAAGGTCGCCGGCACGCGGCTAATGCCCTTGAATACGCTGTTGTAAAGGTCCAGAGCGAAGGCTAAAGATCCCCCACGTTACGTGTCAAAATCACGGTTTTCACGTGTTTTCCCTCTTATAGCTGGCAAGAAATCGTAAGAAATCTTCCTAGCATAAGAGGGAATGTGACACGTGACGTGCGGGGTCTTTAAAGGAGGCCGCCATGTTGCAACGGATTGTGGCGTAACAGTCTCAGTCTTGTGAAGTCAAACAAAAAACCCGATCAAACTAGTGTTTGGGCACAGTTGCAGACTACCAAAAGAAACAGCATGAAATGTTTCATGAAATGGTACTTTTTGTCTTGTTTACAAGGAACTCTTTATCTGAACTCTCCCCTATGCTCGCTATAAAGGATAGGAGTATTAGTGACTCGTTTGGTGAGAGTCCAGTGAACAATGCACAGGATAATACTGGGCGGGGAAAAGGTCAGGATCAACATAAAAAAATTACCGAAGTCAATATTGAACACCCAGTTCCGCCGGGGGGACATTTTTTTTTATATGGTTACCTGATTACCTCCCGTGCCCGCACAGGCCAGAGAGTGATGTAATGGGGAAGATTTAGTAATTTGACCCTGTCTCCACTGCTCCATCAGGGAAAAGTTGCGTAGATAAAACGTTCGCGTGGTACGTTCTCTCTCTCTCTCTCTCTCTCTCTCTCTCTCTCTCTCTCTCTCTCTCTCTCTCTCTCTCTCTCTCTCTCTCTCTCTCTCTCTCTCTCTCTCTCTCTGTACCTCTCTGCATCTCTGTCTCTGTTGTTTCTGTTTCTAATCGAAAGGACCACTGTTCTCAGTGTTCTGGCAGTTAATCGACAAAGAATCTTGGGGAGAGCGCTTAAAACAAAACAACCCCCCCCAAAAAAAAAAACCCCACATCAATGACCTGGCCAGCCAGTGCCCGTTCAGCGAGCCACCGGCATGATGCCACGTCCAGCAGCAACCTTCTCTGGTTTTTCTTTGCTTTCTTTCTTTCTTTCTTGATCTTTCTTCCTTCTCTCATTGCGTCTTTGTCTCTGTCTGTCTGTCTCTCTCGTAATGCTACGGGCAACGATAAGTTTACCTGTTGAAGGTTGTCAACAGAGGGGTAACTCCTTTTCCTTACATTTCCCACGAAGCCGGAATGTGTCTGCTCACGTGGCGGGGTATGGTAATCAAAAAAGGTCACACACGTAATGTTCTCATCCCTAGCTGACGCTGATGCATTTGTACCATAGTGTTCAAGTGCTTCGGCTGTTGGGATGATCCCTGGAATCTTTCAGCCAGGGTACACCAACAAACATTCCGTACTTTTTCCCAGAAATACAAAAAAAGCATCTAATGCGTTGACCTCAAGGTACTGACAAGAAGCACAAAAACCATTCGCGTGTATTCATTCATACATGCACACACACACACACACACACACACACACACACACACACACACACACACACACACACACACACACACACACACACACACACAGACACACACGGGGCGCGCACAGACACACACGCACGCACACGCGCGCACGCACACAAACACACACACACACACACACACACACACATATACACACACACACACACACACACACACACACACACACACACACACACACACACACATATTTCTTCATTGACATACAAAAAACACATCTTCAAACTCGAATCCAACGATCTTTTGATACCATCTTGACGCTCATCAATAATTCTACATCTGTAAGTGCATAAGATGCAAAGGATGTTTTGGGACGTTGCTTTTGCGCAAACCATTAAGGTTGTGTAGTTGGGGTGGGGGTTTTCCGCGAGCGTTTTGTTGCGCCACGTTTAAGCAACCCGCCCAGGTTAACACAGTGGTCAACCCCTAATATTGTTTGACCACTGTATGCATGGCTACTCCACCTCGGCCGTTACTGGGATTCTAATCCCACCGCTTTTCTCCTTCACCCACACGCACGCACTCACGAATTCAAGTGCACGAGCATGCGCGCATGCTCGCGCGTGCACACACACACATGCGCACACACATACACACGCACGCACACACACTCACGCATTTACGTGCACGTTCTCTCTCTCTCTCTCTCTCTCTCTCTCTCTCTCTCTCTCTCTCTCTCTCGCTCTCTCTCTCTCCTCTTACACACACACACACACACGCACGCACACGCACCACATACACACACACACACACGCGCGCGCGCGCGCGCGCGCGCGGGCTGTAACTGTAACTGCAACCACACCACTCTTTGCACACCCATCCACCCACCAAACTCATATATCCCCCATACGCACGCCTACACCCCCACCCACCACACACCCACACACACATGCCCACCCCTCTTCCACACACACACATACACACATACATCGATCACGTTTCCGCACTGGTCAGTTTATTCCACAGTACGATCTCAACGCCATCTGGAAATCGAATTCATTCGTTGTGAAGTCTGGCTGATAGAAACAGTGTTTGTTCATTATCTAATAGAGAGGTGTCTATGACAAAAAGAAATGAGAATGGAAAAGACACTAAGATTTAAACATTATAGCATTTTAGTGGTAGACTGAATAAACTCTGATTCCTCTCCAAATATCACCTTTCCGTTTTGACCCCAAATGAGTGTTTTTCCCAGTTAATGCATGGAATCACAACCATAATCAGAAAATCAGAAGAAATCATAAAGTGTTGGGATTTGACCATTTTGTTGATGTGAAGGCTATAACTGATCTTAGATGCAATTTCAAGATTCTGGAATCTAGGAATTACACGGAGGTGGTGTGTGGCTTTTGAATAGCAGCTTGTTGTTGTATTGAGACAGATTGTGACTAGAGTTTTTAACGAATGCATTCATTCCTTTGTGTGTGTCTGTGCGATATTGTCATTTGTGAGACGTCTAGGGCAGTGGAAATGATGAGGTGGCTCACAGTTTTGTGCACAAATTCAAAAGGATTTCTTGTAAACGTTAATAGGAATTGTTCGGAAATAATTAAGGAGAGTAATTTCATGGTGTGTGGGAGTGATCTTGCCTAATTCAATCGGTCAAACATGGGGAAGCTACTCTACCATCAGGTAGATCCCCAGCTCTCGCCTTGTGTGTTTGAGTAGACTTACATCACTTAGAACACCGTGCGTCATTCTAAATGTGATGTAATTTATATTTTTACGACACATTTTGTACATTCTATCGGTTCGCGGATACTGGATCCTTTTTTCTAAAAAAAAAATGTTTGCAAGTCGCTGACTCGCATCCTGCGGTTTCAAGCTTCGACGCCATGCCGCCATTGTTGCTATGCTTTTGACCGAGTAAGTCGAGGTAATTAACCCTAATTTTCAAGAAGTGCTATCCCCTAGTTTTTTTTCTCCTCCGAAAATCGTCTACTGGATGTGTGCGTGATGTGTGTGCCATGACTCTGCTAGTTCCTTTGTGTCGATAAGTTAGTAACAGGCACCTTTTCGATGGCTGGTACCCACGTGTCGTCATATCCGGCCCACAAGGAGCGTGCCATGTTATGGGAGACCGCCATCTTAGTCAGTAACTTTGTTTGAAAAATGCCAGATCGATGCTGTTTACACACAAATCTGACTAAGATGGCGACACTTCCGTTGGATGCGCACGCATGGGGTTGGGGTGGGGTGGGCACGGGGGTGGGGGGGGGGTGTGGTCTAAAAAAAAAAAGGAGCTGTTTATAACTCATGCTGTAAAACCTCGACAATGCGTGTTGTAGTTTCCGTTTTGACCAACAACAAAAAAGACAGACTGGCAGAGAAAGATCGAATGAGAGGGGTAAAGGGGAGTTTTATTATTAGAGAGAGTGACAGTCGTAGGGAAGTGTGAGCAAAAACACAAACAAAAGACACAAAAGACTTGATACATCATTGTGCACATAGTTGGAAGGAAGAAGAAAGAAAGAGAAATACAGAAAGAAAGAAAGAAAGAAAGGAAGAAAGAAACGAAAGGAAGGAAAAAAGAAAGAACGAAAGGAAGAAAGAACGAACGAAAGGAAGAAAGAACGAACGAAAGGAAGAAAGGTAGAAAGAAAAAAAAGAAAAAAAAAAAGAAAAAAGAACGGACGAAAGAAAGGAAGAAAGAACGGACGAAAGAAAGAAAGGAAAGAAGGAAGAAAGAAAGAAAGGAAGAATAGACAAAAGAAAGATAGGAAGAAAAGAAGAAAGAAAGAAAGGAAGAAATAAAGAAAAAAGAGACTTGGAGCAATTAAATCGTCAAAACCA
>CM065699.1:32541540-32546540 GCA_017654935.2 Phymorhynchus buccinoides
TTCAGGCTTTTTGGTCTGACATGCACGACGATATTGAAAGTTCGTGACCACACAACTCTTTTAGCCACATGACCAACTCTTTCTTTCTTTCCTTTTCTTCTACGTGTTGTGTGTGTCAGTGTCGTCACGGGAACTTTCTCTTCAACAGACCAATGTCTTTGAACAGACAAAGAAAGACCCCAGAGCAATAATAATAACAACGAAAAGAAACTGCCAGTACTTTTCTTTTCACAGTTGGCATAAAACGGCAGCGATCGTTCGTTGCATTCGGCTTCTTAAGGGCCAGCCACACGTCCACTAAAATCGCACGACTGTACGATACGATTCGATCAAGTGATCCCCGATAACGAATGTGATTGGCGCATCGAGATCACGTGATCGAATCGTTTCGTACAGTCGTGCGATTAGCGTATTACGCACCTTTCTAAAATGGAGCTCAAAAGACGAATGGAGAAGTCAAAGCGAGGTTCCCAATGTTAAGGGGCCGGGTGAAAGTTTTTTTGGGGAAAATAGATGAAAAAGGCAGAAAGGAAAATGCATGTGTATAGAAGGTATAGTAGGTGTTTGGTGTTATGTCAAATGGAAGTGCATTCGGAGTAAGGTTGAAAGGAGTAAGTAGAAAACAGCAGAAAGGAGATGATTATGGAGGGAAGCTTGAGTTGACAGAAAAAAAGTTGATGAACCTTGCTGTATTAAGTAAATCAAACAGGGGGTATTATAGTCTTTTCCCCCCCATTCTTGAACAGAGTGGAGTGGAGTGGGGAAAGCACCACTAAAACAGTCAGTTGTATATTCACTACGAATGTTGTATAATTATGTTATCAAAACGTGAACCATACACTGCGTTTCATTTGAAAGTTCTGTGATCTTCTACGTGTGTGTGTGTGTGCTTTTTTTTGTTTTTACTTTTACGACAGTCGTGTCAAAGAGTTACGTATGATTGATTGGTTGAGTGGAGGTTTTACGTCCTCATGTCGGAAAGCCCTTAGGGACAAGTTGTTCTGGTGCGTTGTCGATGAGAGTTACGTATGGGAATTGTGCTATATATATTTTTATATATATTTTAAATGACATCGTTCCAGTGTCTCTGTCTGTCTGTCGGTTTGTATCAGTCTGACTGACTGAATGTTCTTCTGTCGTCTGTCTGTCTGTCTTTGTGTGTGGATGTGTGTGTGCGTGTGTGCGTGTGCGTGTGTGTGTGTGTGTGTGTGCGCGTGCGCGCGTGCGCGTGTGTGTGTGTGTGTGTGTGTGTGTGTGTGTGTCTGCGCGTGCGTATGCGTATGCTGGAACCTCTAACTGACAATCTAAAAACAACTGGACACAAGTTGTTTATGTAATGACCCCTTTCACACTGTCCAACTCAGCCGAGCGAAACAAGTTGCGAACTTCACTTCAGAATTGAAGATGATACAGTGGTGAAACTCAAAACCTGCTTCCCTCCACTACGTCGGCTAGTCTGATGATAAGACCTTAACCGACGGATATCGCTTCCAATATTTGGCACAGACCGAAACCCGTCGATGGATCGAAACCCCTCGAAATAGTTACACGCATTGTATCTTAGCTGTAGTAGGGAAAAACCACGTCTTTTACTCGGGACTAAAAGTGTGTAGGTATCTACAATAAGTGAGTATAAGTACCCCGGGTGTGGGCCAAGTTATATCTGATTGATGACCGTGTGATCGACTTAATCGGGTACTTGCGAGCTCTTGTGACCTCATCCATCATTATGGAGAGGTAGGGGTTAGCCTATCTTTCTTTAAATGGGCACCCTGACGGATGGGTTTTGTAAGAAACACGTCCAGATCACCAGGAAAACACCCTTTACAGAGATTGCAATACTCACTTTGCTCTGGTTTCCCAGAAATCAAACCGTCAAATCGGCGCTTCCTCCTTGGCGCAGGTGTTGGAAGTCAAATTCTTGTGCCGTCTTTTTTCTAATGGCCGCCTGCGTTTAGACCAAATCGTTTGCACGAACTTTTCGCAATACAAGCCTTTTTTTTTTAATATGCAGTTTATCTAAAGGAGTTTTGCTCACAACAAAGGAAATAACTCCTTTTTTTTTTTTTTTACTGCACTACAAAAAACCCAAAACGCTTCAACCACAATGAGTGTCCTCCACCCACCCCATCCAAAATGGCTACTCTCTCCGGCATCTCCGCCAAGGAGGAATCGCCGTTATGACGGCTTAATTTCTAAGAAACCAGAGCAAAGTGAGTGTTCCGATCCTTGAAAAGGCTGTCTTCCTGGTGATCTCGACGTGTTTCTTGCAAAAACTCATCCGTCAGGGTCCACCTTTAACCCTTCGCTTTTCGCCCCATTCCCCCACCTCCCACCCTTACCTTTCTCATTCTCCCGCTTTGTTTGATAGAACAGCGATGGGCTTTTTCTTCTAAAAATCATGACTTTTTTGCAACAAGTACCAGGAATAAGAAGATGTGTCAAATATAAATACACAAAAAGCAATTTAATTTAAGAATGATTAAATTAGACGTTTATCCTCCCTTGATGTGAGAGTAATTGAAGGATTGAAGAGAGGAACGTTTCGTTGAAAATGTTGCATTTTTGTGACATGGTATTACGAACGAGAAGATCTTAGAAAAATTAAAGATTTTAGATATAATTACTCTCAGTTGATTGAATTGAGTGATGGACAATAAAGATTAGGTAAAAACAAAAGCAAACTTCTGCTATCAGTTTAAAATTTTGTTAATAATAAATGTCACGAACAAAAATATGTATAACAATTTGAGAACAAAAATCGTCGTTGATCAATAACATTTGCGTTTGATTTATGGAGTAGCAATGCAATGTGAAGAATAAACAAAAATGGAAACGTTTGCTGAAAGCGATGAGCTTTTGTAACAAGTAATAGTATTACGAACAAGAAAATGTACGAAATTAAAAATAATAATTACAACATATCTCGTCCGTTCAAAGGACCGCAGAGGGTAAGAAAGAATAATAAAAGAACTAAACAAAAGGCATACTTTTTGTGTTAGAGCGAGAAAAATCTTAGTCCAGGGAAGTGATTTTTGGGGGTAAAAATCAATGTTTCGAACGAAAATAGTCAAGGAAAAGGAAAAATAATTTATATTTCGTGTCACAATATACAGTCATGCTAAAACGTTAAGCAACCCCGCTTTGAAATTTAACCTAAACACAAAGGAATATATTAGTCTTCCTCGGTAACACTAAGAAGAGTCTGTCGTGTAATGAATATAAAACGTACCCAAAAAATGTCAAACCAAAGTGACTCATTTCGTTCTTCAAAGATGGTGACTGATTTTCGCCTTTTTCTTCTTCTGAAAAAGTTGTAACTTTGAAACCCCACAGAGACCAAAATACGAAGGGTACCCTCAAATTGGCGAGTGTGTAACCCACAACGTAATTTGCATGTTAACGAAGTCAAAATAATCATGCAGATTGGGTACATTATCAGCTAAATTTGTATTGATAAAAAAAACACCTGTGCGATCCACTCACAGAAAATTTTGCATTCTTTTACAAAAAGGTTGTTTCACTTTTTGGCATGAATGTATTTGAAGTAGGCTGCTAGTACAAGGAAGCGAGTCTCTGATTAAAAGTTGTATAATTTCAGTGTTTTCTTATTGATTGTCTGTGCTACTAGATTGGGCTTTTTCTGCCAGCAATGAAAGGTTAATGTCTTCAGGACAAGGTCCCCTTGTGACGTGTGAGAGTCCTTACAGTTGGAACGCGCTGCCAAAGGTTGGTTGGCTGGTTGGTTGAGTGGAGGTTTTACGTCCTTGGACAAGTTGTTCTGGTGCTGGGTCGATGTGCCAAAGTTGTTTTTGGTATCTCCCAGTTCTGTAAGAACAGAAGTGCATTCGAACGGGAACGAGGGCCTACCCGTTTCTGTGTCTGTCCGTGTGTGTGTATGTGTATGTGTGTGTGTGTGTACGTGCGTGCGTGCGTGTGAGTGAGTGTGTGTGTGTGTGTGTGTGTGTGTGTGTGTGTGTGTGTGTGTGTGTGTGTGTGTGTGTGTAGTGTGTGTAGTGTAGTGTAGTGTAGTGTAGTGTAGTGTAGTGTAGTGTAGTGTAGTGTAGCTCATTGTGTCTTTCGATTTCTATTACACAGGGAAAATTATAAGGTGGTGTGGGGAGGGGAGAGAGAGAGAGAGAGAGAGAGAGAGAGAGAGAGAGAGAGAGAGAGAGAGAGAGAGAGAGAGAGAGATACAGACAGACAGAGAGAGAAAGACAGAGAGAAAGACAGAGAGAAAGACAGACAGACAGACAGAGACAGAGAGACCAAATCGATGTACTTTTCCCGTATGATGGCGTTTAAGGAAAACGAAAGGCCCACTATTGTGCAGAACCTATCAGCTAGCTGGCTACCACTATCTTGGTGACGAGTCAGACACGTTTCTGATTATTGCTGGCAGATCGTGTCTGTGGTTCCCTGAATAAAGCGGGGGATCAGTGTAAAAGAAAGAAAGGAAGAAAGGAAGGAAAGGTAAAGACAGACAGGAAAAAAAAAGAGAAAAGTGTACAGAAAAGAAAGAAAGAAAGGTATTATTGAGAGAAAATGGGGGTATGCAAAGAAAGAAAGAAAGAAAGAGAGAAAGAAAGAGAGAAAGAAAGAAAGGTTAAAGACAGACACAGAAAAAAAGAGAGAAAAGTGTACAGAAAAAAATGAAAAGAAAGAAAGAAAGATATTATTGAGGGGAAATGGGGGTAAGCAAAGAAAGAAAGAAAGAAAGAAAGAGAGAGAAAAAGAAAGAGAGAAAGAAAGAAAGAAAGATATTATTGAGGGGAAATGGGGGTAAGCAAAGAAAGAAAGAAAGAGAGAAAGAGAGAGAAAAAGAAAGAGAGAAAGAAAGATATTATTGAGGGGAAATGGGGGTAAGCAAAGAAAGAAAGAGAGAAAAAGAAAGAGAGAAGAGAGAGAAGAAAGAAAGAAGAGAGAAAGAAAAGAAAGAGAGAAAGGTATTATTGAGGGAAAATGGGGGTAAGCAAAGAAAGAAAGAGAGAGAAGAGAAA
>CM065699.1:32551540-32554040 GCA_017654935.2 Phymorhynchus buccinoides
GTGTTTCTTGCAAAAACTCATCCGTCATGGTCCACCTTTAAGTATTTCATTGCAGATCGCTCTATCTCAGCAACCCTTTTTTTTCTCCCAACTCCTCTTTGAAAGCGCTTCGAACGTTTTTAACTGGCTTAGTGGGTTGTGTGTTGCGAACAATCTTGCATAATATTGCGTGAATGTCGTATCTATGACTGAGTATGAGTGAAAAGTTGTTGGTTTAAAAAACACAAACCTTTTCGATTGATTACAATGTCCTAATTATCCGTCTCACAGTTTTCTGTTGTGTTGAAAGGAAGTTGTACGTCCCCGTGGCATCTACCCATAGGTTAAGTTATTCCGGTGCGGTGGTCTTCGAAAGTAAAGATAGGACCGACCCTGAAGGTACTACTATACCATGTCAATCCGTGGCGACATTTTGCTGACGCCCAAGCATCAGTTCAACATCGAAGACTCCGGAAAAAGGGGGTGTATCAGATATGAAGCTCAATTTCAAAATTCTGTTATTTCATCAGTTGTATTATTATTTCTTTAGTTAAGAATAGAAAAAGATGTTGATTGTTAAATCAACCGTGTTAGATTAGTAGGAGGTATCTTTCTTTGAGCATAAAAATGCATTTATTTGTTATGGCTAACAGACGTCAGTTGTTACTTAGTTGTTAGACGTTAGTAACTGTTTAGTTGGAACCCCCCCCCCCCCCACACACACACACACGTCGTAAGCGTCATAATCATCACATTGTTGATGGAGGACACCATAATATGCAAGAAGAAGAAGAAGACGATACAGTAGAACGCTTCTCTTGAACAGAACGCTAACTTTTAGGAACTCGACCCAGGTGAAAGCATTAAAAACCCACCAGATCACGTGTCAAAATCACGGGTTTCACGTGTTTCCCCTCTTATAGCTGGTAAGAAATCTTGTTTTGACCAGGTTTGACTCCCATACAAAATGCCCCCAAATTCAAAGCGAAACATCATTTTACGGAGCAGCCTCAATTTGAAGTTGGGGACATTTGTGACAGCTACCCAGAAAAAACCCCAAGGGACTTAATCGTGGTGCGTCAGTGTGTCTTTAACCCTTTTAGTGCTTTATTGCGTGAAGATAAAAAAAACCGCGGTGTTGAAGCGCTGTAGGGGCGACTAAGACGTTCCCAAGTGACCCACCTCGCACCGGATGACACGCCAAGCTCAGGGTTTTACTGTCACTTGGCCTTGGTCTCAACTGCCCATAAAAAACCCATCAGTGTATTGTTAGAGACACACTGACGGTCCACGATTAAGTCCCTTGTTTTTGTTATTTCTGGGTAGCTGTGACCCACATACAAATCTCCCCAACTTCAAATTGAGGCTGCTCTTTAAAATGATGTTTCGTTTTCAATTTGGGAATATTTGTACGGGAGTCAAGCCTGGTCAAAACAAAATTTCTTACCAGCTATAAGAGGGAAAATACGTGAACCCCGTGATTTTGACACGTGACCTGGTGGGTCTTTAATGGGGAAAAGATCATGTGCATTTAGTTTTTCTGCCTTTGTTCTAGCTGTGGAACTGTATATTTGTCTGGGGACAGGAAAGTTGGCATTGCTTAGTTTAGAAGTCACGATCAAGAGAGGGGGGGGGGGGGGGGTGCTTTTGTGCGATTGCTTTTGTTTGAGTCGATCTTGATTTAATCAGAAAAAAGTCAATACTCACCGCAGTGGATTTAAGAGAACAGAAAAGGATAACCATTCCAGAGTTTCGTCCCTTTGACTGCACCGCAATAAACGTATCATGGATGTTATTTTCTTTGCATGCGGTCCAGTGTATATCAGAATTAGCCCCCTTTAACCGCGCTGCAGTAATTCCAGTGTTATGTCCCTTTAACTGGACTGCAGTGTATATTAATAATATATCCTATGCAAACATGATCTTCTTCTTCTTCGCCTCAGGCAGCCAACTTCATCAGGCTGAAGATTCTGCTGCACTTTGGGGGGTAGTAAGAAGACAAGAAATTAGAAAGCTGAGGAGATAGAAGTAGCCTAATGGAAAGGCAATACTATATCCATTTAACCGTACTTCAATATAAATATTATCAATGCCATGCCCCTGTGACTGCACTGTAGTACTGTACACTAGACGTGTCATGTTTGTACTTGCTAAGTTTTTGATTGATTAATGTTTTTTTAACAAAAGCATTTCAACAAAAAAATTTTGATTTTGTTTTTACCTTGTGTTTGTATCCCTTTTTAAATACGTGGTAAGATTTAACGTGGTGACAGCCCTGACATGGCCTTTTTTGCCGACGGGGCTGTAATTTTAATATCAATATTAAAACCTAGTACTGTACACATATGGATACTTTGACTACGCACACATACACGAAGTGTTTGTAAACGCAACGTCCTTTTGCATCCCAGTAGGCTACATAACAACCCTTCCCTGTGACGGTAATGCTTATAAAGTATTACCTCCCTTAAAAACTGCACTGACGAGCTGCGTTTTTGGTGGAGTTGTGGTCCTTGGTTGA
>CM065699.1:32561540-32564040 GCA_017654935.2 Phymorhynchus buccinoides
AGAACCCCATTTGATGCCTTTCAGTGACATGGGTGTTAAATCATTGTGGTGCCAAGAGGCGACAGTGGCGATGAAAGGGTTTTAAAGGACGAAAGCACTCAGGAATCGAATCGATGGCCTTTGAATCTCTCTCGTATTTGTCTGGCTATGTGTGGTGAACAATAGCATGTTCGTGTGCACACTGCGAAAACAAAATAATTGCAATTTATAAGCATTGACTATAAGGGCAGAGCGGTACTTTAAACACCCGCCCTATCATTGTTTACGACCCTCAATCTCAAAATCTGCTTCTTTCAGTTGTATGAAAATAATTCAAGGCTGATCCTAATCCTATTTCAGTTTTATGAAAATAATCCAAGGCTGATCCTAGTCCTATTTCAGTTTTATAAAAAAACATAATCCAAGGCTGATCGTAATCCTATTTCAGTTTTATAAAAAATAATAATCCAAGGCTGATTCTAACCCTAATGGAACATTTTGCACATCACTTCCAGTAATGGAAGGTTTCTTCTTAGTGAACATCTTCAATGCAAAAGAGGGAAGGGGGTGGGGGGTGGGGGTGGGGTAGAGTATAAGATAGCCAAAATTAAGATAAAATTGAAAATTGTTATGATAAGTGTGATGACGGTGTTCATTTTTTTCTGTTGTGGTAGAAAATGTCCAGAACATGAATATATCAATGGATCTGGCGACTAAAGAAAACAACTGTGCTTTATTTGTTGTTGTTGTTGTTACTGGGTTAACATTTCCGTGCGAAGTTCCTGATATAGTGCAGTATGCAATAAGCACGAGGATAATACCTCACTACAACAGCAACATAGATGGGGGAAAGTCAAGTACTGTTACCAGTCAACACTCAACGAACAAATAAGCACGAGAATAATGCCTCATAACAACAGCAACAGCAACATATATGGAGGAAAATCAAAAACTGTTATCATTCAACACTCAACGAACAAATAAGCACGAGAAAGGCAATGCATAATAATACAACAACAAACACAGATGGGGGGGGGGAAGTCAAGTAATGTTATCATTCAACACTCAACGAACAAGTAAGCAATTAATGCCTAACAACAGCACGATAATCAATGCATTCAACACTCAACTAACTCATAACACAACAGCAGCAACACAGATGGGGGGGTCAAGTAATGTTATCATTCAACACTCAACTAACAAATAAGCACGAGGGGGGGGATGGGGGGAAGTCAAGTAATGTTATCATTCAACACTCAACGAACAAATAAGCACGAGAATAATGCAACAGCAACACAGATGGAGGAAAATAAAATAATGTTATTATTCATCAACGAACAAATAAGCACGAGAATAATTCATCATTCAACAGTCAACGAACAAGTAAGCACGAGAATAATGCCTAACAACAGCAGCAACAGAGATGGGGGAAGTCAAGTAATGTTATCATTCAACACTCAACTAACAAATAAGCACGATAATAATGCCTCATAGCAACAACAATATAGATGGGGGAAAGTCAAGTAATGTTATCATTCAACACTCAACTAACAAATAAGCACGATAATAATGCCTCACAACAACAACAATACAGATGGGGGGAAAATCAAGTAATGTTATCATTCAACACTCAACGAACAGAAAATAGAATAACATCATCTTTTGCGTGTCTTTCAGTTTCCTGATATTTTCATTGTGTTGCTTCATTGTGCAATGTTGGTGGGATTTTAGTGAACTATGCATCTTTATATATTCACACATAAAAGAATGAAGCAAACGAGCAAATTGTATGTATCACAGACTAAGGTCAAAGAAATGACTCAAAGGAAAATAACGCCAACAAATAGAATAACAAAGGAACACAAAGTAGAACAATATGTTGACCCAGCGCCACGAAAGGGACATTAAGTTGCTGGGCTAGTTTCTCACAACAGGCTTGGAAAGTCAAGAATATAAGTTTTGTCAATTTTGAGTTATGGGTGTTTTCGTGTTCTCTAACATCTTATCTTTCATATTTATAAAGGACAATCTTTAATATGGTCTCTAAATGGTCTTATAAGTGTTTTAAAAAGAGTAGGTCAGTGCATTTTCTTCAGCTAGGCTAGACTTTAAACTGTGTTTTCTCAAAATGGTCGACGCTCACCCTACTAACTTTAAATGCTTATAACTCTGGAACGGAAAAAGATACAAGGATGGTTTTTGTATCATTAGAAAGACAATTGTCTACAGTTTTCCCATGTGCAATTTTCTCAGAATGGTCAGTTTCACACTTAATGTCCCTTTCGTGGTGCTGGGTCACACATAATCTTTTGTATGTCTTTTAGATTCTTCATAGTTTCGTTGTGTTGCTTCATTGTGCAATGTTTTGTGATTTTAGTGAAATCTACATATGTGTGTTCTTTATATGTTCATAGATTCAAAGGAATTACTCAAAGGAAAATAACACTCTTACATACATGGCTGACCATAATTCTGCTTATTTTCACCTTTTGAAGGCATTCGTTTTGACAGGTTTTCCAGA
>CM065699.1:32566540-32586540 GCA_017654935.2 Phymorhynchus buccinoides
TGGGGAGAGAGAGAGACAGAGAGAGAGAGAATGAGAGACAGACAGAGAATACGAATACGAATACGAATGTTTTATTGAGGGTAACAAGGATAAGCTACAATAGCTTCTTTGCACATTGCCCTCTCACTCACATATTCATACCATGAATCAAGCAAGAAACGTTTATATAAACAATCAAGAGACAGACAGACAGACAGGCAGAGAGAGAGAGAGAGAGAGAGAGAGAGAGAGAGAGAGAGAGAGAGAGAGAGAGAGAGAGAGAGAGAGAGAGAAACAGAGAGACAGACAACAGACAGAGACAAAGATAGAGACAGAGATATATGCTTGTGTCATGCTAGTGCTTGTCTGTGTCTCCTAGAGCATGTAAGCAAGGCTCCACCCACACTTAAATAGCCGTTAAATAGATATGGGAGATTGCTTATTATTTACAAAACACACACGCACATAAACGTTGAGATGGTGTATAGTTTATTTATATTCTCGTTCCATAGAGGTGTTCAATATTCAGTATATCCGACATAGAAAGTGAATGTCGTGTTAGTAGACATCCGTACAGAAGAATAAGTGTATCGGTTTTTTTGGGGGTCATAACAAGAGAAAATCAGCAAAGACAGTAAGCGCAGTGCCTTACAATATGTTTTCGTAGTATTATAAGTGTATAACTGAACTAAAAAACCCACATTATAAGCTACACATTAACACAAAAAGGTGAAGATCGATAAAGAAGCGAAGTAAAAATGAGAGTCAAAATATTATACACTTAGTATTATAAGTGATGAAGTATGAGAAAACCTAGATGTATTCTTGAAATAAGTGAACGCTATTATTATTGTGAACCAAAAGAATGTTGAGATTGTAAACGCAGTGAACGTTCAGGTTGTTTATCCTCGGGTACAACAGACCAGCCTACAACTAGTAGAAGTGTGATGTTGTGTAGACCTGACAGTTCTTTTCCCCCAATGATACACAGAAAGGCGAACACAGCTGTTTCAGGAGGAACATTTAGTTTATCTATATTTTCAGAAGTTGTTTCAAGCCAACTTTAGTTTACCATAAGTTGTTTTTCATGAATTACAATCACGAATATGTTGTAGTATGTGACAAAATTACTTATATTCAGTGGATATTGCTAGATGTTCACTCATGGGCAATTGTATTTATGTTTGTGTATTATTCAAGAACATTTTCTACTAATTATGTTGTATGAAACTGCTCAACAAAACAAGTTTTTACCATTAATCTGATGGAAGAAATATATTAAAAATACAATGAAGAACATACAGCCCAAATATTTTTACAAGCAAAAGTTTGATGCAGTTTTTATCTAAGATTTCTAAATTCAGTCTTTTAACTAAATAGCTTGATTTTGTATGGGGTGGAACAGCTGTGCGAAGAAAATGACGATGGCAATAGAGAGACGAGAAAAAAGTGTGATTTTTGCGGCATTGTGAAAGTATGTGGTAAGGGACAGAGAACATGTTACACTTGTCATGTAATGCTTTCAAAGCCCGGTTGAAGGAAGAAACTGACTAATCTGTGTTTTGACGAAAGTTGGTGAAAAAAAGTAAAGATGTCCAGATATCCTGCTGATGGTCAACTTTCATGTGGTTATAGTGTGGAGTCTATATATGAAAGTTGGAATTGTATTGGATACACGTTGGATCGACGAAATCTACAAGAGCAGCAGTAACAACAACATTAGAGCAGTATCACCAAGGACAACAGCAACAACACAACGACAACAACAACAACAGCAACCAGGAAGAAAATAACCGAATCAGAACAGTATGGAAACAACAATGAAAAGAAGTCACTGACAAAACGACTCAACAACAACAACAACAACAACAACAACAACAACAGGAAAGAGACAGTCAACCAACCAACAAAATGGCGGAGGCTAATCGTGCAAAGAAACGTTTCGAAACAAGAAGGGTGACAGACACTATATAAACAGACAACTAGACAAGCTAGTTCCACCCAGGTCCACAACAACATCCCCTGTCCCATCCCCTCCCCTTCCCCCCCCCCCCCAAACGGCGAATTATCGCATTGAGAAAAACGAACAAAGAAGAGCGATAGACACATAGATAGATAGACAGAGAAACATCGAAATCTACCACAACACCCCTCCCCCCCCCCCCCCCCCCCCCTCTCCCCCCTCCCCCAACAAAATGGCAGCAAATCGTGCAGAGATGGATGAACAAAGAAAAATGACAGACAGAGAAGACAGATAGACAGACATACGAGCACACACACACTAGTCCCACCAAAACCTACCTCAACAACAAATCGATAAAGAGAGACAAGGAGACATATAAACAAAGAAGTAGACAAAACAAAAACCTCACCAGTCCCACCAAAACCTACCAAACAACAAACCAGAAAGAGAGACAAAGAGACAGATAGACAACCAAGTAGACAAACAAAACCCAATCCCACAAAACCTACTGCAACAGCAAACCAGAGAGACAGATAGACAAACAAGTAGACAACAAAAACCACGAAACCCTAGTCCCACCAAAACATTCAACAACAACCCAGAAAGGCGAGAAAGAGACAGATTATAGATAAGGAAACAGATAAACAGACAAACAAGTAGAACAAAGTGGTCCCGCCCAGCACCAAAACCTAACCTTCACCCCCCTCCCATACCCCACCCCACCCCACCCCCTCCCCCCACCCCACCCCTCCCGCAGTCATGGAGCGAGCCGCTTCTCTCCGACGAGGGCGCGCGCTGTGGCAGCGTGCCATCACGGTCTCTCGCGACGCCTCGGAAACCAAAGGGAATAATACTAACGGGGGTGTGGTGGGCAATGGAATCTCTGGTGGTGGTGGTGGTGGCAGCGGCAGTTTCGGAGGAGGAGGCAGCATGCTGAAGGGTCGGGGGGGCACCAGCTTCCACGCTCTGGCATCTACCCTGGTGGACCAGAAGAACAGGTGGGCTGTTTCATTAAATTCGTGCTTAAATGGGTTTTTTTAAAAATAAAATTTAAATATTAGTCCTAAGAGGTGGATCAGGATCTTTAACTACGCCATGATTGTTATGATAAGAAGAAGAAGAAGAAGAGTTGGAACATTTTTTTCTCTTCAAGCAAACTGGGTATTTCATTAAATTCGTGCTTACATGTTTCCAGTTAAACTAGTCCTAAAAGGTGGATCTTTAAATATGCTATGATTGTTATGATGAGAAGAAGAAGAATAAGAATTGGAACATTTTTTTCCCTTCCAAGCAAACTGGGTATTTAATTAAATTCGTGCTTACATGTTTCCATTTAAATAATCCTATGGCTCCAACCCACCTGCGTGCGCATCTCGACCATTCCAACGGAAGTGTCGCCATCTTAGTCCTTATTTGTGTGTAAACAAAGTGAAATTTTTATCTAAATGTGTAAAGAAAACATCCAGATGTTATAAATACAGTTTAGATAAGTTTTGAATTGGAACAGCCAAATACGCAGCATCGATCTGGCATTTTTCAAAAAAAGGTAAGGACTAAGATGGCGGTCTCCCATAATATGGCGCTCCTTGTGGGTCTTTAAATAAGCCATGGTTATGATGAGGAGAAGAAGAAGAAGAATTTGAACACTTTCTCCCTCCAAGCAAAGTTAATGAGCTCACTAAGTAGCTTGCGGTAATGTTATTATAACATGGGTGAACCAAGAGTAGTATAAGTCATAAGTTTCTTTATTGTCCATTGGCATTGTACAACGCACATGGAAACTTGTCTTCCACCGTGTAAAAATAAGATGAGATATATCAAAATAAAAATATTAAATAAAAATGAAGCATAAATTTACATTAAGACAAATAAGTAACTCTCACACCACACCCAATCATTCATCCGCTCTCCGCTATCTTGCTCACTCATCATGCAACCCGCCATACACTTCCGCCTTCATTTTTAACCCTTTCTTTTCCTTTTGTCTCCCTTTCCTCATTATTTTTCTTGTTCATTTTCTCTTTTTTTCCTTCTGTTTTCTTTTTCTTTTTTTCTCTTTTTTTTTGCCCCCCCCCCCCCCCCCCCCCCCCCCCCCCCCCCCCCCCTCTTTTGTGCTAGGTGTTCTTTTTAAACTATTGCTTAGTGCTATTTAACAGCAAGAGAGAGAGAGAGAGAGAGAGAGAGAGAGAGAGAGAGAGAGAGAAGAAAAAACCTTTCGGTAAAGGTCAAGATGTGCCACCCCCCCTGCATTTCTCGATTAATTGTATTTTTCCGTTTTTGCCTTTCTTACCATACATAAAGTTGTATTTTAGGAACATTTTCACCAAATTATCTTTTTGGAATACTAACCCTAACCCTAACCCTAGCCCTAACCCTAACCCTACCCCCCACCCTATAAGACGGGAAAACGCAACGAACCACAACTGTGACAAATCGAGGTGTACTGCAGTACATAGTGGGGGGTAGGGTTAGGTTTAGGGATAGGGTTAGTATTCCAAAAAGGTTATTAGCTAAAAATGTTCCTAAAATACAGCTTTATGTATGGTAAGAAAGGCAAAAACGGAAAAATACAATTAACCGAGAAATGCAAGGGGGGTGGCACATCTTTACCTTAAAAAGATGGTTTGATTTTTCTGAAATTCAAAACGTCAGTTTTTATTTAGAAAAAATGTTAATGTAAAAGATGAAATACACTTTTTGCAACTGTAGAAGTTAACCTGTTTATTGTGTTTGTAGAAAGCATTGTTGGATGATTGTTGAGCTGACGAAATGTTATTTTTGTAATGTCCAGTAAAGTAAAACAAAATAACAAAAAGAACAAAGCAACACAATCATCACCATCATCATCACCAACAGCAACTACTACAACAGCATTCAAAACAAAGATAAACAGAAACATTTTTATTTAAGAAAAACATTGTACAGTTTGAGATCGGGTAATATAAGATTTGAACGGGGCAATCACTCATGATAAACAAGATTAAGAGTGCATGACTTCCTTTTGACGAGACTGGAAGTTATATATTTTTTTAAAGTTGTGAAACTCCACTACAGGACCGTTCAGAAAGGGTCTTTTATCGATATCATTCAACATTGACAAGATCATAAATGTATTGTGTGCATATAGCATTGCTCAAAACGTGAATGCCATCTCTGCGAATCGACTCTCTTTTACCCTTGGCAGGAGTACTAGAATACTGCTGCTATCTTCTTTTTTTAGTGACTGGCAAACAAAAGATAGACGTTTCTTTTTAAACACCAATATGTATATGTTAGAAAGTATTTGTCTGACTGAAAGTCTCTGTAAACGTTAACATTATTCACAAAATATCTCAATTTCCCCATGGCCAGACAGTGTTATGCCACTCATAGTATGACTTACAACTCACTGTGTTGACATGGGGAAATAGTGATATTTTGTGAATGTGTATGTTAACGTGTACAGAGACCATAAGAGATAATGTAGATATTGCTGTTATGCTCTGGTCTATATATTATTCGAAATGCACAATGTAGAAGGTTTTGTTGTTTTTATTTTTTAATAAATTGGCTTGATTGGAAAAACAAACGTGGGTAGGGTGAAGGGAAGGGAAAGGTGAGGGGGTGGGGGGCATTCGCATTACAAAAACAAAAGAATAACACGGGCTTGTCGTTTCTGGAAGAAGAACAATTAGAGAATACTCTCGGCTTGACAAAGTGTTGCTTGGATGAGTAACTTTAACATGAATGGCTTTATAGAAAGAAGAAAAATCTGTTTAACGTCCTCCGGTCTGAAACAGACACATATGGGACATTATTTGATATAAAGATGGTGGGAACGATCCTGGAGGCAATGCCCGGAGACAATGCAACACCAGGAAAGTCCCGATTTTTTTAGCAATACAGATATTATTGTAAGCTTTATAGAAAGTAAAAGAAAGGGGCCAGGGTAGTTGTGGTTTTGTTTTAACAGATAACAAGAATCTCTATCTATCTATATTTTAACGATATGTTTAAACTTAACTACATATTTAAACGTAAAACCAGGAACAATAAATGCCACATCATGCATCAAAACGTCCAATACAGTCTTCTTCAATGGTGTTTCACGTCCACTTGATCCGCAAAGAGATACGTATGGGACATTAGTAATTGCTTTCGCTGGAATATACAGCCTTCCACGATTGCCTCTCTTTTATGCTTGACAGAATTTGGATTAACTCCCTTTAGTTTCCAGGAAGCGGTAGATTTTTTTTGATTTTTTTTTTTTCCTTCTTTCTCTTTCTATCGTTCTAGTTGTATCGTTTTTTTTGGCCCTTATTAATTTTCTTCTTCTATTTTTTTGTTGTGTTTTCCCTTTGGGGGGGGGGGGGGGGGGGGGGGGGGGGGGTTTAGAGGAAAACGACGATGTCACAAAAGTTAATAGGCTGCATGATTGAAGAAAAGGGAAAGAAAGAAATAATAGCCAGTATTGGCTAAGAAAAAATGATTTTTAATACGAAGTATAGTGACCACTGTATGTATGCCATATTAGAGAAATAGTGCGCAAGTTTTATGTTTGAAATTTTTTTGTTTTGCATATAAATGTGTAAGGTATGTGTAAAAAAAAATTCACTATGCTTTTGTTTTGTTTTCTATTTTAATTCTCTGCTTTGTTTTTACTATTTTCGAATTCTATGATAAAAGATGGAGACTCATCTATCTCTAAAGGGCACACCACTTTTATCAGGCCCGTTCTCTGCCGTGGGGTGGGGGCAGTCCTGCTAGTAAGGCCCCTACCAGTTGTGTGCTTGGGTCGGCCCTTGGGGACCTTCCCCTCAATGCCATCAGTAGTCCTCAAATCCCTTTTGGCCGAGAGAGTGGGGATGTACCCTGGGCAAGGCATCTCCGCTACAAACACATTCTAGTGCAGCCCGCGGGAATAACATCTGCCCCCCACCCCCCCACCCTCCCCCCCACCACCCTGCTATCTGGGAGTCATGGTCGGAAACGACTGACTGGTATACAAGTGTGGAGATTTCTCCATGGTCTTTGTTCATTGATTTGTTTCTGTGTTTGGGTAAGGCTTTTAGCAACGGGCTGCTTAGGTGGAGTTATATTCCTTAGCCCTTGACACCAGGCTGCGTTTCATTTAGAGGTAGTCTCCTAGCAACGGAAAACTCCCTCTCTCTTTCTCTCAGTCTCGCTCGTGTAGGCTAATCATTAGTTCTGCTGGAGGAGATAGTGCATTAAGCAGTGCTTTAAAAGGCAATATAGCAGAGAAAGAAGGAACATAGCTGAAATTCGTTTCTACGTCGTCTTATTGTGGAGAAACAAACGCAAACCGTGAACAGGTTTGGAGTCTAATAGCCTGTGACCAACATACAAATACATACATGCAAGCACACACACACACACAAGCGCGCGCGCATTGCACACACACACACACACACACACACACACACACACACACACACACACACACACACACACACACACAAGCGCGCGGGCATTGCACGCACACACACACACACGCACGCATGCACGTAAACCCACACACGCGTACGCACGCACACGCACATACACACACACACAGCATGCTCTCTCTCTCTCTCTCTCTCTCTCTCTCTCTCTCTCTCTCTCTCTCTCTCTCTCTCTCTCTCTCTCTCTCTCTCTCTCTCTCTCTCTCGCTCGCACTCGCTCGCGCGCGGCAAACATAGATTTTGCCTTTTACTTGACAAAGGGAAGTGATATAATTAGTAAGACGGTAGAGTGATCTCCAGTCGGGTGGCCAGAAGTAAAGGTCTCAATACACGTGAAAATGTTTCACTCTTTCCCCACGCCAACACAGTGATAATATGCAAGTATATCAGTTTGTTTCTATGGGGAAAGAGTGAAAAATGGTACTCGTGTACAGAGGCCTTTTTGCTCATTCACAAACCCTTATTAGCATCTGTAATTTATCAAATGTTTAAAGGTCGGTTTAAAAAAAATTATATATGTGACCCAGCACTACGAAAGGGACATTTAATAAGTGTCAAACTGATCATTCTGATAACATTATACCTTGGCAGCCTTCAGACAATTCTCTTTCTAATGATACAAGAACCAGTTATGAGCATTTAAAGTTAGTAGGGTGAGTGTCGGCCATTTTGAGAAAACACAATCTGAAGTCTAGCCTTGATGAAGAAAATGCATCGACGTACTCGTTTTGAAAGCACATATAAGACACATTAGAGACCACATTAAAGATTGTCCTTTATACACATGAAATATAAGATGTTTCAGAACACGAAAATACCCATAACTCAAAATTGACACCCCAAAATAAGAATTTTGACTTTCAAAGCCTGCTGTGAGAAACTAGCCCAGAGACTTAACGTCCCTTTCGTGGTGTTAGGTCACATGTAAACTTTTACAACACCCCGGGAAAAACACCCCAAATACTTTCCTTGTCAAAACGTTTTATTATTATTTTGCATAACCTTCACACATCAATCATACTTTACTATAACAAACTACACACCAACATTACCTTCACACATCATACTTTACTGGAGCAAACTAACACCAACATTACCTTCACACATCATCATACTTTACTATAACAAACTAACACCAACATTACCTTCACACATCATACTTTACTGGAGCAAACTAACACCAACATTACCTTCACACATCATACTTTACTGTAGCAAACTAACACCAACATTACCTTCACACATCATACTTTACTGTAGCAAACTAACACCAACATTACCTTCACACATCATACTTTACTATAACAAACTAACACCAACATTACCTTCACACATCATACTTTACTGTAACAAACTAACACCAACATTACCTTCACACATCATACTTTACTGTAACAAACTAACACCAACATTACCTTCACACATCATACTTTACTATAGCAAACTAACACCAACATTACCTTCACACATCATACTTTACTGTAGCAAACTAACACCAACATTACCTTCACACATCATACTTTACTGTAACAAACTAACACCAACATTACCTTCACACATCATACTTTACTGTAGCAAACTAACACCAACATTACCTTCACACATCATACTTTACTGTAACAAACTAACACCAACATTACCTTCACACATCATACTTTACTGTAGCAAACTAACACCAACATTACCTTCACACATCATACTTTACTGTAGCAAACTAACACCAACATTACCTTCACACATCATACTTTACTGTAACAAACTAACACCAACATTACCTTCACACATCATACTTTACTATAACAAACTAACACCAACATTACCTTCACACATCATACTTTACTATAACAAACTAACACCAACATTACCTTCACACATCATACTTTACTATAACAAACTAACACCAACATTACCTTCACACATCATACTTTACTATAACAAACTAACACCAACATTACCTTCACACATCATACTTTACTGTAGCAAACTAACACCAACATTACCTTCACACATCATACTTTACTATAACAAACTAACACCAACATTACCTTCACACATCATACTTTACTATAACAAACTAACACCAACATTACCTTCACACATCATACTTTACTATAACAAACTAACACCAACATTACCTTCACACATCATACTTTACTATAACAAACTAACACCAACATTACCTTCACACATCATACTTTACTATAACAAACTAACACCAACATTACCTTCACACATCATACTTTACTGTAAAAAACTAACACCAACATTACCTTCACACATCATACTTTACTATAAGCAAACTAACACCAACATTACCTTCACACATCATACTTTACTATAGTTTCAACTAACACCAACATTACCTTCACACATCATACTTTACTGTAACAAACACCAACATTACCTTCACACATCATACTTTACTGTAGCAAACTAACACCAACATTACCTTCACACATCATACTTTACTATAACAAACTAACACCAACATTACCTTCACACATCATACTTTACTGTAGCAAACTAACACCAACATTATCTTCACACTTATACTTGTCTACTATAACAAACTAACACCAACATTACCTTCACACATCATTTTTTACTATAACAAACTCCTCAACATTACCTTCACGGCATAGTGTACTTTACTATAAAAACTAACACCAACATTATCTTCACATATGGCCGTACTTTACTATAACAAGCTAACACCAACATTATCTTCACATATCTGCATACTTTACTATAACAAGCTAACACCAACATTACCTTCACACATACTTTACTATAACAAACTAACACCAACATTACCGTAACACATTATGCTTTACTATAACTTGTCAAAACTAATAAATGATAATAAATAATAAATGGAACATTAAAAAAAGCTAGCACTTAACAGGAACATGGAGAGACTCACAGACAACTGAAGGAGGTGTGATTTTTTGTTTAGCACCTATTAAAGACAAGACAATAATTTCCAACAAGGATGTCACCGCCCAAAGTTGAAGTTTAAGACAAGACAAGTGCCTGGAAGACTCAAGGGGCTGCTGCTACACTACATACGATTTGATCTCAACGCCTCCCCGTGGGGATACCGGGGGGCTGTTGTAAAAATAGTTACCCCGCCTTCTGGAAGTTCTGTGCATGTAACCTCCTCTGATCTGCCATTCTCTTTGACTCTGCCTTTTCCCCTTTGCTTTCTGTCATCTACTATCTTTCTGACTTACTGGCCGGACCATTCTCCTGCCTTTTTTTTTAAAAAAATTTCCAACTATTTTTTCTCCTTTGAGCTCCTCCGAAATCGGAATGTGTCGGCTGTACGCAGCGGGGAGACCAGTGAAAACTGAAAACCGCAGACACATACGTACCTTACCCATTATGGCCGTATGGCCTGGGAACGCAGAATAAGAAGAAGATCTCAACGCGATGCGATTTGACATTTGCGAGGCGTGAGTCTCGTGAAATTCAGCTGTCTAAACGAATCCTACTTAGTTTTGTCTAACTATTATTTTTGTAATCCCCCGTACGCGAATCTGATTAAATGTCTTTTATGTTTGTATCACACATTTTGTCGCCACAATCGCATCGCATAGGGATCGTATTGAATGTAGTGTAGCGGGCCCTTAAACCTGCGACCGGACTATAAAAGAGGGGAGGTGCTGAGCGCGTGTTTTTAAATCTCATTTTAAAATTCTGATCGCTTCTCGGCCTTTTGGCTAAGACAGTGATTCAGGAACATAAATTTTTGTTTATACCCTGGTTGGTTTGTTCAGCCCGTCGTACATGGCGAAAGCCGATACGCGACGTTAAACTGAACTTCCATCCAGCGCGTGGTATGCTGTATATTAGACTTGATGCAAGTCAAAAGCTGTTTTTGAATTCACATTTGTAACCTTTGGTTGGAAATAAAAGACTAGATGTAAATAGTGTACACTGTCTCTTGACCTTATTCGATTTTTAAAGATTGATACTGCTTTTTAAAAGGTGGTCCTGAAAAATTTAATCTCAAATAGTAGCTCAGGGAGCAATGGCCGAAAGTTTTAAATTAACATTTTAAACAAAAGTATATACATTTATAACCTAGAGTAGTCTTTGTGCGAGCCATGGCACATAACAAAATCTTGACCCACTATTCAAGATAAAACATAGTTTCAAAATAAAACGGGGTAAAAAAAAATACGCATGGGCCCATATAGAAAAACTCTTTTTTATCTGCCCACCCCCCCCTTTCCTCTCATCTCCCCATAAAGAAAATTAATAGTAATGTCCCGTTTCGGCCCATGAGGACGTAATGCTTTGACATTTGCGTTCGTAGCGCGTGGGCAACATGTGTCCGCTGGACCAGGAGGATGTATAAGTAATATTGGGAGCGCGCCACATTTTAATCACAGCCCGAGAGAGACCTTCTTTGGTTTAAACAATTCTTTTTATTGATCATTGACATGCACTGACAAGAACATACAACACAGTACAGGAAACACAAAAGCAACCTTAATTAAAGTGTCACCTGCAAAGAGAGGCCAAAGAGTGGTCAGTGCAATGAAGCATCAAATTATACAAGGAGGAAGGAAATACTTTGAGGGAGCGTTTAGCGAGAGAGAGACATGTGTCCGCTGGACCAGGAGGATGGGGGGGGGACAACTTTGTCTTTGCGTTTGTGCAGTGACCCACGAGTGACATACTGGACCAGAGCACATATTGCAAATAACAAAAGATAATACATTAATTTGGCACGTTTGCACACTAATGTGTCCGCTGGAAACAAAAAAAAAAAACGTAATTTCTCATCATGTATCAGTATATGAGGTGGCATGAAATGGGGCGAAAGTTTAATTATTACTTGACTCTTCGGTCTGTTCCCTGTTGTGCGAGCCACCGCGAGGCAGAGCTTTTCTGACGAGCAAGACCCGATCCCTAGGATCGGTTGTTTTCCCTTTAAAGACCCACCAGATCACGTGTCAAAATCACGGGCTTCACGTGTTTTCCCTCTTATAGCTGGAAATAAATCTTGTTTTGACCAGGTCTGACTCCCATATAAATGCCCCCAAATTCAAACCGAAACATCATTTTAAAGAGCAGCCTCAATTTGAAGTTGGGGACATTTGTATGTGGGCCACAGCTACCCAGAAAAAACAACAAGGGACGTTAATCGTGGTGCGTCAGTGTGTCTTTAACATAGCGAACTTCATCGATGACACTTTACACTTGTAACATGCACAAATAATGTGTGCATCAAGCTTTTATGGAAAACTGTCGATCATCGTCTGTTTTCATCGTCCCACATAAACAGTTAGCGATGCATATACGATACGATACGATACGCGTGTGTATATATGGGTGTGCATATGGCTATGCGCGCGCGTATGTATGTGTCTGTGCCTCCATGCGTCCGTATATGAGTGTGCATACGTGTGTCTATATGCGTGTTTGTGTGTGTGTCGATATAATGAGCGCGCGCGTGTGTGTGTGTGTGTGTGTGCATGCGAGCGCGCACGTGTGTGGGTGTTCGTTCGTTCTTTAATTTAACTTCTCTCCACCTTACAGTGATCTTAAACAAAAAACAGTATGTGTATGTTTATGTATAAGTGTATGTGATGATATTTTGAATGTACATGTGTGTGTGTGTGTGTGTGTGTGCGCGTGTGCGCGTGCACGCGCGCACGAGTGTTGAGGCCGTGTGTGTTTGTCTGTGTGTGTGTGTTTGTGTCTGTCTGTGTGTGTGCTTGCACCTGCGCTGTGTGCTTGCGTGCGTACGCACATATATAGGCCTATGCACGTGTCTGGATCCATTATGTGCGCTTGTGTACCTTCGTCTGTGCGCCCGTGTGTTTACTTCAGATCTGACCGGTTCTTACCCCAGGCCCCTTACAGTTCATTAGCTACACCCCATTTGGTCACACACAGCACACAGCTAAGACTCTGCTACACGCATCCAACTCCAGTACTACGACTATCCCGAGGTGACATCTGTGAGACATGCATCTGATGAAATACTACTGTCTTGATGAATTCTTACTAGTTTCCTTCCCTGTGTTTAATATGCCTATAGAACCCAAATGCACGAATCGGACGTGAACTATTTTATAGAGAAATACATAGAGAGAAAGGTGGCAGAATGGTTAAGACGTTCGCCTGCCAAATGTAATGCGTGACTGCAGCATGAGTGACCCGGGTTCGAATCCTGGCCTCGCCCTTTCTTTCTAGTTTGACAGGAAAATCGAACTGAATGTCGAGTCCTTCGGATGGGGACTTAAAGCTAGTCTAACCCGTGTGCTTTACGCACGTAAAAATCCCACGGCAGTTGAAAGTCGGTAAGAGCAGGGAGAAATCCCGCTGCCTGGTATTGCCAAATTGATAGTTAGGTTTTCCAAGTGTGCCCACACCCCCTCCTCACCCTGTACCCCCCAAAAAAACCCCAAAAAAAACCCAGCAACAACAAAAATGGGTAGGCACTGCGCTTGCGGCGACGCGTTCTCCAGGGGAGAGCAGCCCGAATTTAACAGAGGTAAGTCTCTGTGACTAGAATATACCAAATACCAAAATACCAAATATTTCTTCAGATTCGTGTATGCGGATTTCAAATTTTCATGGAGGGCTGAACATGATTCACTCACTATGCTGGCGGCTTCGTTATAACCGGCATGATCGTCCACCTAGGACTCCAACAAAACCATTTCGTTGTAAGCGGCATTTCGTTATATCCGGCTTCGTTATAACCGTCATGATCGTCCACCTGGGACTCCAACAAAACCATTTCGTTGTAAGCGGCATTTCGTTATAACCGGCTTCGTTATAACCGTCATGATCGCCCACCAAGGACTCCAACAAAACCATTTCGTTGTAAGCGGCATTTCGTTATAACCGGCCTCGCTATAACCGTCATGATCGCCCACCTGGGACTGCAACAAAACCATTTCGTTGTAAGCGGCATTTCGTTATATCCGGCATCGTTATAACCGTCATGATCGCACACCAGGGGACTGAACAAAACCATTTCGTTGTAAGCGGCATTTCGTTATATCCGGCTTCGTTGTAACCGTCATGATCGTCCACCTGGGACTGCAACAAAACCATTTCGTTGTAAGCGGCATTTCGCTATTTCCGGCCTCGTTATAACCGTCATGATCGCCTACCAAGGACTCCAACAAAACCATTTGGTTGTAAGCGGCATTTCGTTAGTTATCCGGCTTCGTTATAACCGTCATGATCGCACACCAGGGGACTCCAACAAAACCATTTCGTTGTAAGCGGCATTTCGTTATATCCGGCCTCGTTATAACCGTCATGATCGCACACCAGGGGACTCCAACAAAACCATTTCGTTGTAAGCGGCATTTCGTTATATCCGGCTTCGTTATAACCGTCATGATCGCCCACCAGGGACTCCAACAAAACCATTTCGTTGTAAGCGGCATTTCGTTATATCCGGCTTCGTTATAACCGTCATGATCGCCCACCTGGGACTCCAACAAAACCATTTCGTTGTAAGCGGCATTTCGTTATATCCGGCTTCGTTGTAACCGTCATGATCGTCCACCTGGGACTGCAACAAAACCATTTCGTTGTAAGCGGCATTTCGCTATTTCCGGCCTCGTTATAACCGTCATGATCGCCTACCAAGGACTCCAACAAAACCATTTGGTTGTAAGCGGCATTTCGTTAGTTATCCGGCTTCGTTATAACCGTCATGATCGCACACCAGGGGACTCCAACAAAACCATTTCGTTGTAAGCGGCATTTCGTTATATCCGGCTTCGTTATAACCGTCATGATCGCACACCAGGGGACTCCAACAAAACCATTTCGTTGTAAGCGGCATTTCGTTATATCCGGCTTCGTTATAACCGTCATAATCGCCCACCAAGGACTGCAACAAAACCATTTCGTTGTAAGCGGCATTTCGTTATATCCGGCTTCGTTGTAACCGTCATGATCATCCACCTGGGACTCCAACAAAACCATTTCGTTGTAAGCGGCATTTCGTTATAACCGGCTTCGTTATAACCGTCATGATCGCACACCAGGGGACTCCAACAAAACCATTTCGTTGTAAGCGGCATTTCGTTATATCCGGCTTCATTATAACCCTCATAATCGCCCACCAAGGACTGCAACAAAACCGGCGTATGAACGAAATGAATGTGATTTTTTAAGATGATCAGATTCGTGTATATAGTAGTATTTCGACAGATTCGTGCATCACAAATATTTAACGTTTTGATAGCCGTACCACTGTAGATGGATGTGTGGGTCGCGGTTTTATGTGGTCCTTACTGGCTGGTCGGCCCTCGTAACGACTAACACACAGACCTAACCGAATTCCTCCTCAACGGTTAATCCCTTTCCAAATGGGCACCCACAGTCACACGCACACACGCAGACACACATATAGACGCAGACACACACACATACACAGAGCAGAGACACAAACAAGCACACCTACACAATTGCGCGCACACAAACACACATACGCGCGCGCGCACACACACACACAGAGCAGAGACACAAACGCACACACATACACAATTGCGCGCACACAAACACACATACGCGCGCGCACGCACGCACGCACACACACGCACGCACGCACACGCACGCACACACACACACACACACACACACACACACACACACACACACACACACACACACACACAGAGCAGAGACACAAACGCACACGCATACACAATTGCGTGCACACACGCACACATATTATGCGCACACACACCGACACAGACACACATGCACAGTCACACACACACACGCTCATTCACACACACACACACACACACACACACACACACACACACACACACACACACACACACACACACACACTATGAGCTTTTTCATTAAGACCGCTCCCCACATAACCAACTGCAGTCGCACGGTTATTCAACTCTGACGACGTCTGTGAGCCATGATTCTACTTAACCCTCTTGCATTTATTCCGGCTAAAACCGCCCAGCCGGAAGTTGCCTCCGTGTATTCAAACCGCCCAAAACCGTCCATAGCTTGCCCTCACTCTGAGACCCCCACTCTGAAGGCTTTTTCCATCACACACTAAGTTCTGGCTTGTCATACATGATACACACACTATGAAGAAGCTTCTCACTTGCAATTTGATGTGATAGTAGACCTAACTGTCGCTCCGTGTGCTTCAAAAGCCAAATATTTCCCGAAAATGGTGTGAAAGAATCTGTGCTTAGTAGACCTAACTGTTATGTGCGCTCCGTGTGTTACTTTCTAAAAAAAATAAGTACACGGATATGGCTCCCCCCCCCCCCACCTGCGTGCACATCTCGACCCTTCCAACGGAAGTGTCAATCTTAGTCAGATTTGTGTGTAAACTAATCGATCTGGCATTTTTAAACTTTCTAACTAAATATGGCGGTAAACCATAATATGGCACGCTCCTTGTGGCCGGAATGACGACACGTGGGTAGAAGCCATACTTAATTTACAAAGTAACAACGTTTAGTTTCCCACTTAAGCTGTATAGGTAGAACATCATAAAATTAAGCACAGAACACTAGAAGAAGTTTTGTCTGTAAAAAATGCTATAATTGACGTCATTACTTTGACGAAACCCTACTTGTTTTGTTCACTACATTCATAGTAGAGCCAATACAGTGGAACCTCCCCTATAAGACCTTAAAAAATCATCCAAAATGAGGTCTTAAAGGGAGGGGTCTTATAAGAGAGGTAATTTTAATTACTTGCAAAGAAGGGCAATGTCTCAGAGAAGTAGGTCTTATATGGGAGGGAGTCTTATAATGGGAGGTCTTAATAAGGGAGGTTCCACTGTACACGAATTTCAGTGATACAGAAATAGGCATACAGATATTTTAATCAGAATTCGCTCATTATAAATAGTGAACAAAACTAGTATTGTTTCATCAGATTCTTGTAGAAAGTGACATTTCACCAGATTCGTGCCTCACAGGTTGGACAGCCGTAAGACTGCAGTGGAATGTATGGGGCATGTTGGGGTTTGTTTGTTTTTTGAGAGAGAGAGAGAGAGAGAGAGAGAGAGAGAGAGAGAGAGAGAGAGAGAGATGAAATTTGTATTCACAAAAAGGCCAAAGCCCCATACAGAGAGAGAGAGAGAGAGAGAGAGAGAGAGAGAGAGAGAGAGAGAGAGAGAGATGGAATTTGTATTCACAAAAAGGCCAAAGCCCCATGCACAGAGAGAGAGAGAGAGAGAGAGAGAGAGAGAGAGAGAGATGGAATTTGTATTCACAAAAAGGCCAAAGCCCCATACACAGAGAGAGAGAGAGAGAGAGAGAGAGAGAGAGAGAGATGAAATTGTTATTCACAAAAAGGCCAAAGCCCCATACAGAGAGAGAGAGAGAGAGAGAGAGAGAGAGAGAGAGAGAGAGAGAGATGAAATTTTTATTCACAAAAAGGGCAAAGCCACACAGAGAGAGAGAGAGAGAGAGAGAGAGAGAGAGAGAGAGAGAGAGAGAGAGAGAGAGGGGGGGGAGAGAGAGGAGAGAGAGAGAGAGACCCCCCCTAGAGGTGTGTGCAAGTTCAAAACACGTTTCTGTTTCTGCTCAACCGACTGTGACTGCGACGACGCATTGTATGTACTGTGAGAGTTTGGACTAATAATACTACGAATAGAACGGATCGGATCAGGCGTAGCAGTAGAACCATATAGCAACACCCAGCTTGTATGTAGTGTTTCACCGAATACGAACGAATACAGCGTTGGTTCTAGTGTTTCAGTGGATAGTATATAATATATCATATCATTATATCCCTGTCACACACGTCGACACTTGGGTGTTGATTGTGCCTTCTTGTTATTATCTGGATCACTGACTCTGAACTCATAGCAATGTCAAGACGTGTTAATAAGTTTGTGATGATGTGATGATGATTCATTTTTTTTCAGGATCGTGTGATATTGTGGTAGTGTTAAGATTCGGTTAAAGCCCTTTCAACGCCAGCTATTTTTCAGCTAAAACTGTCCAATACACTTACCTGGGTAGATAAAAAGATTCTGTCTGCAATATTGGGGATTTATCTCTGACATGCATAAAATATGACAATTAATATCCTTACTTCCCAAAATTAAGAACATAAGGTCACTGGATACCAGACCCTCATTTGAAGCCTTTCAGTGACATGAGTGTTAAATCATTGTGGTGCCAAGAGGCGACAGTGGCGATGAAAAGGTTAATAGGTTTCATTGGAATACGTGCTGAGAATTAAGATATCATTAGCGTTATTAGAGCCATTAATTTAAGTTCGGGTATGCAGATGATTCATTTCCAGGATGGGATCTTGTGGCAGTTTTAATATTCAAACGAATAATATTGGCAATTAAGTCATACTTAGCGCTAATAACGTCATTTGGTTCAGTTGTGAGTGTTGGCTCATTGTCCAGAGATGCCCATGAAACCTGAAGCCTGCTTAGTTGTTGGTAAAATAATTTTTTGGGGGCGTAAAAGAAACTAAATCCCGCTTGTTGCAAGAAAGTTATGTGTTGAATGCTGTGATAAGACTGTGCTATTTACGGAACCCAGTATTGTGTAGAATGATGTTTGGAAAGTCTCTTGTCTGCAGAAAGACTGAGAATAATTTGTTTGTTGCATATAACAAAAACACCACAACACGAAACTATGAACTTTGCAGACTATGAGACATTTACTACTCCTGTTAACTTACGCTATCAATCAGGCAAGTTAAACAAAATTAATCCCAGTCGTAAAAAAAAAACCGCTTAATTTATTTGCTATGATATTTAATCGCCAAAATAAAGAAAGCTGAAAACGAAAACGTCTTAAAGAAATATTTCACTCCATGAACAGAGAACGACGTAGATGAGAACTTTGTGGAAAGTCTTAGGAGTGTAGCCTTAGGAGTGTTGCTTTAGGGCTGTAGGCTGTTCCTGAGCTACCGGACTCTGGTATTCCTTTGCCGGCTTAATTCAAGCAGCAAAGAAGTAGAGCTTAAAAATGGTACCTTAACTGTAACTAGACCCTGGAACGGAACGACTTTTGAGGTCAAAGGACAAGGGCTTTTGAAGGCAGAGGCCGCGTTATTTTCAATACGTAGTTTATAGCCAAATGCTACAATGGATTTATCATAACGGTCACCAAGAAAGGTGTGGTATTGTTTCTAAGAGTATTTTTCGCCTCTTGCTTCGGGGTAAATCAGAAAGAAAAGAAAACACGCAGAAGCTTCCCGCTTTGTGTCCCAATCAACCTTAAGAGAAACAGCAGAAACTGGTGACATAAGAACGAGTAAGAAGACCTAAGAAAAAACCTATGTATTACTGACACAGTGCAGACCTTTGCCAGGGAAATAATTGTACCTGGCACACGCTAGTTTATCCAGAGATAAATAGGGATATAAAATAATAGGGATATAAATATTAGGTCACGCAGAAGTACATTTTTGTATAATGGAAAATAGTTAAAATTAGTCTTGATTCAGGATTCATTGTCGAAATATTAACTCTAATCAAATCCAACGTTTAATGTGTTGTATTTTGTTACATGAATATTTTTTTCCTTTCCCAAAAAAAAGATTCGAAATCCGCTCGTGGCGTGTCAATTAGCCTTCCCGGGTTATCGTAAAAACATATAGTACCACACAAA
>CM065699.1:32594040-32601540 GCA_017654935.2 Phymorhynchus buccinoides
CTCCTCCTTCTTTCCATTCTTCTTCTCCTCCTTCTCTTCCATACTCTCTTCCTCCTCCTTCTTTCCCTTCTTCTTCTCCTCCTTCTCTTCCATACTCTCTTCCTCCTCCTTCTTTCCATTCTTCTTCTCCTCCTTCTCTTCCATACTCTCTTCCTCCTCCTCTTTCCCTTCTTCTTCTCCTCCTTCTCTCCCATACTCTCTTCCTCCTCCTTCTTTCCATTCTTCTTCTCCTCCTTCTCTTCCATACTCTCTTCCTCCTCCTTCTTTCCATTCTTCTTCTCCTCCTTCTCTTCCATTCTCTCTTCCTCCTCCTCTTTCCCTTCTTCTTCTCCTCCTTCTCTTCCATACTCTCTTCCTCCTCCTCCTTTCCCTTCTTCTTCTCCTCCTTCTCTTCCATACTCTCTTCCTCCTCCTTCTTTCCCTTCTTCTTCTCCTCCTTCTCTTCCATACTCTCTTCCTCCTCCTTCTTTCCATTCTTCTTCTCCTCCTTCTCTTCCATTCTCTCTTCCTCCTCCTTCTTTCCCTTCTTCTTCTCCTCCTTCTCTTCCATACTCTCTTCCTCCTCCTTCTTTCCCTTCTTCTTCTCCTCCTTCTCTTCCATACTCTCTTCCTCCTCCTTCTTTCCATTCTTCTTCTCCTCCTTCTCTTCCATACTCTCTTCCTCCTCCTTCTTTCCATTCTTCTTCTTCTCTCCATTCTCTTCCTCCTCCTCTCTTCCCTTCTCCTCCTCCTCCTTCCCATTCTTCTTCTCCTCCTTCTCTTCCATACTCTCTTCCTCCTCCTTCTTTCCCTTCTTCTTCTCCTCCTTCTCTTCCATACTCTCTTCCTCCTCCTTCTTTCCCTTCTTCTTCTCCTCCTTCTCTTCCATACTCTCTTCCTCCTCCTCCTTTCCCTTCTTCTTCCCTCCTTCTCTCCATACTCTCTTCCTCCTCCTCTTCTTCTTCTCCTCCTTCTCTTCCATACTCTCTTCCTCCTCCTTCTTTCCATTCTTCTTCTCCTCCTTCTCTTCCATACTCTCTTCCTCCTCCTTTTCCCTTCTTCTTCTCCTCCTTCTCTTCCATACTCTCTTCCTCCTCCTCTTTCCCTTCTTCTTCTTCTCCTTCTCTTCCATACTCTCTTCCTCCTCCTTCTTTCCCTTCTTCTTCTCCTCCTTCTCTTCCATACTCTCTTCCTCCTCCTTCTTTCCCTTCTTCTTCTCCTCCTTCTCTTCCATACTCTCTTCCTCCTCCTTCTTTCCCTTCTTCTTCTCCTCCTTCTCTTCCATACTCTCTTCCTCCTCCTTCTTTCCCTTCTTCTTCTCCTCCTTCTCTTCCATACTCTCTTCCTCCTCCTCCTCTTCCCTTCTTCTTCTCCTCCTTCTCTTCCATACTCTCTTCCTCCTCCTTCCTTTCCCTTCTTCTTCTCCTCCTTCTCTTCCATACTCTCTTCCTCCTCCTTCTTTCCCTTCTTCTTCTCCTCCTTCTCTTCCATACTCTCTTCCTCCTCCTTCTTTCCCTTCTTCTTCTCCTCCTTCTCTTCCATGCTCTCTTCCTCCTCCTTCTTTCCCTTCTTCTTCTCCTCCTTCTCTTCCATACTCTCTTCCTCCTCCTCCTTTCCCTTCTTCTTCTCCTCCTTCTCTTCCATACTCTCTTCCTCCTCCTTCTTTCCATTCTTCTTCTCCTCCTTCTCTTCCATACTCTCTTCCTCCTCCTTCTTTCCATTCTTCTTCTCCTCCTTCTCTTCCATTCTCTCTTCCTCCTCCTTCTTTCCATTCTTCTTCTCCTCCTTCTCTTCCATACTCTCTTCCTCCTCCTTCTTTCCATTCTTCTTCTCCTCCTTCTCTTCCATTCTCTCTTCCTCCTCCTTCTTTCCATTCTTCTTCTCCTCCTTCTCTTCCATACTCTCTTCCTCCTCCTTCTTTCCCTTCTTCTTCTCCTCCTTCTCTTCCATCTCCTCTTCCTCTTCTCATTCTTTCCTTTCTTCCTTCCTCCTTCTCTTCCATTCTTCTTCTTCTTCCATCTCTCTCTCTCTCCTCCTTCCATACTCTCTTCCTCCTCCTTCTTTCCCATTCTCTCTTCCTCCTCCTTCTCTTCCATTCTTCTTCTCCTCCTTCTCTTCCATACTCTCTTCCTCCTCCTTCTTTCCCTTCTTCTTCTCCTCCTTCTCTTCCATACTCTCTTCCTCCTCCTTCTTTCCCTTCTTCTTCTCCTCCTTCTCTTCCATACTCTCTTCCTCCTCCTTTCTTTCCTTCTTCTTCTCCTCCTTCTCTTCCATACTCTCTTCCTCCTCCTTCTTTCCCTTCTTCTTCTCCTCCTTCTCTTCCATACTCTCTTCCTCCTCCTTCTTTCCCTTCTTCTTCTCCTCCTTCTCTCCCATGCTCTCTTCCTCCTCCTTCTTTCCCTTCTTCTTCTCCTCCTTCTCTTCCATACTCTCTTCCTCCTCCTTCTTTCCCTTCTTCTTCTCCTCCTCTCTCCATATCTCTTCCTCCTTCTCTTCCTTCTCCTCCTTCTTTCCCTTCTTCTTCCTCCTCCTTCTCTTCCCTCCTTCTCTTCCATACTCTCTTCCTCCTCCTTCTTTCCCTTCTTCTTCTCCTCCTTCTCTTCCATACTCTCTTCCTCCTCCTTCTTTCCCTTCTTCTTCTCCTCCTTCTCTTCCATACTCTCTTCCTCCTCCTTCTTTCCCTTCTTCTTCTCCTCCTTCTCTTCCATACTCTCTTCCTCCTCCTTCTTTCCCTTCTTCTTCTCCTCCTTCTCTTCCATACTCTCTTCCTCCTCCTTCTTTCCCTTCTTCTTCTCCTCCTTCTCTTCCATACTCTCTTCCTCCTCCTTCTTTCCCTTCTTCTTCTCCTCCTTCTCTTCCATACTCTCTTCCTCCTCCTTCTTTCCATTCTTCTTCTCCTCCTTCTCTTCCATACTCTCTTCCTCCTCCTTCTTTCCCTTCTTCTTCTCCTCCTTCTCTTCCATACTCTCTTCCTCCTCCTTCTTTCCCTTCTTCTTCTCCTCCTTCTCTTCCATACTCTCTTCCTCCTCCTCCTTTCCCTTCTTCTTCTCCTCCTCTCTCCCATACTCTCTTCCTCCTCCTTCTTTCCCTTCTTCTTCTCCTCCTTCTCTTCCATACTCTCTTCCTCCTCCTTCTTTCCCTTCTTCTTCTCCTCCTTCTCTTCCATACTCTCTTCCTCCTCCTTCTTTCCCTTCTTCTTCTCCTCCTTCTCTTCCATACTCTCTTCCTCCTCCTTCTTTCCCTTCTTCTTCTCCTCCTTCTCTTCCATACTCTCTTCCTCCTCCTTCTTTCCCTTCTTCTTCTCCTCCTTCTCTTCCATACTCTCTTCCTCCTCCTTCTTTCCCTTCTTCTTCTCCTCCTTCTCTTCCATACTCTCTTCCTCCTCCTTCTTTCCCTTCTTCTTCTCCTTTAGTCTCTTCCTGTCTTCTATTCCTTCTCCTGCTCCTCACCCCACCTCTTCCCATTTCTCTTCCCATTCATTTCCCTTCTCCTCCCCCTCTTATGTTTTTTGGTGAAAATCTATTTAACGTCCTCCGGTCTGGAACAGACACAGTATGGGACATTAGTAGATAATTATAATAAAGATGATGGGAACGATCCTGGAGGCAATGCCCGGAGGCAGTGCAACACCAGTAAAGTCCCGATTTTTTTAACAGTTATGTATTAGTCTCTTCTTGTTTCTCTTTTCTATTCATCTTTATATCCCCCCTTCTCTCTCCGTCCCCCTCCTCCATTGATCCTCCTCCTCTATTATCTCCTCTTCCTCTACTTTCTCGTTTACCCAACCTTTTTCGCCTCCTCCTTCTCCTCTTCCTTTTCGTCTTCTTCCTCTCTCTCTCTCTTCTCGTCCTTTATCCTTTTCCTCATCACCTTTCTCCTCTTCTTTCTCCTCTACGTCTTCCTCTTCTCCTTTGTCCCACCCCCTCCCCTCCTCCTCCTCGTCCTCCTCTCCCATTCCTCCGTCTCTTCTTTCCTTTCCTTCTTTCCGTCTGATCTTCTCTCTCCTTTTTTTCTTTTCTTCAGTTTTTTCTTCTTTTGAATCTTCATAATTATTGCTACCTTTCATAATAAGTGTTGTTTCGTTGTGATGTGTGTTAACAGGGAGAAGGACTTGAAGGCTAAAACGGAGGAACTGGAGGATGTTAAAAACCAGCTGGTGAAAGAACGAGACATCAAACAGGTCCGTGTCCATAATGTCTGTCTGTCTGTCTGTCTGTATTCCATGTCTGTCTGTCTGCCTGTGCAGACTCCATCGCTGTTTGTCTTAGGCCGTGTACACACATAAGCAAATACTCCAAGCGGAAACCCGTGCGCAATCCATAAATAAGTGAAACAAAGAAGGGAACAGATTTGCGCATGTGTTCGAATTTCCCCTAAATGCGTAAACGTTTATCCTTCTTTCTTCCACTTATTTAAGGTTTTCCGTACGGAACTTACGCGTCTAATGTGAACCCGGCCTTACTGTTGGATGGTCTTTTGATATCTGCCTGTCTCTCCATCTGCCTGTCTCTGTGTTTGCCTGTCTGTCTATCTATCTGTCTATCTGTCTGTCTGCCTCAGTATGTAGGCCTATTGTCTACAGTATTTGCACTGACTATCTGTTTATGACTGTCTGTCTGAATATCTTTTGCTGTCTCTTTCCTTTCTATCTGTCCATAATCATATCTTCCTGTTGCAGTTTGTGTCTGTCTGTCCTCCTGGCTCTCTGTCTGTATCTAAGTCTGTCCGTCTGTTATCTCTGTCTCAATGTACACATTTTGTTTTAATGCGGCATTCATTTAGGCCGAGTTCGTTTGCTTTGTGTTAATCCCCTTGTTTCCCACGTATTCAGTAGCATTTGTTAATTAATTGATTCTGTCTCAGTCAGTTTTTCTGTCTGTTTCTTTCTCTCTCGTTCTCTGTGTCCTCTGTTCTCTGTCTGTCCGTCTCTGTCTCTCTGTCTCTCTCTCTCTCTCTCTCTCTCTCTCTCTCTCTCTCTCTCTCTCTCTCTCTCTCTCTCTCTCTCTCTCTCTCTCTCTCTCTCTCTCTCTCTCTCTCTCTCTCTCTCTCTCTCTCTCTCTCTCTCTCTCTCTCTCTCTCTCCCCCTCTCTCTCTCTTTCTCTGAAATCAGAGAAGCAGATGCAGGGTCTGCAGAGCAGTCTTCAGGATGTTCAGGACAAGCTGCAGAGATCTCCAATAACTATGCACACACATGCAAACGTTATAGTTGCTTGTCCGTGTGTACACACGCCAATGTGTGTGATGTCTCAGAAATCGGAGAAGCAGCTGCAGAGTCTTCAGAGCAGTCTTCAGGATGCCCAGGACAAGCTGCACCGGTCGCAGGAGGTGGGTGATAAGCTCCGCCTGGAGAACAAGAAGAAGACGGAGCAGGTGGAGAAGCTGGAGAGGAACATCTCCCACATGGAGGACCGGATCAGAAACCTGGAGATCAGAGGTGGGAATGCGAATACCAATACGAATACATAAATATTGTTTTGAGTGTGAAAATGATAATCGTAGAGCTTTAGTTTTTTGGGGGCATCTTGCCCTCATTCCGAACAGCAAATCATAATCATTAACATGTTTTTTTATTAACGAAGAAGAAGAAGAAGAAGAAGACGACGACGACGACGATGACGACGACGACGACGACGACGACGACGACGACGAAGAAGAAGAAGAAGAAGAAGAAGAAGAAGAAGAGGAGAGAGAGAGAGAGAGAGAGAGAGAGAGAGAGAGAGAGAGAGAGAGAGAGAGAGAGAGAGAGCATGCGGTGTGTATGTGCGTGTGCGTGCGTACGCGTGTGTGGGTTTACGTGCGTGTGTGTGTGTGTGTGCGTGCAATGCCCTCGCGCTTGTGTGTGTGTGTGTGTGTGTGTGTGTGTGTGTGTGTGTTGCGCGCGCGCTTGTGTGTGTGTGTGTGCTTGCATGTATGTATTTGTATGTTGGTCACAGGCTATTAGACTCCAAACCTGTTCACGGTTTGCGTTTGTTTCTCCACAAGAAGACCACGTAGAAACGAATTTCAGCTAGGTTCCTTCTTTCTTGCTATATTGCCTTTTTTAAAGCACTGCTTAACCCTTTCACCGCCAGCCATATTTCAGCCAAGCATTTCCATTACATTTACCTGGGTAGAGAACAAAATCCACCTGCAGTATTGGGGATTCTTCTGTGACATATATAAAATAAGGTCTATCCTTACTTCCCCAAACTAAGACAATAGGGTCTTTCGATAATAGACCCCGATTTGATGCCTTTTAGTGGCATAGGCGTTAAATCACTGTGGTGCTAAAATGCGACTTTGGCGGTGAAAGGGTTAATGTACTAACTATCTCCTCCAGCAGAACTAATGATTAGCCTACACGCTTGGTTTCTTCGAGCAGTAGCGGACTGTGCCTTTCGTGAATACCTTTCTGCACAATCTCACGTTCATGCCAGACCATTCTGTGATTTGTTGTCCTTAGCATAATGGACAAGAGGCTCGTAATTTATGATTTCTTCCACTTGACCAGCTTTAGGTAGGCCTACAAGCTCATAATTATGAAAGCTCACTAAATTGCCGGTGAACGGCAGGTGGACATTATTGGTTAGAAGTGAAGCGCTTCTGAAGAGATACTGATTTTTTAATTTATTGGTAGTAATGAACCATTGTTATAATGATGGCACCAAAACATATTAACAACAAACAAATGGCAAGACGGAAGTAACACTAAGAAAATAGTCAATAACTCTATATTTTATTTAAAAAAATCACATTTCTGATAAGCCTATGGTTGTGTACACACATAAGCGGATATTCCATGCGGAAACCCGTGCGCAATCCATAAATAAGTGAAACAAAGAAATGAAAAGGTTTGTGCACGTGTCCGAATTTCCCCTATATGCGTAAACTGTTATCCTTCTTTCTTCCACATACTTAGGGTTTTCCGTACGGAACTTACGCGTCTAATGTGAACCCGGCCTATACTCTACAGAACATTCGAAGAGTGTTAATTTAATTTAATTTAATTTAATTTCTCTCTCTCTCTCTCTCTCTCTCTCTCTCTCTCTCTCTCTCTCTCTCTCTCTCTCTCTCTCTCTCTCTCTCTCTCTCTCTCTCTCTCTCTCTCGAGATAAATTATGGGTTTGCCTAGGGGGCTTTCACCGAGCGCCACAAAACGCTTCGCTTAAGAAAATAATGCACAGATTTATTTTTTACAACATTGCAAAACGTGGCGTTATATTAAGTTAGCCACCAGGCATTTCGTGACCACGTTTTTACATTAGCCCCTTTTGGCCAGCGATGTTTGCACTGCAGCCATTTTTCTAATGTGTCAATATTGAAGGACTGGGTATTCAGGGTCACTTAAGGTCAGTCTGCGTCTCCAGAACAGTAGATGTGTGTGTGTGTGTGTGTGTGTGTAGGGGGGGGGGGGGGGGGGGGGGGGGCAATGCAGTAAAAAAAAAAAAATCCTTAAATGGGCACCCTGACTGATGCGTTTTTGTAAGAAACACGTCGAGATCACCAGGAAAACACCCTTTACAGTGATTGCAACAGTGATTG
>CM065699.1:32609040-32646540 GCA_017654935.2 Phymorhynchus buccinoides
TTTAGCATTCGTCTCACGGGCAAATCTGACTCTGAAATGTTCTTTATTTCATGAGATAATTGGCATGGGCTTCTTACCCGCCCACGGTCTTTTTACCCCGTCTTACCCTACTGCTCTCTCAGACTATGTCCAATTCAGCTATAAATAAAAACAGGGTTTCTGAATCCTCACCTATATTGTTAAAAGCTCGGGACTTTACTGGTGTTGCACTGCCTCCGGGCATTGCAGCCAGTATTGTTCCCACCATCTTTGTATTTACAAATGTCCCATTATGTGTCTATGACCGAGAGGACCTACAACACCATTTTTCGTTCGAATCCTCACCACTGTACGAACGTTTTTACTCTTTCTATCCTCTTCTCCTGCAGGGTCTGGAGACCATTCCCCGTCTGAAGGAGGCCATTTCTGAGAGGGACCAGACCATCGTCCAGCTACACAAGGACATGGAGGACAAGGCGGCCCTGCTGGCCGCCTCCAGGAAGGCCGTGAGACAATACAAAGACAGGATCAGGGTAAGCTTACGTATTTCATCGGGCGGGTGCGACTTCTCTTGTATGTTTGCATATTTGTTTCTTTCTGCATTGTTATTGGTGCTGTTTGTTTGGTGATTTGCAGTCATGTAGATTGACACTAAGTGTGCTGACAACCTCTTCAAAATGGTAAAAATGTTTATTGTAATTTTTATTTTTGAATTGATGTATCCGGATGAATTAAGGGATGGAGTGTGTGTGTGTGTGTGTGTGCACAGGTTTTTCATGTATTGGTCATGTGAATAGTCAATTAATCTATTTGTTTTGGGGTTTGTATTGTAACAATTTATTGTTCAAAGCTAAGGAGAACAAAAAGATAGGTTCTGGATACTTACACGCTGATTAATTTTGTACGACAGAACAATAACGGAATGCATGCGCGTTACTAATCGTTATTTAAACAAACAAAAGTTCGAACAAAAGAAAATAAGAAAATGGGAACTCTTAATTAAAAGTCAAAAGGAAATAATTATTTTCCGTGCCCCGGCCAAGGTGTCCTTGGCTATTCACTGTGTCTGTACACGTGATGCAAGTGAAACTGACCCATGGCCAATATTAAAATGATGCGGCTGTGCCCAATGGAAGCTGTCTTTACCAGTGGCAGTTCTCCCTACACACCAAAAGAATTGTTGGTTGTTGTCACTCACACGGGTGGAGTGAATGTGTGGGTGGCTCCATGAATGGAGCGAAAGTCCTCTGAAGTCGGAGTATGGCCGCCCATGTGGCGGGGCACTTTAAAAGCAGCCATACACGTAATCTTCCCACCCAAGGCCATGATGAAATGTTCACATGGCACTGGGTGTGCCCCCAGAGTGCTAAGCTGGGGAACGAAAACATTTCCCTTGCACTGTAGGCATTTTCATGAAAATAAACTGTGTAGAGGGATAATAATAATAATAATAATAATAATAATGCATAGCATTTATATAGCGCCTTTCTTTAGAATTAAACTCAAGGCGCTCAAATCCTTTATTCACTGATTCCACACGCAATTGGGCTAACATACACAATCATTCTACACATTATTTAAGTCTCCATCATCTAAAACATTACGTGAAACAAATTACAGAGAGAAAGCTCTTTGAAACAGATGAGTTTTCACATGGGTTTTGAAAGCGGGAAGTCATTCTGATGTGGTGACGGAGGTGAACAGGCAAGGAGTTCCAGACAGTATATCCATTTAAAACTAAAACTGTCCATGTCCAAAAGATCTTTAAATTCACTTTAGGAACATTTATACAACAGTTTGGCATGGGAAGATCGGAGTGAGTGAGAAGGAGTGTAAGTTTGGAGAACCCATGTGAGTATGTGTCCTCTCTGTGTCCTCAGGACCTGGAGAAGGAGGAGGCTGCGGGGGAGGAGCTGAGGAGGGAGCTGCAGGTGACCCAGCATGAGGTGACCTCCCTCAAGCAGCTGCTGCAAGGCAAGGACGCCCTGCTCCACAGGAAGGCTCAGGCCCTGGAACAGGCCAAAGTGAGTTAGAGAGAGACAAGAGAGAGAGAGAGCAGTGGAGAGACTCACAGAGAACTGGGAGAGAGAGAGAGAGAGAGTCAAGTCAAGTCAAGTACAAAAAACACCCCACGAGAATATAGAGAGGGTAAGTCACCGAGTACAATGTTATGACTTGTTTCAGTGGCTGATGATGATGATGATGATGTTTATGTACTGTGTATGTGGAAATTGTGTACTGTGTAAAAAACATCATGGACTTATTGACCAGCGGAATGATACAACCGCATTGCGACAAAGGGAGGTAATGCTCCACACTGTGACAAAAATAGTGACCATGCGATGTTTCACACCAAAACAAACCAGACTGTCAAGACATTCTCACAGAATAACCAAGGTAAATAAATCTAGATCACACTTATGGTTTGTCCAACTTAAAATAGATTAAAACATTGCTCACAAAATCGACAAACGGAGCTTCTCATTAAAAGTTAATCCAGCATCTATGATGGCAGTAACAGAGACAGATACAGAGACAAAGACAGAGAGAGTTCAGCTTTGTGACATATTTTAGGCATCATTTTATGTTTTATTAATAGAACTTTAACCTTTCTTGAGGTATATAACAAAGCCCCATCCGAGCGTTTTGTTATTTTTTCTGTCAAGGTTACTGGCCACTGCAACAACCATGTTTTGCTAGAGTGAATGCCCTTGGTAGATGCTTGAGTACTGACCAAACAAGGGAACAACTCTCGCCAATAACCCTATTTGAGGCCACTAAATGGCTGCCTTTCACAAGAGTGAATGCCCTTTTCAGTACTGACCAACAAGGGATTCACTCTCACTGTCAAGGGCGTTAATAGCCCTAGTTGCAGTGGTCAATATAGTTTCTCCAAGAGTTGTTGAACTATACTAATTCTAGGCCTTTGCCTATGTAGGCACAACATCGTTATTATTATTTTGTGTGTGGGCCTTTCTCCCCCCTCTCTATCAGGTGGTGATAGAGTCGCTGCCCAGGACCCAGGAGGAGAAGGAGAAGATGAGGAAGATCCAGCAGCTGCTCAACCAGCTGGCCTCCGTCCAGAGAGAGCACCATCACCATCACCACCACCCCGCATCGGGGCAGCTCAACGGTCTACAACAGTCAGTATATGGCATAAATAAATAAATAATAATAATTAATAATGCTTATATAGCGCATAATCTTGCAAAGCAACTCAATGCGCTTTTCACTCACCATTCGTACGAACATTTCTAACAGACTGGTTCACGTATCCTCACCATACATCTCTATGAAAATGAATATATGTATTAGAGAATGCATTGTATATAATCATAACACAACACACTAACACCCACCTCCCTTTTGTTGAAAAAACTTCAGCTTCAGGAGGCAACTCCCCCTGACCCCCACCAGGGCCATTGTCCCTGGACCCCCACCGGGGGCCTACGCCAGCCCCTAGACCCCTGCCCTTGTTTGTAACCCCCTCCTCTCCCCTCTGATGTATCCCAGGTCCGGCCGTTGTTGTGGAAATGTCACAACCAGTAAAGTTGGGTTTAAACTCTCATGATGATTTGCCTTTTAGCTTTTCTGTCTTGTTAGTTTTGTTTTTAAGACATGCTTATCGCTTTGTTTGTTTGTTTGTTTGAATGAATGAAATCCTGCTTAACTTCCTCCGGTCTGGAACAGACACATATGGGACATTAGTAGATATAAAGATGGTGGGAACGATCCTGGAGGCAATGCCCGGAGGTAGTGCAACACCAGGAAAGTCCCGAATGTTTAACAATATTGTTACAATACAGATGTGAATACCGAGTATCCAACCGATAAGTTTGTTTGTTTGAATCCAGGAAAACTTGCTTCAACCTAAAGTGGGGTTGATCGACAAAGGGATGCAACTCTATTGCAGCACAAACTGGCAGGAAATATGTTACTGTTTGCTTCTCTCCCTTTACAGCCGTTTCCGTGTCTGTTGAAGTGAACTCAACTGTAGACCTAAATAATAAAGATTCTGAAAATAGTTATTGATTTGACACTTTCCCATATTCCTGTATTTTTATTTCATCCTTACACCGGGTTTTTAACGGAATTAATGTTGGTGGAAAATAGAATCTGTTCTGTAACTTTTTGTTTGCCCATTAACCCTTTCACCGCCAGCCATATTTCAGCCAAAAATGTCTAATTAAATTTACCTGGGTAGAGAACAAAATCCATCAGTAGGGGAAGACGGGGTAAAAAGCGCATGGGCGGGTAAGAAGCCCACCCCAATTATCTCATGAAATAAAGAAAATTTCAGTCAAATTTGCCCATGAGACGAATGCTAGACATTAACGCTCGTCTCATGGGCAAAATGAGACTGAAATTTGCTTCATTTCATGAGATAATTGGGGTGGGCTTCTTACCCGCCCATGCGCTTTTTACCCAGTCTTCCCCTAGTATTTGGGGATTCTTCTGTGACATATATAAAATAAAATCTACCCTTACTTCCCCAAGCTAAGGCAATAGGGTCTTTGGATAATAGACCCCAATTTGATGCCTTTTAGTGACATAGGTGTTATATCACTGTGGTGCTAAAATGTGACTTTGGCGGTGAAAGGGTTAACTTTCTGCTGCTCATTACGTATTGGTGAAATAAAATTCGGTAAATATGTTGTACCGCAGCTCTGATTGGGGAAGAAAGAGCAGAAGAGATAGCAAGAACATAAGGCAATAACTGTGCGCGCATTTTCAGGCTGCTTTGTTACTAAAAATGTTTTTAAAAAATCCTAAATCAACCTTTATCCTTTCAGTAGATTCTGATTTTAATCCGAGACAGGAATAGGGTAAGACGGGGTAAAAAGCCCATGGGCGGGTAAGAAGCCCATGCCAATTATCTCATGAAATAAAGCAAGTTTGAATCAAATGCTAGCATTCGTCTCATGTGCAAATTTGACTGAAATTTGCTTTATTTCATGAGATAATTGGCATGGGCTTCTTACCTGCCCATGGGCTTTTTACCCCGTCTTACCCTATTGATTACAGTACTCACTCAACTTCCGTTTGTTATAATAAACTTGCTTAGGGTGAAAATACTCGTTGTTATTTTTGACACTTTCTTTATAGCAGCACAGGTGTTAGACTAGTAATGATACCACTAGGCTATCCACTGTGTTGCCGTGGGGAAAGAGTAAAAAAAAGAATAACAGGGTGTATATCCTATTTTGACAGTTAACCCCTTGACTGCCAGAGAAAATTTAAGAAAAAATAATTGTACAAATAATGCCATGAAAAAGACAACTGATAGAGCCAATCTGGCAAAATGGTCTGGGGATATAACTCTCTTGACTGTGTTAGAGTTAAAAAAAAAACACCAGCTTATTAGTTATTCTCCATCATCTGATGATGTCATCAGTGATGTCATCAAGTCAGTATGTGATATGTTGGTGCCAGTCAAGGGGTTAAGCTATTCTTCATTCTCTCTCGATTTCTTCTTCCTCTCAGTTACGACGTCAACGGGAACAAAGCTGGAAAAGGTGCTCTGACTCCACGCAATAAATCCAACCAGGTAAGAAAACTGTTAGTATGTAGTACAGTACTGAAAGGTAACTCCCTCTTTAAATTAACCCCCTTCACCAAAGTTGTTTACGGCACCAAGTTTCGGCTAGCAAAGTATAAACAACAGCCGCATTGAGACAGACCAAGGCTCATTATGTTATTATGTGGAAGTTTGCAATGAACAGTGTTGTGTTTTGGGTGGTCATCTTAAACTGTGTAGAAGTATGACACGAAATGAGCGCACTCGCATGTGCACGTATACACGCACACGCACACGCACACACACACACACACACACACACACACACACACACACACACACACACACATACACACACACGTGCACGCGCACTTGCGTTTAAGCTTACATGCATACAGACACAATGAACTAGACCTCAGTCGTTATTATTTGGGAGAGGGGTGGAATGTACTGGGGAGAGAAAAACAATATGTAAGAGAAAGCTGTTCATGTGTGTATGTGCATATGCGCGCGTGCGTGTATGTGCATGTGCATGTGTGTGTGTTCGCGCGCATGCACGCGCACGCGCGTGACGTAAAACATACTAATTAAGGCTCCATTCAGGGCCTGGATGCTACTGAGCCAACCCAACTGATCCATTGGAACGACTGCTGTGTTTCTACTGTTGTACTGCACCCCAATCTTAATCTTATGTTATGTTATGTCGTCCCTTAAGGACTTTGACATCAACATTTTCTTCTGGGAAACGTTAGCCCAACACCGATCAGCATGGCGTGGTGCAGTCACCAAGGGAGCTGCCAAGTTCGAGGCTCACCGAATCGAGACAGCCCAGGCACGTCGAGAAGCGCGAAAAAATCACACGAGCAGCAACAATTGTCCAACTCCAACAGATCCCCTCAACTCTCTTTCCTGTCCCCCACTGTCACAAAACCTTCAAGGCCCGCATCGGACTCATCAATCATCTTCGTACCCACCCCACATCCTGAACCTTTTGACATTGGAACTGTTGACGGATGGTCTTCATCCCTCGGGACGGACGAACTTCAAGTTATGTCGTTGTTGTTTTTTCCAGGACGGAGGAGGAGGAGGACGTCTAGGAGAACTCTCTGTGGACACGACTCCCTACAACACCCACAACATCAACATCAGCAACACCAAAGACCCCTCAGAATACACCCTGCTGGAACGGTGCCTGCAAGAGAACCAACCCACCCCCATCACCAACCACCACAACCACACCAACCACACCCAAACCGCCGTGGTCCACCCAGTCATTCGTCGCACTCCCAGCCTCTCACACAACGCCTCGGAATCACCGCCGAAGAGTCGACAGAGTCCGCGACCCAACTCGCAGCGCGTGGGCAGCAGCAGCAGCAGCAACGCCATCATCTCGCGTGATTCGCACGCGCACGTCGTGAGGCCCAACACTTCTAACGTGTACCGCTCAGAGACCCGGGCCGCCTCGCGCTTCCCTCCTTCTCTGGAGTACCCGATAGGGGGCGGGGGTGGGGGTGTGGGTGGGGACGGGGAGGGAGGAGGAGGGGGGTGGGCGCACCGCGTGACGGGGCACAACCATCACGGTGGGGGTGGTAAAGATCATCAACATCCGCCGTTGAAGCCTCGCCCCTATTCGGCTGTGACGAGTTCGTTTCGAGAGATTGAGGTAAGTAGTCGTTTTGGTTTTCCCCGCCAAAAGGTGCTTATGATTTGGCTGAAAGATTTAGTATTTTGGGGGATTTCAAATAGAATTGGAGATTGACAGATTAAAAAAAAAAGACTTATCTAAGATGGACTTATCATTAGGCTACTCGTAACAACGACGAACCGACAAAGTCAGTAATTTCATCTAACATGATCTTCTGTCTTACTTCGGATATCTAGACTATTGGCCATTGCATCTAGGGTTATTAACGCCCTTGACGGCACGAGTTAAGCCCTTGTTGGTCAGTATCCAAAATATTCACTCTTGCAAAAGGCAGCCATTCAGTGGCCTCAAATAGGGCTACTGGCGAGAGTTATTCCCTTATTTGGTCAATACTCGAGCATCATCTTCCCCCCACCCACCAAGGGCATTCACTCTTGCAAAAGGTGGTCGTTGCAGTGGCCCATAGCCCCCTTCTCGTGACTGCTAAATACCGTTTTCTCCAGCTTTTCAAAAAGTCGCTGCAGGCGTATAGTTTGTTTGCTACACAGTGGAACCTCCCTTATAAGACCTTAAAAAATCATCCGAAATGAGGTCTAAGGAAGGGGTCTTATAAGGGAGGTGATTTTAATACTTGCAAAGAAGGGCAATGTCTCAGAGAAGTTAGGTTAGGTTAGGTGCATTATAGTCACAGAGGCGTCTCTGTGAAATTCGGGTTGCTCCCACCTGGAGAGCGCGTCGCAGCCAGAGGTGTGCCACCCAATTTTTCCAACAAAATTTGCATGCGAATTTTGTGTGACTGATGGGGAAGGAAGGGAGGGGAGTACATTTTGACCAAATGACAACTTTTTCGTTGCCACTGGGTTTAGCGTGTGCTAAGTGCATGAGCACACGGGACCTCGGTTTATCGTCTCATCCGAAAGACTCCACGTTCAGACCGTAAGGCTTAGTGCAAAGTGAGAGGAAAAATCCCCTGTACCCAGGCTCGAACTCGGGTTTACTTGACACGAAGCGAACACGCTACCACCACTGTGCCACCCTACACTGCCATAAGTAGGTCTTATGTGGGAGGGAGTCTCATAACGGGAGGTCTTATAAGGGAGGTTCCACTGTAGAAGTGTCTTAAAGACCCACCACGTCACGTGTCAAAATCATGGTTTTCACGTGTTTTCTAACTGGTAAGAAATCTTCCATGTATAAGAGGGAATGTGACACGTGACGTGGGGGGTCTTTAAAGCGTTCATCAAACTAAACTGAAGAACTTGTCCCCCACCACCTCCACCACCACCACCACCAGATGTGCAGTGACCTGGCCTCGCAGAGTTCCCTGGACACGGAGGACAGTGAGGCTGGAGGAGGAGGAGCGGGCAGCGGCCTTGGGGACGAGGTGGCGCTCAGGCAGATGCAGCTGACGGCCCGCCAGAAGGACGACGTGCTGGCCGCGGCCATCGCCGTGGGCGACCGCGTGACCTTCACCGTGCCCCAGAAGCCTCCCCGCTACGGCAGGAAGAAACGTGAGACTTTCTTCTCGCTGTTCTTGTTCTTGCTCTTGTTCTTCTTATTTTTGTCCATGTTCTTGATGTTGTTGTTGTTCTTCTTCTTGTCCTTGTTCTTCTTCTTCTTGTTGTTCTTCTTCTGCTTGTTCTTGTTCTTGTACTTCTTGTTCTTCTTCTTGTCCTTGTTGTTCTGTTTCTTCTTGTTGTTGTTCTTCTTCTGCTTGTTCTTTTCTTCTTCTTCTTCTTCTTCTTCTTCTTCTTGTTCTTGTTCTTCTTTTTTTCCCTTGTTGTTGTTGTTGTTGTTGTTGTTGTTGTTGTTGTTGTTGTTGTTGTTGTTGTTGTTGTTGTTGTTCTTCTTCTTCTTCTTCTTCTTCTTCTTCTTCTTCTTCTTCTTCTTCTTCTTCTTCTTCTTCTTCTTCTTCTTCTTCTTCTTCTTCTTCTTCTTCTTCTCATCAATGTTACATACTATTGATAACAAACAACGGAAATCAGTATGATGATATACTTTGAGTTGAAGTAAGTGTGCGTGCTTGTGTGTGCGTGTGTGTGTGTGTGTGTGTGCGTGTGCGTGTGCGTGTGCGTGTGCGTGCGTGCGTGCGTGTGCGTGCGCATGTGTGTGTGTGCATGTGTGCGCGTGTGTGTGTGTGTTGCAGCCAAGCCTCTGGTATACACGGGCATCGTGAAGTACGTTGGTCGACTGGACAAAGAGCAGTATGATGCCAGAACCTACTGTGGAGTGAGGCTGGACGAGCCCAGTGAGTGGTGCTGTCTTCTCGAAGAGTTTTAAGCTATGTATATGCGTGTATAAATGCATGTAAATGTATACATGTGAATCAAACTTGATAAGTCTCATGTTTACTTGGGTATACCTGTAAAAACAAGTTTTAATAAAAGCTTTTAGCTTGTTGTGTTCTATGATACTGTTGTTGATGTTGCTTTGTGATATTATCCTTAATTGCTTAGGAATAAATTTGTTCAAACCTCCAGTAAAATAATTTAAATAATCACCAAGAAGTTCATTGTCGTTTTGATCTGTAACGGTTGATCTGGGAAAATACAAACTGCACATAACATCTCGATGATTTTGGTCTGTCCACAGCGACTACAAAATGTTCGAGACTGAGTTTACATTATTGGAAACATTATTTCTGAGTAATGACTTCAAAATTACCACAAACCACCAATGGTCTCAAGTTTTCGAGATTTTATTTCACATCTTCGTCAGGAAGATGAGTTTAAAACTGACATGAGATAAACGTTTCAAAGGTACAGCTAACAAGGAAAACAAAAAAAGCAGGGGTGAGCACAAGTTCCTTATTTCTGAATAACTTTCGATACAATTCGATTTTGTATAGATACAAAGCTTCGCGTAATCAGAAAGGCTTAATGAATCAATGTAAGTTCTTTGATTTCTTCTCTTCGTCTGCGTCCCCAGTGGCCATGTCTAAATCTTTAGTCCAGTCCTGACGGCGAAGTCTGCTGTCTTTTGGTAGCGCCTTTGTTTGTCCCCACAGCTTCTCCTGGAGCTCCACTCTCACCGGCCAGGTTTGACACCGAATGTCTTGGTAAGTAGGGCAGTCCTGGAGGGTATGCTCAGGAGTCTGGATGCCAGTGCCACAGGGGCACTCACTTGTGTGTGACAGGTTTATCCTGTGGAGGTGTGACAGGAGTTGGCAATGGCTTGTTCTCAGTCTAAACAATATCACCTGGTGCTGACGACTGAGGCCCTGTAGATCATCGTTGTTATTTCCAGTCTCAGTTCTTTGGTTTAATGCTACGTGGTGCACCCCTCGCTGTGTTGTTTCCAGTCCCAGTTATTTGGTTTAATGCTACGTGGTGCACCCCTCGCTGTGTTGTTTCCAGTCCCAGTTATTTGGTTTAATGCTACGTGATGCACCCCTCGCTGTGTTGTTTCCAGTCCCAGTTATTTGGTTTAATGCTACGTGGTGCACCCCTCGCTGTGTTGTTTCCAGTCCCAGTTATTTGGTTTAATTCCACGTGATGCACCCCTCGCTGTGTTGTTTCCAGTCCCAGTTATTTGGTTTAATGCTACGTGGTGCACCCCTCGCTGTGTTGTTTCCAGTCCCAGTTATTTGGTTTAATGCTACGTGGTGCACCCCTCGCTGTGTTGTTTCCAGTGGGGGAGAATGACGGGGTGTACAAGGGCAAACGCTACATGTTCACACCGCAGAACCACGGCAAGTTCTTCAAGATCCGTGACGTCACTTCCGTCCTGGATGTCAAGGTCAGTCGATCCATCTGGAACCTAACTGTCACGATGATAAATCAAACGTTACTCTGTGGATCGTTTGCTATTTTTCTTTATAGGGGGGGGGGGGGGGGGGGGGGGGGGGGGGGTGGGGGGGGGGGGGGGGGGGGGGGGGGGGGGGGGGGGGGGGGGGGGGGGGGGGGGGGGGGGTGGTTTTCTTCTATTTATTGTACTATTGGCCCAGAAAATGCTGTTTCCGTTTGTTTGTTTTTCAAGTGTGATTCTCTCTGGATGCATTTTCACTAGCCCCTCCCCCCACCCCCAACCCCCGCGCACACACATTAACTACCATCTATATTTTGTAATTGCTGCGGCCATATTATAAAGAATAACTTTATTTAGGAACTGATGATGTTTTCATTCTTCTATTTCCTTTCTTTGTAATCCTCCCCTCTTCTACTACCCCCCCCCCCCCCCCCCCCCCGCCTCCCACCGTCCCCACTTAAATTCGTTCTTTATGCCTACTTTCGTCTCTCTATTTTCTACACAAGTAGAATATGGCAATGCTGTACAGATAATCATTCACAAAATAGTCTTCTCCCTTTCTGCCCTCTTTTTCTTTAGTTTTCCGTTTCCTCTTTTCATTTTCCTCTTCTCTTTGACTTACATTTGATTTCTTGAAGTCACTAATTATTTTTTACGGTCGTTGGCCTTGTATTGTTCTTTGTCACCCGTATGTTTTCACGTCATTGTACCACGTCAGTGGTTGGTCATCGTTCATGATGAAACGTGGTGTGTGTCTTCTCAGAGTGGCCAATACATAGCGTCCAGCCGCCTTCTCGTGAAACACCTGAGGAAGAGCCACAGCTTCCACAGAGAAAACCTGCACGGTACCATGTGAGCCACATCCCTCCACATCTTCCACATCACGGGGGTCCACATCTTCCATTCAGACCAAATCCTGATTCACACTCCGTGATGTCCATGTCCTTGACGATCGCTTCTCCATAACCGCATAGGTCACAACTATCCCCTTTAAAATGCAACATGGATAATGTTCGTAAAGAAGTCTTTATTGGGTAAAAAGTCTATCCTTCACAAATACCGGGGGCAAATGTTAAGATCAGCTCCCTCCGCTGTTCCAGGGTGAAGTTGGCCAATCAGCTTAACGGAAAAGGTAAATTGGAGGGAGTTGCTTGGCCAACTTCACCCTGGAACAGCGGAGGGAGCTGATCTTAACATTAGCCAATACCGGTAACTTCTGTTCTTCGCTCCCTCTTTTCCGTTGTCAGAGAATGATGCGATCGAGCCATGTTTGTTGGTAATCTCTTACTGACGTTCAGTTGTTTTACTATCTTCATCCATCCTAGAACATCGCCTCTTCAGTATTCCACGAGTGTTTGTGATCCAGTCAATGGTCATGGGAAAAGATACGAAGTTTAGCCTAGCTATGAGTCCGTAGGAGTCCGTCTAATATTACGAGTGGTGGAACTGATAGACGTTAAATGAAAGACATGCACCGTATGAGCTTTTTTCACACACCTGTTTCGGGAGGAACATTTAGTTTTTCAGAAGTTTTTTCAAGCCAACTTTTGTTTACCCTAAGTAACTTTTTCATAATTAACAGTCAAGAGAATGCTGTAGTATGTGACTAAATTAGTTGTATTTAGTGCCTAATGCTAGATTTTCACTCATGGCCATTTGTATTCATGCTTGCGATACTAAGTGTATTATTTCCTACTAAATATGTTGCATGATGCTGCTCAACAAAAATACGTTTTTACCATAATTCTGATGGAAGAAATACATAAAAAAATACAATGAAGAGCATACAGCCTAGATAGTTTTTCAAACAAATGCTTGATGCAGTTTTTATCTAACATTTTTAGATTCAGTCTTTTAACGTTGATTGTGGCCATGCACAGCGAAAAAGAAGAACTAAACAGCTTGATTCTGTGTGGGACGGAACAGCTGTGTTCAACTTGCGAAAGATACGTTGGTGTTTATGACAGGGATGGAATATGGCACTGGAAGAGACTAGCTACACGACTGTTTCTTGATATGCCAAATGGACTCATTTTTCTTGATGTGAAAAACCAAAATATTGTTGAAATGTTGTACTTGTTAGATAACAACGCTGAAGTTTCGGGGCGAGTTAAATGGACATTGTGTTTGCTAGACGTGCATCTGAATTTGTTTCTTCTGTTTGTCAACTAGCTGTAGATGTGCTCTCAAGTTTTACTGCATGATTAGGCAACGTGTCATTTGAAAGGTATGAAATTGACTCACAGCCAAATTATGAATTTTTACTATTGCTTTTATTTAGGACGTGCCAAAAGCCAAGGTGAATGGTTTCAATGTAAATATGGCGGATGGTCGGATTTTCGATTTATTTTTTTCGAAGGGATAATTTTCTCTTCACGAATTGTTTCAAATTTGACCAGCATAAGGACATGAAACTTATTCGACTCACAGACTTGCATTGTATGATTTTCAAATGTTTGCTAGAATTTCAGTTTATGAGCCCAATAATATTTGATGCTGATTGTCATATCTTATGAGGTTGTATTGTCAAACGCAGGTCATACATGGGACCACTGCTATTTTTTCTTCTAAATTTGCTTCTATGATTTCTTTCAAAATATTATTTTAAGCCTTCCAAAAATATAATATAATTTTTGAACAGTTTGAACTTTAAGCCCTAAATTGTCTGATTTCACTACGACACTTTTGTAAGGAATAGGAAAACTCTAGCTCCGTTATATGTTCCTTTAGAATCTATATTATGGTATTCATATGTTCCTTTATAATTTATAATATGGTACTTGTTGTACTTTACATAATGGCAGACATGATATAACCATAGCTGTAGACGAGACTACAAGCTACATGCAATACAATAAATGGCACCTTGTTAGTTTTAATGCGCAGCTCTTGTGATGCCATCAGTAGAAGCTTTAGGCTTTCAGAATATCAAAACACAAATGCAAGAAGGCTGCCTTTTAGTGTAGGAAATGTCACACTCACTGAAAGCCAAAAATAAACAAGCAAGTGCCAGAATAAATAATATTGCATTGTATGCCTAAGGGTGATTGTGTGGTATGTCGTGTCCATATTTGTCCATCTTTAGTGCGTTCTAAAAAGGACTGCGTGAGTGAAAAGCTTAAAATAATTAACGAAATGTACAAGGGTTCTTAAACTAGAGTTTGTTTGTGTCCTGTCTCACTTCTTGTGAAACTACATATGTGATAGTGCACTACATACGTCACTCAGAATGTTTTGAGCAAAAGCCAAAAATAGTCAACAACCCTCAAAATATCAATGTTCTATTTAGGGCATATTTATGTCTATTTTTATGTATTCTATCAGTATCCACAACATGAAAGGCAATATTGAATGATTTCTTTGTTTATTTGATTGTTTTCTAAATCAAGTCAATAGACACAAAGAGTCAAAATTGTACTTCTATGACCGATTTCTGCAAATGATCTAATTAGAATGCCAAACTTTAAATAATTATAAAATAAAAACTAGACAAGATAACTCAACTCAGTTTTCTGTGTATTACCAAGGAATCTTTGCTCCACCATAAAAAAATAAAATCTTAATTTGTGCCAACGTTCCATTATGTCTGTTTTTCCCATGCACTGTCACATATTTATAAAAAAAAATGGGGTTCGGTTATTGAAATTAATATGTTGATCTATAAAGCTGAACTCTTTTGCTATATTAACGTGTTGGTCTAATTTTGTTGTTGCTACGTCGATATATATATATATATATAAAGCAAAGTCTACATTTTTGTTGTTGCGACGTTGATATAAATGCATATATAAAGCAAAGTCTAAATTGTTGTTGCGACGTCGATATATATATATATATATAAAAGCAAAGTCTAAACACCTTTGTATTCAAATAACATTGCATAATTAATTATTTGTCACCATAATTATGGTAGTGAAACCGTTGAGAAGTAAGTTATGTGCGTATGCTTATGCATGATAGTTGGTGTGTGAACTATTTTTAGATGAGAATAATAATGTACTCCATTCAAACATGCTCACATTTGAATATTTATGGGATTTTTGTTTTCAAATACAGTGGAACCTCCTCTAATCTGTCACTCTCTTTGACTCTGCCTTTTCCCTTTGCTTACTGTCATCTACTATCTTTCTGCCTTACCGGTCCATTCTCCTGCCTTTTTTCAAGAAACCCTTTCCAAACGATTTCCTCCAGCCGAAGTCGGACTTGCTGGGCCTAACAATTTCTTAGTTAGGCGCATAACGGCAGCATGACGCAACTGCGCTCATAATTGAATGGAAACTGTCTGAGCGATCGAAGAAGAAGAAGAAGAAGAAGACCTACTTCTCCGAGACATTTCCCTTCTTTATAAGTATTAAAATTACCTCCCTTATGCAACTCCCTCCCTTTTTTAGGACCTCATTTTGGATGTTCCGCTGCATTAGTTATTTATTGAAGATGCGGTTTCATCACATTTCTCCTTTTGTGGTGATGAGAGTGCTTTGTATGTTTTCATGACAAACGATATTTCAAAATTGAACAAAGAGGGAGAACTCTCTTTTTGAATAACTCCCCATTGAGGCTTTATACCGAAAATTATCTGCCCCTGTCTCGTGCCCTGAGATGCGAACGCCACCTACTTAAGATTATCGCCCTTGCCTGTCATGAACTACTAGTATATAGCCACAGAAATAGGCCCTTTCTGTCGCAACAGCAAGGGTATAGGCCTATGCTGGGCAAGGAATGCTTCGGTATCAACAAAATGTCCATCCATTTTCCTGGAATAGCAGTTGCTATCCCCGCGCTGTCTAATATTCGTGTGCATGCGCGTGTGTTTATAGCTAACTAACCGCGCATGAACTTAAACATACACGCGCACGCATTGCTCTTATGCTCATCACCAGACATTAGGTTTTTTTTTAACTTAGCAGAAGTTTAAATCTGCTTGTCTCAATGGTGTTTTAACTTTAATGTTAGTTCGAATAAATCGTAGGTCATAAATCATTCATTTGTGTGTGCGCGCGCACCAGACATGACCAGCCGTAGTGGTTATTACGCAATTTCTGTGATAATGTGGTGTTGTCAGGTACCATTATTAAGAAGAACGTTTGACGTTTGGTTTAATTTGAGGCAAATTAGGTTTCATAGTTAACTTTTAATAATAATTATGTATCTTGTTATGTTAGAGTTGTGGGTGTTTTTGTGAAAACATTAAAACTTACCGTCCATTATTTTTCAGAATATCGACTGCGCTTGTCCTGTGCAATGCAGTGTGTGTGTGTGTGTATGTGCGATGCAGTGCGTGTGTGTGTGTGTGCAGTGTGTGTGTGTGTGTGCGATGCGCGCGCGTGTGTGTCTGTCAGATCAATGATAAAGATATGCTGTAACACGTGGAGGTATGATGCTCAAGTTCGTGCACACGTGCACACAAACACATGACGCGCTTACGTTCTCACTGTCGCCCGCATTTTCGAGCCTTTTTTAAACAAATTCGATCACACACGCACGCACGCACGCACACACACGCGCACACGCACGCACACGCACACGCACACACACACACACACACACACACACACAGAGAGGATGAAAAAAAGCTTTGTCAGCTTATTCTTTAACCCTCAATAAAGATGATTTTGACTTGACTTGACACACGCACACGCACGCACGCACACACGCACACACACGCACGCACACGCACACACACACCCACACACACACACACACACACACACACACACACACACGGGACTTAGGAATATTGCTTGCGATTTTTTAAAATTGAAGTTTGTATGTATGTGCGCAATCTCCCATAAATCACTGCATGGAATGACTTCATGTTTTGTACAGGATTGTGATTATTTACTACATTATTTTGATGAGCGCCACTGAGCATCTGAATCTGAATCTGACGTAACAGAATCTGATGAATCCCGTTGAGTGACTGAATCTGACGTCACAGAATCTGATGAATCCCGTTGAGTGATTGAATCTGACGTAACGAATCTGATGAATCCCGTTGAGTGACTGAATCTGACGTCACAGAATCTGATGAATCCCGTAGAGTGACTGAATCTGACGTCACAGAATCTGATGAATCCCGTTGAGTGACTGAATCTGACGTCACAGAATCTGATGAATCCCGTTGAGTGACTGAATCTGACGTCACAGAATCTAATGAATCCCGTTGAGTGACAGAATCTGACGTAACAGAATCTGATGAATCCCGTTGAGTGACTGAATCTGACGTCACAGAATCTAATGAATCCCGTTGAGTGACAGAATCTGACGTAACAGAATCTGATGAATCCTTTTGAGTGATTAAATCTGACGTAACAGAATCTGATGAATCCCGTTGAGTGACTGAATCTGACGTCACAGAATCTGATGAATCCCGTTGAGTGACTGAATCTGACGTCACAGAATCTGATGAATCCCGTTGAGTGACTGAATCTGACGTCACAGAATCTAATGAATCCCGTTGAGTGACAGAATCTGACTTAACAGAATCTGATGAATCCTTTTGAGTGATTAAATCTGACGTAACAGAATCTGATGAATCATGTTGAGTGACTGAATCTGACGTCACAGAATCTAACGAATCCCGTTGAGTAATTGAATCTGACGTAACAGAATCTAATGAATCCCGTTTAGTGATAGAATCTGACTTAACAGAATCTGATGAATCCTTTTGAGTAATTGAATCTGACGAGTCTCGTTGAGAAACTGTAGGATCTGACGTCACGCCGTCACACTCCTATTATTACTTCCCTTTGCGTCTCCTTAAGAACCACACACACACACATGCACACACGCACGCACGCACGCACACACACGCACACACACACACACAGACACACACACACACACACACACGTACACGTACACACACACAACAATGTCAAAAAACAATATATCTGATAAACTCTAGGGAAATGCAAGGAAAAATAACTCTGGTGGTCGCTTCCCATCCCATTGCTGCAGTTGCTATACTCGGTGACACCGTTATTCTTTTCAAGTTTGTACACCCCCCCCCCCCCCCCCCCCTCCTCTTCTCTTCTCCTTTCTTTTATAATATTTCCCGCTGGGTTTTTTGTTTTGTTATTCAAAATAAATAATTATTGATCTATTATGTTTATTTTAGTATCGGTTTTCCAAGGATGTCTCTACAGTTTAAATTGCTGACGCGGGCAAACAAGCTATAAATAACTAGAGGTGGGGATAAAAACCCGGTTTGAACCGAAAAACCGGTCCTGAAATTCCGCGGTTCGAAAAACCGGTTCGAGTTGCTGTGAACCGGTTTTTTTAACTGCAAACTGAAAGTAAGTTTCTCTTAGAATAACGCATTCTTTTCGAAGAACAACACTGAATCTCAGCGCAGATTGGGTGTTTGTAAACCAGCAGTAGCTGTTTGTAGTTGTAAGGAGCAAGTATGGCCAATGATTAAGCCTACACTACAGTAACGAACACTTGGGAGGCATTTTCTCCTGGAAAGAAATCGGAAGAGTGATGGAGTGATTGTAGAAAGTATTGCTTTGTGCTTGCAATGTGGCAGTGCGATCAATGGGGTGGTGGAACAACAAACATGACCAATCACCAAGAGAACTGTGAAGGGAACAACAATAAAACAATGTCTTTTTAAGTTTATTTCATTTCATTTCTATACATTCTTATGCTAAGAAGATGAGCAAATATGTTCGAAAAGATTTTGATATGCACACACACGCACACGCGCACACACACACACACACACACACACGCACGCACGCACGCACGCACGCACACGCACACACACACACACACACACACACACACACACACACACACACACACACACACACACACACACACACACACACACACACACACACACATATAAGCTTTTTCTTATCAATAAACGGACATGAACTTGCTATGATATTTGCACTGTATTTTATTCATACGTAAATGTGTATACTCTCTCTCTCTCTCTCTCTCTCTCTCTCTCTCTCTCTCTCTCTCTCTCTCTCTCTCTCTCTCTCTCTCTCTCTCTCTCTCTCTCTCTCTCTCTCTCTCTCTCTCTCTCTCTCTCTCTCTCCCCATCCCCCGTAAATGTGTATACTCTCTCTCTCTCTCTCTCTCTCTCTCTCTCTCTCTCTCTCTCTCTCTCTCTCTCTCTCTCTCTCTCTCTCTCTCTCTCTCTCTCTCTCTCTCTCTCGCTCTCTCTCTTTCTCGCTCTCCCTCCTCTATGTACTGATCTCTAAAAAACCCAAACGATGTACGGTTTTGTCTCAAATTTGATTTGTTGTTCGGGTTTCTTTTTGGAGGAGGGGGAGGGGTGTTCATTGTTATAACTGGGATTAGGAGTAGCTTTTAATGTACATTCAGTAGTTATTGTTCGATTAAAATGAATGCGCTTACTGAAGATATTGTCCAAAAGTAGAACTGATATGTCATTACTGTTGTAAGAATGAGAGAGAGAGAGAGAGAGAGAGAGAGAGAGAGAGAGAGAGAGAGAGAGAGAGAGAGAGAGAGAGAGAGAGAGATAACGAAAAGGAAATATTATTTAACCAGGGAACATGAAATTAGCAATAACAGCTTTTCTCCACCCAGCCCTGGGACTGAGAGAGAGAGAGAGAGAATGTGTGTGTGCGTGCATGTGCGTGTGCAAGCGTGCGTGTGTGCGGTTGTGCGCGTGTAATTGTGTGTGTGTGTGTGTGCGCTCGTTCGCGTGTGATATTTTTGCCTTCCATTGTGAAAGATTTTCTCTTCTCATTTTGTTTATCTGTTCAGGTACATAATTAAGATTATTATACTATTGTATTCCTTATCCTCCCGCTACATATCTGATTATTCTCAAAGCTGGTTCATTGCGTTGTGAATGTGCCAATATCCTTCACACTCCAACCGCCATAGGACGTTTTGTTTTTGCTTTGGTTTAATTATTTTCCGTATGATTATTATATTTTTGAACTACGCCCCTACCCTCACCTTTCTTTGACACGGGCAGATGGCCCCGTCATTAAATTGTTTGTTGGAGTTGAGCTGAGGTTTTAGTTGAGTGTGTGTGTATGTGTGCGCGCGCGTGTGTGAATATTCTGACAAATAAATATGTTTGCATAGGTGAAACCACTGATGCGAGTACTGGTTAAAAAAACCGGTTCGAGAATACCGGTTCGGATATGAAAAACCGGTTTAAAACCGGTTCGAACATTTGATCCGGTTCTCAACTCTATAAATAACCCTAGCCTGTGCAGCCTTGCCGGTGTTGCGAGAAATAGAGACTCCCGTACAAAAATGAACCCATGGTCAATATACTCCGGAGAAAAAAGACCCGAAAAAGATTCAGAGATCTACAGTGTACATCACATCTCTACAGGGAAAAGCATGAAAATCTGGGCATGCTTGTAGTTTAGCCAATCTCTCTCTCTCTCTCTCTCCCCCCCCCATTATTTTCTCCGCTATTCCGACTTTTCAGTCTTGCTTTTCTTAAGCGAACATTAAGAAGAATTTTACCAACTGTTTGAGATGATATGCTTTTTCTCGGTAAGCGTTGTGAGTAATAATTAAGGCAGCGATTTAATGCTCCAAAGAAATAGATGATTTTGACAAAAAAACAGATGCTTGTGGCAAAAGAAAAGACCATCTAACCCTAACCCTATCCCTAACCCTAACCCTATCCCTAACCACGGAAAGAACCAAGAAATAGAGCAGGAGGGTGTAAATCTACATATGTGCCGAGAAATCGATGTACAAAGCCATGCACTTATACTATTGTTTTGCTGGAACCATTCCTTTTTTGGGTTGATAAAATTTAAGTCAATAATTAATCCCATTATTCATCATTTACTACAACAAATGGAACAGCCACAGCGCTTGAGGAGGCGTGGCCTATGCTGGTCATGTGGTCTGTCACACTATAATTATGGGGGCACGAGTCACGAGACAATGCAGTTTTCGTAGAGCTGATCTCCCCCTTGTTGGGGTGGGCCTGCGGGGGGTGCTGACGCAGGGATGGCCTGCGTATCGCTCCCCTTGCTTGTCTCGCCCCCTCATTGTGTGCTGAGACCCTCCGATCCCCCCCCCCCCCCCCTATTCTTTCGTTGTTCCCGGAACATAATGTAAATAATAAACTCAAAATATAACTTTACCTTTTTAATAAAATGAATAACTATCCACGATGTAAATACCTTCCCCTGCTCTACTCCCCAGGGAAGTCCCAGGGGAGAGAGTTCTCTCCCCCGGTTGGATAATTTTAAACTTTTACAAAATAGGGCCTTCGCCCCGTGATCTATATTATAGATCACAAACTTTTGTAAATAGACCAAATAATTAGCTGTAAATACAATTCTTTTAATATAAATAAGGACAGTTCTGTCTTTTAATAATAAAATAAAGCTTTTGAAGTTTTTAAACCCGTAGCCCTGAATTTTAAACTTTATTGGTTGTTTCGGTCGACCCAGACAAGATCTTCGAATTTTATATAACAACTTTACTATTTTAGAGTCCATTTAACACAAACTTCGGTTCCAAAACTACTTTAAACCCGAACTTCGGTTCACAATCATTTCAACTGATTATTTTAAACCTGCTATTTAAGAGAATTCCCCTCCACCACTATATGTTCGTCCACGTTCTGTCTACATGTGTCCTGTGATGTTTTATCTTTATTTACCCATACCCTACTAATACACATGTCCCATATGTGCCCCCCCGGGCCGAGAGGACGTAAAACACCATATTCCCCCACGAGACAATGCCGGTTGTTAAGCAACAGGGCTTTACCATCAAACGCTCACAACTGTTTTGTGATATTATCGCACGCGTTTCTTTTCAATGGTTTAAATGGATGAAAATTAACGTTAAATACCAGAAGCTATAGAGGTTTAGTTAAAGACCCACCAGATCACGTGTCAAAATCGTGGGTTTTCCCTCTTACAGCTGGTAAAAAATCTTGTTTTTACCAGATTTGACTCCCATACAAATGCCTCCAAATTCAAAACGAAACATCATTTTAAAGGGCAGCCTTAATTTGAAGTTGGGGGCACTTGTATGTGGGTCACAGCTACCCAGAACAAAACCAAGGGACTTAATCGTGGTGGGTCAGTGGGTCTTTAAGTGCTCAAGTTCAAAACAATGCAGCTCGGTTAATCCTTAAAGTCCCTCGTACAGACCACATCAAACCCCACCTCAATAATACCTTACACTGGCTTCCAGTCGAGGCAAGAATAAAGTATAAGATTGCTTGCCTCTGTTTCAGTGCTGGCCATTCATCTGGTCCTGCCTACCTCTCTGATCTCGTACAGACCACATCAAACCCCACCTCAATACCTTACACTGGCTTCCAGTCGAGGCAAGAATAAAGTATAAGCTTGCTTGCCTCTGTTTCAGTGCTGGCCATTCATCTGGTCCTGCCTACCTCTCTGATCTCGTACAGACCACATCAAACCCCACCTCAATACCTTACACTGGCTTCCAGTCGAGGCAAGAATAAAGTATAAAATTGCTTGCCTCTGTTTCAGTGCTGGCCATTCATCTGGTCCTGCCTACCTCTCTGATCTCGTTCACCTGTACTCACTCTCCAGGTCTCTCCGTTCCTCTTCTGACAAACTTATCATTTATATTCCTCGTACAAACACTAAGACATATGGTGAACGTTCATTTTCTTTCAGCGCCCCTTCTGTCTGGAACACCCTACCATATGAACTTCGTTCTGCTAAATCTGTCCAATCTTTCAAAACAGCTCTACCTCTGACTTCTTCCTTGTCCTGTTTCCTGCCTTACAACTATGTTCCCCATATTGTGTGTGGGTGTGTGCGCAGGTGTGGGTGTGTGCAGGCGTGTGCGTGTGTGTGCGTGTGCGTACGTGTTGTGGCTATGTGCATGTTTTTGGTAGTTAATATTGTAGTAGCTTATGATCTATGTATGTATTTAAATAATTGTGAAGCGCCGTGAGCTCATGAGAGAAAGGGCGCTCTATAAATGTTAATTATTATTATTATTATTATTAGAAAGATATGATTAAAAAAATCCAGGATAGCCGAGAAATTATCCAAACACTATTGACCACGGTGTCCCTATTCTACAGGGGTTATAATTTTACGTAACACCGGTTCACGCACACACAAAACTGTCCCCCCAGTGATACAGTAGCCTAACCCTTGTGTCCACACGGTTCACGGCACGTGTCAAGACTCCCGTGGGAAGAACACGCCTTGCTTTCAACTCGTGATAAAACTGGGTCTTTTAAAGGGGCACCCTGACGGATGAGGTTTTTTTGCAAGAAACACGTCGAGGTCACCAGAACAACAGCGTTTTCAAGGATCGGAACACTCACCTTGCTCTGGTTTCCTAGAAATCAAACCGTCAAAACGGCGATTCCTCCTTGGCGGAGTTGCTGGAGAGAGAAGCCGTTTTGGACGGGGTGAGTGGAGGCCACTGAGAGTGTTTGAAGCTTTTTCTTCTTTGTAGTGCAGTAAAAAACAAAACAAAAAAAACATTGAAGCTATTTCCTTTGTTGTGAGCGAAACTCCTTTTGGTAAACTGTATAAAAAGGCTTGTATTGTGACATTTTCGTGAAAACGATTTGGTCTAACTCAGGCGGCCATTAGAAAAGATGAAATAATTTGACTTCCAGCACCTCCGCCAAGGAGGAATCGCCGATTTGACGGTTTGATGTCTAGGAAACCAGAGCAAAGTGAGTGTTGCGATCTCTGTAAACACTGTAAAGGGTGTTTTCATGGTGACCTCAAAATGGTCTTGCAAAATCTCATCCGTCAGGGTGCCCCTCTAAGATTGATACTATGCTTGTCTGTCCGCCTGTCAATCTGTTTGTTTTTCCCCCCGAACGTCTGATAAGCTCGAAGCATCATTCATTAGATTGCCAAGGGCCGGGTTCAGAAAACGGGACTCAGTATCATTTTGAAAGAAATAGGTTAAACATTCGCCAAAATGTTTTTGTTGTTGTTGTTGTGTAGAAGTTCATATAATTATTATGGCTTATGTGTCACCTGTGAATATGATGACAGCGTGTATGTCTCATGTTTAGAGGGTAATTCTGATTTAAAAGAAACTGATTGATTGGAAAGTAAAAAGTATAGGCTAGGCTTTATTAATTTTTATTCCTTCATAATCAGGGTCGCGTTTCTCTAGACGACGGTCGCCACGCGCATAACTGTTACGCCAAAAGGGGTCTAAGAAACATTTTAGAAAACGTTTGCGGAAGAATATTACAAGCTCTTGTCTGATTGGTAAAAAAAGAGTATTACTTTAACCAAATTTTAATGGACCAATCAACAACAAGAAATGTATTCACCCCATGCAAGTCACGTGATAGTTCGCCAAGAGATACTTTGGGAGTAGCTACAAAATGGTTTCGGCAAACGTCGGCAAAAGCGGTTTTTCTTAGTACCGTTTTTGCCGATTTGCGCTCACGCTACGTAACGTTAGCCCTTGTGAAACGACGGCCCCCGGTACTTTGTACGCTTAACAATAAATTAAAAAAAATGAAGGGGCAAAGGCGAAAAAATACACATCTGGCCCAAATCTATGATCCTTTTCGTGTGCAGCAATCTCTATTCTTATTCTTGTATATTATAAGCAACCTGTTTCATAAAACGAATAAAATGAAACATCACTTCTGCATATCATATCTCCAGGAGGAAACTTTAAGCCAAGTCAACGACTGGTCCTACAACAACGTTTATTGCGAATACTACAGTAACAAATTGACACTTGTTTTTTTTTATTATAGATAATTGCCAGTCTCTTAGAACAGATTGTATGCCATGGTGTCATGCAGAGTATATTGCTTTTTTCTGCGGCCGCTCTTTCAAGCCATCGGCACCATGTCAAATCAGGCTTAACTGCTAGGCACATACTTCTACTAAATATTTTACAGGGTATTTGTAATGACGTAATGGCCGGATGAAGGATTTTCCTCAACGTTTGGGAACCTGGTTATATATTGTTTGATCTTCGCAGCGAATAATTGATCCCTGCAGTGTTTATGGGGAAATGATCTCTTTTCTCCAACAGTCTGTCTTTTTTTTCTCTTCTTCCGAAACCTGTTTCAGTTTGAATAAACATTCCTGATCTCGTTTATACCCGGTCCCATTTCCCCACTTTTTTTTCATGTTGGTGCACGTGGTTAATTTGTGTATGCATAATTATATTGATTTGCCTTTATTGCTGTGTTCTGTGTTGGTTGAATGGGAACGTGATTATTTGGTATTTGGCATACTCTAGTCACTCTAATCTGTGAAATTCGGGCTATTCCCACCTGGAGAGCGCGTCGTCGCAAGCGCAACGCCACCCACTTTTGTTTCTTTTAGAGAGGGGGTGGGACTTGGGAAACTTAGCTATCAAATTAGTATTAGTATTAGGTACTTCATAGTCACAGAGGCGTCTCTGTGAAATTCGGGTTGCTCCCATCTGGAGAGCGCGTCGCAGCCAGAAGAGCGCCACCCATTTTTTTTTGCACGCGATTTTTGTGTGACTGATGAGGAAGGAAAGGGAGGGGGGTAAATGTTGACCAAATGACAACTTTTTCGTTGCCACTGGGTTTAACGTGTGCTAAGTGCATGGGCACACGGGACCTCGGTTTATCGTCTCATCCGAAAGACTCCACGTTCAGACCGTAGTGTAAAGTGAGAGGACAAATCCCCTGTATCCAGGTTCGAACTCGGGTTTACTTGACACGAGGCGAACGCGATGCCTCTGTGCCACTCTACACCACTGGTCCGTTTTTATAATATCACAACATCAGCGCTATTATCTTCTGTTAAATGTCTTCTATTGTAGAGTGGCACAGAGGTAACGCGTTCGCCTTGTGTCCAGTAAACCCGAGTTCGAACCTAGGTACAGGGGATTTTCCCTCTCACTTTGCACTAGGCCTCACGGTCTGAACGTGAAGTCTTTCGGATGAGATGATAAACCGAGGTCCCGTGTGCCCATGCACTTATCACACGTTAAACCCAGTGGCAACGAAATAGTTGTCATTTGGTCAACATTTACCACCACCCCTTTTCCTTCCTCATCAGTCACACAAAAATCGCACGCAACATTTTGGAAAAGGTAAAGATGTGCCACCCCCCCTGCATTTCTCGGTTAAAAAATTGGGTGGCGCGCCTATGGCTGCGACGCGCTCTCCAGATGGGAGCAACCCGAATTTCACAGACGCCTCTGTGACTATAAAGTACCTAATACCTAAAATACCTATTAACACGATTACATTCACTCAGATGATGCCTTAGAGTATTCAGATGGTTCATTGATTTATTTTGGAATTTATTGCGAAATCTCGTCTGGAATGAGGACAATCATCAACATCATCATCATCATCATCATCATCATTATCCCACAGTCACGCGTGCTACACGGGGACCGGGGTTGTCCGCCGCTCACTTGCACGTGCAAGCGGCACGCGCTCGACTTCTGACTAGTAGGGGAAATAATTTGACGAACACGCAATGTTCTTTTTGTCTTCTCTCCCTTAAAAAGGCATATAGTTGGTGCAAATTTCTGGTTCGATAAATCCACAAAAATAATTATATTAAGAAAGCTGAAGAACACTTGTCCTGTCAACAGGAATATTGCGTTTTGGTTTGTTTCTTTGTTTGTTTTTGTATTTTTTTAAAAAGGCATACACGAAGGATTATGTAATACTGGGTGCAGATGTTATGGAGAAAAGGAACCACATACACCGCTGATTTCCAACTGGTTATCAATTCCCTTGGGTAAGTAGCATTTGGATTATTATTGTATAAGCATACCATTTCTACATTTAATTGGCATATATATCGATGGCTTGACGTATTATTGGATGTATTACAAAAACTAATAACTTGTATCAAGCAATGACTGCAGAAATATAAAAAGCGGGTTTTGGTTTTCATATTTCAGCAGTCTTTTTTTTTATACAAGTAATTAGCTTTCGTAATAAGTTCAATAATATGTCAATGGACTATCTAAAGATAGTCCGTTTTGACTCCAAGCCATCGATATGGTTACTAGTATATTTATCACCCGCGGAGTTTACGGGAGTGAAGGTGATATTGTTTTTGTTGTGTAAGTGGCTGTGTGTGTGTGTGTGTGTGTGTGTGTGTGTGTGTGTGTGTGTGATGTATGTATGTGGGTTTGTTAACAGCATATCACCATGAAGGAATAAAGATAGGAAGATGAAACTTGATGTGCATGTAGGCTAGGTAATGTAGATGTGCCTTTTTGGGTTCAAGGTCAAGGTCATGACCTTGACGTATGACCTTGAAAACTGAACATCTATTTTTAGCCATATCTCGGGCACCAGGAAGATGAAACTTGATGTGCATGTAGGCTAGGTAATGTAGATGTGCCTTTTGGGGTCAAGGTCATGACCTTGACGTATGACCTTGAAAACTGAAAATCTATGTTTAGCCATATCTCGGGCACCAGTCAACATATGATGTTGAAACTTGGTATGAAGGCGGTTTGGCTTATGCTCCTTCCGAATATTGTTGACCAATCAAGGTCAAGGTCAAGGTCAAGGATATAACTGGACCCTGAAAATCGGGGGGGTCGGAAAAATGGAGTTCCCAAGATAACAGCATATCACCATGAAGGAATAAGGATAGGAATACGAAACTTCATGTGCATGTAGGCTAGGTACTGTAGATGTGCCTTTTGGTGTCAAGGTCAAGATCATGACCTTGACGTATGACCTTGAAAAATGCTCCTTCTGAATATTGTTGACCAATCAAGGTCAAGGTCAAGGAGATCGCTGGACCCTGAAAATCGGGGGGCAGCGTAACTCCGCGGGTGATTCTCGAATGCTACATTCGATAACTGTTCAATCTGTTTCTTTTGCATATTACGTTTGTTATTATCATTATTCGCATTTTACGCACAATAATTATGTACACATGTGTTTTCATGATTGGAGTGGTTGAGCAGCATGAATGTGAGAGAGTGGTCTTTTGATGATGGCTCGTTCTGCTTGTGTGTGTGTGCATGTGCAAACTTTGTAACATGTTGTTTTGAACAAAGATCGTTCTATAAAAATGAAAAATTGAACAATTTGTTTTCTTCTTCTTCTTCTTCTTCTTCTTCTTCTTCTTCTTCTTCTTCTTCTTCTTCTTTTCTTCTTCTTCTTCTTCTTCTTCTTCTTCTTCTTCTTCTCTTCTTCAGCCAGGCATCCACGGTCATCATTTTTATGGTTCTCGTCCATCCATTCATTTGTTCGTTCATTTAATCAATCACTGAAGTACTCAAGTACTCAATTAATTAGCATTCATTTGTTTACAATCTCTCACTCTCTCTCTCTCTCTCTCTCTCTCTGTCTCTGTCTCTCTCTCTCTCTCTCTCTCCCCCCCTCTCTCTCTCTGTCTCTGTCTCTCTCTCTCTCTCCCCCTCTCTCTCTCTCTCCCTCTCTCTCTCTCTCTCTCTCTCTCTCTCTCTCTCTCTCTCTCTCTCTCTCTCTCTCTCTCTCTCTCTCTCTCTCTCTCTCTCTCTCTCTCTCTCTCTCTCTCTCTCTCTCTCTCTCTCTCTCTCTCTCTCTCTCTCTCTCTCTCTCTCTCTCTCTCTCTCTCTCTCTCTCTCTCTCTCTCTCTGGGAAAACACAGTTGTATGCAAATAGCTTTTCTGTTCTCCCCTGTCTCTCAGAAACAATAGCGCTGTCCCAAGCCCCTGGGCAGACAACATAGTAATTAAAAGTATTAAAGGGGCACCATGACAGATGAGGTTTTGCTTTTGTACTCACTTGTTTTTAAGCCCTTTGCTTGAAAGTAAATATCACATGTATATAGTGTAAATTGTCTCTAGACCTTAATTGATTCTTAAAGATTTATATTGCTTTTTAAAAGGTGGTCCTGAAAATTCTATTCTCCAATAGCTCAGGAAGTAATAACTAAAAAGAATATAATAACATTTTAAACAAAAGAAATAGGGCCGGACCTAAGTTTTTAAGGGGTGGGGGCTAATTCATCGAAGGTGCGAAGCACCAGGACCCCTAGGGAGGTCCGGGGGCATGCCCCCCCCGTAAAACAAATTTAATCCGAGAAGAAAAATAGTGCAATCTGGTGCAATCTGGGCATGAAATAAAGGACTAATGCCATTACTGTTCATACCCCTATTGAAACACGTTTTGAACCATTAAGTACCTATCAACTGGTGGTGCTGATGAGTGCTAGGTATAGCCGCGAGGACATTTAGCTGCCGCTCGGCGAAATAAATTTTTTTTTTTTGGGGGGGGAAGGGGGGGAGTGCAGCCCCCTAAGCCCCCCCCCCCCCCCCCCCCCCCCCCCCCCCCCCCCCCCCCCCCGCCCCCGGCCTTGCAGAATATACATTTATAACTCAGAGTAGTCTTTGTGCGAGCCATGGCACCTAACAAAATCTTGACCTATTATTCAAGATAAAATTCAGTTTTAAACCAAAAAATAAACAAATAAATAAAATAACTATATTTATAGAAAAAAACTTTTTCTTTTTCCCTTCTCCCCCCTTCCCCAATAACTAGAGTAACAGCAATGTTCCATATGGCCTTTGGCCGAGTGGACGTAAAGCATTAATATTCGATGAGGTTTTGCAAGAAACACGTCGAGATCACACCAAAAAACCACCTTTACTGAGATCGCAACACTCACTTTGCTCTGGTTTCCTAGAAATCAAACCGTCAAATCAGCGATTCCACCTTGGCGGAGGTGCTGGAAGTCAGATTATTTCAGTGAAAGAGAAGGCATGTCTTCTCTTTTCTAATGGCCGCGTGAGTCGCTTAGACCAAATCACGAAATTTTCACACTAGAAGCCTTTTTATTTACAGTTTATCAAAAGGATTTTTGCTCACAACAAAGGAAATAGCTCCAATTGTGGTGGTTTTTTTACTGCACTACGAAGAAGAAAAAGCGTCAACCACTATGAGTGTCCTACAACCACCCCGTCCAAAATGGCTTCTCTCTCCAGCAACTCCACCAAGGAGGAATCGCCGTTTTGACGGTTTAATTTCTAGGAAACCAGAGCAAAAGTGAGTGTTCCGATCCTCGAAAAGGCTGTCTTTCTGGTGATCTCGACGTGTTTCTTGCAAAAAAAACCCAGCCTCATCCGTCAGGGTGTCCCTTTAAGAAAGAAAGAAATGCCATAATACTCTGCTTTCTACCTCTCAGAACACATGTCGTATCCTGTTGAAATTTGTGTTTAACATCTTCGGTGCATCATCACTGAATACCAGTGACCCAGTCTTTTTCGAAAGTGACATTTAGGATTTGCCGTGTGCGTGTCAGATTGTCTTCCTTATGCATGGGTTCTCACACTGGTTGTCCCGGTTTAAACATTTAACCGAAAGAGTTGGAAAGGCCATTGGAGTTGGCAAGTGTGAACTTGGAAAGAGGGAAAATCTCTTTTAACCTTTAACCCTTTCACCGCCAATGTCGCATTTATGCACCACAATGGTCTAACACCCATGTCACTAAAAGGCATCAAACAAGGGCCTGTTATCCGAAGACCCCATGTTCTTAATTTTGGGAGGCATGGATAGGCCTAACATGTAACAAAGGAAATCTCAATATTGCAGATAAATGTTTTTCTCTACTGGTTTAATGGCATTTTCTTGCTTTAAAAAAATGGCTGGCGGCGAAAGGGTTAATGCCTTGATTGAGGATCCAACCCCAACCTCACTGAGGGTAAGAATTGTGACACCTATCCTTCTATCTAAGAAGAAATCAATAACAAAGCAGATGCCTTTTTGGAGGCTTGGTAAACGCAAGCTTTCGGCAGGAAGTGAATTCCAGACAATGTTCTGCATCTGCATTCATAGTTGATAGGGCCACATCGTGGAATATTCATCAACGAACTATAGGGGAGAGCATACCCTAATCTAAAGTTTTTTTTATGACCCGGCCATCCAGAGCCCATTCAGCGTGCAGCCAGCATGATGCCAAGTCCAGCAGCAAACTATATATTACTATTGTTTTTCTGTCTGTACTTTCATGAATTTTGTTTTCTTTTCTTTTCTGTACTTTCATGAAATATGGGGGATATGGGGGGGGGAAGGGAGGGGGATACAGGGGGGGAAGTGGGGGCAGGGGAATAGGGGGAGGGTGCTGTTTACTTCTTTTTGGGGGTCAGTTGGAGGAGGGTCTTAAATTCCCCCACTGACCCAGCAGAAACAACTCTGTCGTCCAAGCTATTCCACTCCCTGATGGTGCATGGGAAAAAGCTGTTTTTCAGCACTGTTGTTCTGGACGGCTGGATAGTAAAGCAGCGTTGGTTGTTTCGTGCGTATTGTTCAACAACATGCTCTCTTGGTTTGCACGCCTAGTTGGCCTGATGAGGCGTTTGTTCTCTGTTGGCGTGATAAACCTTTCTGCCTCTATACCTGGGAGGCGACCTTCCATGATCTTGAACAAGAAGGTTAATCTTTGCTGTTTTCTCCTTTCTGGCAGTGGAGGGAGGCCAAGGTCATGCAGCATTGTTGTTACGCAGCCTGGGTTGCGGGACTTGTAGTCGCGTTTGATGAACCTGGCTGCCCTGCGTTGAACGCGTTGTCGATGTCGCTTTGCACATATGGGTCCCACACTGTGGAGCTATATTGGAGGAGGGACCTGACAAGTGAGACGCATGCAGCCTTTCGGCAGGTTTAAGGACAAAAACGTAGGTTCCTACGCAGCATACCCAGGATGGCATTTGCTTTCTTTGGCAATCTTATTTATTATGTGCGCAGACCAGGACAAGTTGGTGCTTAGCTCCACTCCAAGGTACGGGTATGTGTCGACCTGTTGTAAGATGTGGTTTCCCAGCTGGTAGAAGTGTGACGAGCGGTGGCGTACACTCATGGTGTAGCACTTCTTGGAGTTGAATCTCATGCCACATTCTTCAGCCCAGGTTTCCAGATTCTTCAGGTCATCTTGCAGGGCTATGTGGGTCATCTTGCAGGGCTTATTTCTCCGTAGAGCAGGCGGTCGTCTGCAAAGAGTCTTGACTGGATTAAACGGAGGCTGGCATGTCATTAATGTGACATAAGAACAATAGAGGGCCAAGAACGGTGCCCTTGGGCACACCAGAATCTACGTCCACTTGGTCAGACGCCTTTCCGTCCACCACCAACACCTTCATACGCCTTTGGGTGAGGAAGGTGGTGATCCACTGATAGAGCGGGCCTCTGATACCGTAGCTGTACGGGTTCTCCGGGGGCTTTGAGTGGGGCACCGTATCGAAAGCCTTAGACAAATCTAAGATTGCTATGTCTGTTTGCACATCCTTCTCAAAGCTTTGACATACGTCGTGGAGGGTGGTGACCAGCCGGGTCTCAGATGAAAAGCCCCTTCGAAAGCCATGGTTCAGGCTGGTGAGTATTTCGTGTCTCTCTAAGTGTTGCATCAGGTGACTAAAGATGATGCGCGACAGGAGCTTGCTCGTCACCGATGTCAGGGAGACAGGTCGATAATTCTCCGCCATGTGTTTGTTCCCCTTCTTAACGATGGGTGCTACGTTGGCTCTGAAAGCCAGTCATCTGGCAGGGCTCCTGTGCTGACCGAATTTTTGAAGATGCAGGTCAGTCCTTCTGCCAGCTCGCACGCACACTCTTTAAGGACGGGGTTGGGGATGTTGTCCAGGCCTGCTGTTTTTGTCGGGTTAACCCTTCCGGAGCAGTTTTTCAACTCCCTCTCTTCCAACGTGAAGGTTCTTTAAACTGGTTGAGGGTACTGGAGCTCGGAGGCGGCGATGTTTTCGTGAATACTGACTTGAATTAATTGACTGAGATGTTGGCTTTGCTGGCACTATCACTGATAAGTTTGCCGCCGGTTTTTGAGAGGAGCGATTCCAAAGAAGTCTTGTTTTCTGGACTTGACTAATCTCCAAAATTTTAATCTTTCGTAGTTTTTAGTTTCAATCAAAAGACTATTTCATTGGTCTTTTCTATTTAAACGAAAACCACAAGGCCAACGTTTACGAAAAAGTGACCGTCTTGGTTGTTTTGACTTTCCAGCTTTCGTAGCATACTTATACTCGTATGGTTTGTTGTAAGGCATTCATTTTCCTTCGCCCCTTCAGTGCCAGTAGCATTTGTGTCGCGGACTGTCATAATTCAACAAAACGTCTAGCTAGAAAACTATTAAGGCAAAGTATTCATAGCCTATGTGGGGTTTTTTTGGAAGGTAAATTAATAAACTAGCTATTTAAAGTGATTTTACACTTCTATCTGACATTTCACTGTCAACATGCACCATGAAGCCGTACTGAAAGGGTTAATCTGCCCCAAATGTCAAAGTCTCCACATTTTAACCCTCTCCGCTATGAAATATACATTGAAACTTATTGCTGGCCACTAAAAACAATGCCCGCTATCAAGTTGTTGCACTACCGGTCTGTTTATTGACTCCAGCAGCAAAACAAAACTTCATTCAGTAATTGGAGGGTTAACTACAAAAGGGAGGGGGGTGGCTGCATAGCAACCCATGCCCTAGCCCCCCACCCCCCCCCCCACCCCCCACCCCCCCTAATGTAATTAAAGTTCAAAAGGTGATGCTCTTGTTTAGATAACATGTCCATCTTGTGTGACGCACAATTAATCACCTCTATTCAGTCATATGACCTAGAAAACTGCTAATGTAAGCAGGGTGTATACATTATACGTCCTAAGCACTGAATGGGTTAATTACGTTCAGTGTCGGGTTTTTGATGAAACTGTCCATCAAAATATTCATTGGCTTTCTTTGAATTTTTTTTCCCCATCAACGATGCAGCAGGCCTATCAGAACGTGTCTGTACCCGTTTCATCTTTATCATGGGGTTGTCGTAAAAAATCAATTTCATCATAAGGAATATGCATAATTATATTGCTTGCCATCTTGCTGGCTGGTTTATATAGTGTAATGTCCAATATCAAGAAGAAAACGAGGAAAACATTGATAAGAAAACAAAGAAAAGAGAGAGAGAGAGAGAGAGAGAGAGAGAGAGAGAGAGAAGAGAGAGAGAGAGAGAGAGAGAGAGAGAGAGAGAGAGAGAGAGAGAGAGAGAGAGAAAGAAAGAAAAAACAACAATAAAAAAAGAGTGACCAGTACAACACCCGTGATGCACTTAATCACAATACCCGGGATGCACTTAATCACAATACCCTGGATGCACTTAATCACAATACCCGGGATGCACTTAATCACAATACCCGGGATGCACTTAATCACAATACCCTGGATGCACTTAATCACAATACCCGGGATGCACTTAATCACAATACCCGGGATGCACTTAATCACAATACCCGGGATGCACTTAATCACAATACCCGGGATGCACTTAATCACAATACCCGGGATGCACTTAATCACAATACCCGGGATGCACTTAATCACAATACCCGGGATGCACTTAATCACAATACCCTGGATGCACTTAATCACAATACCCGGGATGCACTTAATCACAATACCCGGGATGCACTTAATCACAATACCCTGGATGCACTTAATCACAATACCCGGGATGCACTTAATCACAATACCCAGGGATGCACTTAATCACAATACCCGGGATGCACTTAATCACAATACCCGGGATGCACTTAATCACAATACCCGGGATGCACTTAATCACAATACCCGGGATGCACTTAATCACAATACCCGGGATGCACTTAATCACAATACCCTGGATGCACTTAATCACAATACCCGGGATGCACTTAATCACAATACCCGGGATGCACTTAATCACAATACCCGAGATGCACTTAATCACAGTACCCGTGATGCACTTAATCTCAGTACCCGGGATGCACTTAATCACAGTACCCGGGATGCACTTAATCACAGTACCCGGATGCACTTAATCTCAGTACCCGGGATGCACTTAATCACAGTACCCGGGATGCACTTAATCGCAATACCCGTGATGCACTTAATCACTATACCCGGGTATGCACTTAATCACAATACCCGGGATGCACTTTAATAATAATAATAATAATAATAATAATCTTAATCATAATCATAATCACAATAATAATATTAATAATAATGCTTATATAGCGCATAATCTTGCTAAGCAACTCAATGCGCTTTTCACTCACCATTCGTACAAACATTTGTAACACAGACTGGCTCACGTATCCTCACCATGCATCTCTATGAACAAATTATACCACAAAACACTACCAACCCTCCATGCACTGTACAAATGTGGCTTGAAAAGGCTTTATAGCTTAAAATGCCACTGTTAATAGTGGTGGATCCATAAAGGATGCCAGTGGTTCTACCCATAATGGAGATAATATTTGATCAAAGAAACCACAAACACCACTAACTGTGTATACTTTTTGAAGGTAGCTCTGTGCATCTCTATGACATGAATACATTAGAGAATGAATGGCATTCATATTAAAAAACAACAACAACAACGCACTGCATATAATCATAACACAACACACTAGCACCCACTTCCCTCCCTACACCCCCCCCCCCATCCCAACCCACCCACCCCCCCACCCCCCCATCCCCACCCGGGATGCACTTAATCACAATACCCGGGACGCGCTTAATCACAATACCCGGGATGCACTTAATCATTGTATTCCCTTCTCTTGTTCACTCTCAGCACTTTGATAAAATTCGTCTGATTTATTAATGAAAAACAATCCCAACAACAGTCCTCCCCCCCAGCCATAATTTTGCGTGATGGTGAATTTGATAGAAAATCCGGTTAAGAACTTACTTTCGCTCAGACACTAAAGCAACACGCACATAGGGAAGACGGGGTAAGAAGCCCAAGGGCGGGTAAGAAGCCCATGCCAATTATCTCATTAAAATAAAGCAAATTTCAGTCAAATTTGCCCATGAGACGAATGCTAAACATGAACACACCAACACACTCGAGGGTTTCAGTTGATGCAATGTTGCACGCGAAGCAGGCTTTGCAATTTGCGTGAAACAACCCCAATAGCGATATGAACAAAGGCCCAGCCACACTGCATACGATTTGACCCCAATACGATACGATTGTGACGATGTTTGTGAGTCGTGATTCGCGCGAAATACTGCCGTCCCAAAAAAAGAACTCTGCCCTTTTCGTTGGCTCCAACGAATCACAATAAGACGGGATAATTTCAGTAATTTCAGTAATTTGAAACAGAAGTGGGTTTTTTCTATTTCAAAACCTAAAAACAAGACGGGGTAAAAAGCCCATGGGCGGGTAAGAAGCCCATGCCATGAAATGAAGCAAATTTCAGTCCTATTTTGCCCGTGAGACGAGTGTTAATGCTTAGCATTCGTCTCATGGGCATATTTGACTGAAATTTGCTTTATTTCATGAGATAAAATTGGCATGGGCTTCTTACCCGCCCATGGACTTTTTACCCCGTCTTACCCTACTCGTGTAGACCGCAATTCACGAATCGAATAAAATGTCCGATACAAAAATGATATATTTTAAAGGTTAACCCTTTTGCCGCCAGCCATTTTTGAGTGAAAATGTTCCATTAAATTTACATGGGTGCAGAAAATATTTCATCTGCAATAGTGGGGATTTTTGTGACATGTTTAAAATAAGGCCTACCCTTACCTCCCAAAATTAAGAACACAAGATCATTGAATAACAGACCCAGATTTCAAGGCTCTTAATGACATGGTGTTAAACCATTGTGGTGCAAAAATGCGACATTGGCGGTGAAAGGGTTAATGCGCTTGGTACAAATGCACCAGCTAGGGATGAGAACATTACGTGTGTGACCGTTTTTGATTACCCCGCCACGCGCGCAGCCACACTACGACTTCGGAGGATTTTGGACTGATGATGTTCTGCTAGGAGCTTGCCAAGGCTAAAAGACAACCCCCGCATAAATATGCAGAGCATAATCACAACATTTTGATGTAGCCTTGGTGTTCTAGCTTTATGTTAATTGGTCTCTGACACAGCCTTATGCCAAGGCGAATGAAAATAGTACCACTATGGATGATGGATTTTAAATGTTTTGTGTGTCGTGCTTTCAAGAAGCTCGAAAATGGAAGTTGAGTTTAGGCAAAAAGCGTACACAATTTTTCAGTAATTGGAAACAGAAGTGTTTTTTTTTCTATTTCAAAACCTAACAACAAACGCACAAACTAACAACAGCAACAAAAAATATCCGAAAGTTTATAAATAAAGTTGTTTCGATTTTAATATAAAGACGAAAGTCCGATTCCATCAACATGTTTTTCTCTCGAACAAAATCGTGACGATGGTTTTAAAGGGACACCCTGACGGATACGTTTTTGCAAGAAACACGCCGAGATCACCAGAAAAACAGCTTTTTCAAGGATCGGAACACTCACTTTGCTCTGGTTTCCTAGAAATCAAACCGTCAAATCGGCGAATCCTCCTTGGCGGAGTTGCCGGAGAGAGAAGCCATTTTGGACGGGGTGGGTGGAGGCCGCTCAGTGAGTGGTTGAAGCTTTTTGTTCTTTGCAGTGCAGTAAAATATCATCGAAACATAAAATAAATGGCAAAAGTTTTGTTTTTCAACGCCAGCAATTTTTTATCTAAAACTTTCCATCAAACTTACCTGGGTAGAGAAATATTGTGCAATATTGGGGATTCCTCTGTGACATGCATAAAATAGGGCCTGTCCTTACCTCCCCAATTTTAAGAACATAAGGTCACTGGATAACAGACCCTCATTTGATGCCTTTCAGTGACATGGGTGTTAAATCATTGTGGT
>CM065699.1:32651540-32654040 GCA_017654935.2 Phymorhynchus buccinoides
TTGATCTTCATCTTCACGCGATCTGTTCACGATCTGATTATAGTTCACAAAACGAAACTGACCAAGCAATCCCGGAACAAAAACAAACAAAAATACGACCCCCCCCCCCTCAAAGTCACACATTTTGCTTTAAGCTTCAGTATCTGAAAAAAGAAACAAGGAAATTTGGGTGGATTCCGGAGAATTTTGGTGGATTCCGGGGGATTTGGGTGGATTCTGGAGGATTTGGGGGGATTCCGGAAACAATAACTACCGCCCTCGAGGGCATGGTGTAAAGAAGCTTGAGCTTATCCGTTTACCCTCATTAAACATTCGTATTCGTATTCGTATTCTCTTTCTCTCTCTCTCTCTCTCTCTCTCTCTCTCTCTCTCTCTCTCTCTCTCTCTCTCTCTCTCTCTCTCTCTCTCTCTCTCTAACACATTTTCCCTCAATAAAAAAAGTTCGTATTCGTATTCTAAGCTCAGAGATAGACTTGTAAGTTAGTTAAAGATCACGTTTGAATGTTACGTGTGATGCTTTTCTCCCCTTTCAAATGTGGCCTAGGCCTTTTGAATAAACCCATTTGCATTCGCATTCTCTCTCTCTCTCTCTCTCTCTCTCTCTCTCTCTCTCTCTCTCTCTCTCTCTCTCTCTCTCTCTCTCTCTCTCTCTCTCTCTCTCTCTCTCTCTCTCTCTCTCTCTCTCTCTCTCTCTCTCAGCTCAGAGATAGACTTGTAAGTTACTTAAAGATCACGTTTGAATGTTATGTGTGATGTTTTTCTTCCCTTTGAAATGTGGTCTAGGCCCTTTTTGAATAAACCATTCGCATTCGCATTCTCTCTGTGTGTCTGTCTGTCTCTCTCTCTCTCTCTCTCTCTCTCTCTCTCTCTCTCTCTCTCTCTCTCTCTCTCTCTCTCTCTCTCTCTCTCTCTCTCTCTCTCTCTCTCTCTCTCTCTCTCTCTCTCTCTGATTGAGGACCTGATGAGAAGAAGTGTTGCTATGCTTATTCAGTTCATTCTCATTAAGCATTTCAAGTTAATGTTCTCTCTCTCTCTCTCTCTCTCTCTCTCTCTCTCTCTCTCTCTCTCTCTCTCTCTCTCTCTCTCTCTCTCTCTCACACACACACACACACACACACACACACACACACACACACACACACACACACACACACACACACACACACACACACACACACGCACGCACACGCACACACACGCGCACACACACACACACACACACACACACACATGCAACAAAGAAAGTAAACATCAACAACATTGAAAGTGCAGAATCGACAGGCAACAAGGAAAAGCTAAGTGTTGTATAATCATGGTCAAATATCCTCCCAAGCAGACCCTCAATGCACACAACGTCGCTAACAGGTAGGTTTAACAGTTGGTTTGGTAACCCGATAGCTCTTCTGGTGGCACAACGGGAAATCACTCTCGTGGCTTTATCTCACTTTCCTTGATCAAATAAAAGCCATAATCTATATTCGGCCGCTCGCGCGCGAAACAGACAGAAAGAGAGGGCTTGCTATTATTAAGAAACTGCCTTCAAATGAAACAAACACACCTGGTGTCAAGGGTTAAGGGGCATAACTCCACCTAAGCATCCCATTAAGGCATGGCTGAATTAGCTGAACTGGGGCGTCCAAATCACACTTTTGTTATTTAGGTATTTGACGAGTTATTTTTCGCCAAATTTCGTCATAATGTTGTGAAAAGTCCACATTTTAAGCTGACAGGGTTACGTGTTCAAACTTGTAAAATAAAGTAAGTGTAATTGTGAGCAAAAAAATAAATTAAATAAATAAATAAATGAACACAAAATGGCTCGCATGCTGGTTTTGGGGTGATGTTTTCAAAACTGTACCTAAATAGGACTTCCTAATTATTATGTCTTTCTGTGTAAAAACAATATATCTGGAACCTAAACCAAAGACTTGGATGTCTACACTAACACAGGTTTTGCCATACCAGTGCGCTGAAAAAATATCGAAATCATTAACTTTAAAATATTGTTTACATGTACAAATCCGTTTCTATTTTCTCTATCCAATAAACTGAGGTTAACGTTCCCGCTCTAAATCTACTTAACAACTGTGGGGAATGTCAGGTCTTCTTCTTCTTCTTCTTCTTCTTCTTCTTCTTCTTCTTCGATCGCTCAGACAGTTTCCTGTCAATTATGAGCGCAGATGCGTCATACTGCCGTTATGCGCCTAACCTAAGAAATAGTTAGGCCCAGCAAGTCCGACTTCGGCTGGAGGAAATGTTTTTTTGAAAGTGTTTCGTGAAAAAAAGGCAGGAGAATGAACCGGGTTAAGCAGAAAGATAGTAGATGAAAGTAAGCAAAGGGAAAAGGCAGAGTCAAAGAGAGTGACAGATTAGAGGAAGTTACAAGCACAGAGCTTCCAGAAGGTGGGGGAACTATTTATGCAAAAGACCCCCCGGTATCCCCTCTGGGGATGGAATGTCAGGTCAATATCGTTGATAGTTTTGAAGTTAGCACCCCCAA
>CM065699.1:32656540-32659040 GCA_017654935.2 Phymorhynchus buccinoides
TTGACATTGGTACCAACAATCTTTGTGATCTTTGTTAGGAACTTATTCATTCGTGGTTGTCTCTCCCCTCCCACCCCACCCCACCCCTCGCTTTCTTTGTATGTCTGCATGTCGATGCACCAGTCTGTTTCTTAATCTCTGTCTCTATGGCCCCCTTGAACCATGAACATCAGCAGTAATCTAACACTGGTTGTTGCTGTTTCATAGATTTTCTGGCCGTATTTGCAGCTTCCTTGCCTTTCGTTGTCTTCAGGAAAACAGAAAAAGGTTTGCCCAAGCACTCAAATTTGAATCTGGTATTTAAAAAACAAACAACGTCGATTCAAAATCCAGTCTTTGGATAGAGCCGCCATTGTTAATGGGATCACGAACGATAACCCTATCAGCCCGGCTCGCCGTAACTCTCCAGTTGTCGGTCTTATTCCCATTACAGTGTCTTTGACTCCGAGACTCCCAAGATATCACAATTTAAGGGATCAAGTAAAAACGACCCACTTCACATGACACGGGCCATTTTCGCGGCTGGAACCTGAATCCGTACCTATAAACACTTGGCACTGGACCTGACAAGATTGGATTAGGAGCTGGATTATGTAGGATTTCCCCACAGTATAATTTTTAAAACAATATTTCGGTCTGGGATATCAAAACTGACGCACAGGAACGGAGACGTTGTGACAAAGCAACACGACTATTCACTTGTCGGTCAGCAGTTTTGTGTAAACTTACACTTCCTGCTATAATCATTTTGGTTGTATCGATGTGTCCAAAAGTATAGGATTGCAGAATAGATTGATCACCATGGACAGTTCTCTCGCAATGAATGAGGCTTTATACCGACAATTCTCTGCTCCTGTCTCGTTCCCTGGGATTGCGATAAACGCCACCTACTTAAGATTATCGCCCTTGCCTGTCAGGAACTAGTAGTATTATAGCCACATAAAATTATCTGCTCCTGACTCGTCACCAGGGGGCATAGGCAGTTCGGGCCTAAAATTATCGCCCTTTGGTGTCGGCAAGGAGTAGTATAAAATCCCATTGCTGTACGGTTGAAACATTTTCCCTGCGCAATTGTTCAACAGGCGACATACAACATTGGTCTTGTTTCTCTCTCTGGTGAATCGTCATTGCCAAAAATGAGGTAACTATGTGTGTATTACAATGATTGTGCTGATGTACTCTCTGTCTCTGTCTGTCTGTCTCTGTCTGTCTATGTCTATCTGTCTGTCTCTCTCTCTCTATGTGTCTGTCTGTCTGTTTCTCTCTCTCTCTCTCTCTCTCTCTCTCTCTCTCTCTCTCTCTCTCTCTCTCTCTCTCTCTCTCTCTCTCTCTCTCTCTCTCTCTCTCTCTCTCTCCTTTATCGTGTTTAGCAATGAAAGTTTTTTGGTGTGCAAACAGCTGATTTTTTGTTTGTTGTTTTCGCAATTCCAGAATAGCTTACACACAAAACCAACAACGACAACACGGTCATGGCGACTTGGTTTCTAAGGCGTCTCGAATCATTGTTCCGAGTAAGCTGCATCTGACTTTTCGTTGTCCTCTACTTAGACCACACTTGTTTTTTGTTTGTGAACAGGCCTACACATCATAGCTCATCAGGTTGACTACACCGATATGCTATTGAAAATAAAGAAGGGAAAAGATGCAGATGAAGAAAGTCGATTTGTCAATATTTCATTTTGGAGATGTTGTTGTTGTTGTTGTCGTTCCCTGGCTTCAAGACTCCAGGGATCATCCCAACAGCCGAACCAATTCAACACTGTGTTACAAATGCAAAAGACTAGGGATGATAATATTATTACGTGTGTGGCCGTTTTTTGATTACGCCGCCACGTGGGCAGCCACACTCCGACTTCGGAGGATTTTGGACTGATTATGTTATGCTAGGAGCTTGCCATGTCTAAGGACAATGCACCCGCGGAACTAATATGCAGAACGTGACAGTATGTCGATGTAGCCTTGGTGTTCTAGCTTATGTCAATTGGTCTGACACAGCCTTATACTTTATTGTTACGCCAAGGCAAATTTTAGAGATAAATTAGATAAATATGAAATGTATGTTGATATGTTTGTGAGCAACTCTCTCTACCACTGTTGTTGTGTACTGTGCGTGTGTGGTTGTCATAATAAGCAGGTCTGGGTCATCCTTTTTTAAAAATATATAGAATGAACTTGGGTCTGTATCGTTGTGGCAACTACTTTCACTTTGCCAGGCGAATAGGTGCCATAAAAAAACTTCGGTAAAAGGGAGTTAATTACGAGAAGTTCCTTCCCCTTGTTCATTTCACTATAAATTCGATAGGCAAATCCAACAGAAATGGCACAGGAGACAGTGGTGAATAACGATTTCTGCCAATCGATCGTCATCTCCGCAGAGGGTACCAGAACTTAAGACGAATGGTGCCAGCTTCACGGCTGGTCAACCTGATAACTCCTTTCAATTACAGTTACCAGGCCCTGTAGTCACGAGTGAGTCTTAGACAGTCTTCTTCTTCTTCTT
>CM065699.1:32664040-32666540 GCA_017654935.2 Phymorhynchus buccinoides
AGAGATAGAGAGAGAGAGAGAGAGAGAGAGAGAGAGAGAGAGAGAGAGAGAGAGAGAGAGAGAGAGAGAGAGAGAGAGAGACAGATAGATAGATAGAGAGAGAGACAGAGGGAGAGAGAGAGAGAGAGAGAGAGAGAGAGAGAGAGAGAGAGAGAGAGAGAGAGAAGAGAGAGAGAGAGAGAGAGAGAGAGAGAGAGAGAGAGAGAGAGAGAGAGAGAGAGAGAGAGAGAGAGAGAGAGAGAGAGAGAGAGAGAGAGAGAGAGAGAGAGAGAGAGAGAGAGAGAGAGAGAGAGAGAGAGAGAGAGAGAGAGAGAGAGAGAGAGAGAGAGAGAGAGAGAGAGACAGAGAGAGAGAGAGAGAGAGAGAGAGAGAGAGAGAGAGAGAAGAGAGAGAGAGAGAAAGAGAGTTTCTGGTTCCGTCGGACCGGTTCAGTTGAATGCGCTTTCTGTTTCCGGTTTGCTTTCGTATTTATTTGTGGGCTACTAGAAGAACGTTTATGCGCTTGCCACCCTATCATGTCTTCCCATAGTTTAACACCGTAAATGTCGTGCAAAATGTGACCACTCAGTTACACCTATTTGAAAAAGAATATTCAATCGTGCCTATCCGGCTTCAATTGCCCTTGGTTTCCGCAATTATTATTGATGTATCTTAGAAGCTGAATGTCAATTGATCTCGTATAAAATAAAACTAGAAAATGTATTTAAGTTATGTTTTCTATGACTTCAAAATGACTACAGTAACACCTTGGGTTTCTAGCTTTGAGACTTTTTGTCTTCATCGGGAAAATAACTGTAAAGTCGACACCAAGTTATGTTTTCTGTATATTTATAATGCATGTCAGCTCTATCCTCTGCAATCAAATTTTTATTTAACCCTTTCGCCACCAATGTCGCATTTATGCACCACAATGGTTTAACACCCACGTCACTAAAAGGCATCACATCAGGGCCTGTTATCCGAAGACCCTATTATTTTAATTTTAGGAGGTAAGGATAGGGCCAATGTTGTACATGACGCACAGGGATTCCCAATATAGCGGATATATTTGTTCTCTGCCCAGTTATGTTTAATTGTATATTTTGGCTGAAAAAATAGCTAGCGGTGAAAGGGTTAATAAGCAAAACATCCGTTACGTCACATTTTCTCATTAACCATTTCAACGGGCGCAATTGATGACAACAATAAGTCCAACTGACACAGGCGCAATTGAGTATAAGAGTGGTTAAAATAGGCGCAATTGAGACGCAAAGCGGGTGCAAAAGTCTATGGAAGCCATACACGGTCAAAACAACAAAAGGGACACGCTAACGGGGGTTCCGGTTCCTCTCAGACCGGTTCCGGTGTATCGTGGTTTCCGTTTCCGGCCCGGTTCCTCTCTCTCTCATCTATAAAAGGACGACACGCGAAAAGCATGTACCGGTACCCCCCCCCCCCCCCCCCACACACACACACACCACACCCGAAATGACGCACACTGTTATCAAACGTCTGCCATCTCTCAGGGACTGTAGGGGAAGACGGGGTAAAAAGCGCATGGGCGGGTAAGAAGCCCACCCCAATTATCTCATGAAATAAAGAAAATTTCAGTCAAATTTGCCCATGAGACGAATGCCAGACATTAACGCTCGTCTCATGGGCAAAATGAGACTGAAATTTGCTTCATTTCATGAGATAATTGGGGTGGGCTTCTTACCCGCCCATGCGCTTTTTACCCCGTCTTCCCCTAATTTGAAAACAAAAGGAAGAAAGGAGAAGTGGAGAGAAGAAAAAACAACAAAGCAATGAAGAGCGATAGTAATTGTAGCGTCGCTAGACATATTGACGTGGAGACAATCGCTACCATGGTCTCGGTACACGTCAACATTTTCCACTCTTTCCCCATGGCAACAACGAAGTGAGATGCAAGTAATGTTATGAGTAGAGGGGGGGGGGGGGGGGGGGGGGAACCGGTTGGAACCGAAAAACCGGTGCTAAGCTTTCGCGGTTCGAAAAAAACCGGTTCGAGTTGCTGTGAACCGGGTTTTAACTGCAAACTGAAAGTAAGTTTTTCTTAGAATAACGCATTATTTTCGAAAAACAACACTGATTCTCAGCGCAGATTGGGTGTTTCTAAACCAAGAGTAGCTGTTTCTAGTTGGTGGTGGTGCATGGCTTTGACTTTGACTGAGTGTTGAGTTGAGTGTGTGTGTGTCATAAGTCATGTTTCGTTATTGTGTGTGTATGTGTGCGCGTGCGTGCGTGCGTGCGTGTGTGTGAATATTCTGACAAATAAATATGTGTTTGCATAGGTGAAACTAGTGGTGCGAGTAGCGGTTACAAAAAACCGGTTCGGCAAAACCGTTTCGAATAGGGAAAACCGGTTTAAAACCAGTTCGGATTTTTGAACCGATTCTCAACTCTACTGTGTTTGCCATGGATAAAGAGCGAAAAATGTTAACGTGTATTGATACCTTAACGGTCTGGGTGGTTTCTTATCTGTGTCAGGGTCAACATGCAC
>CM065699.1:32671540-32674040 GCA_017654935.2 Phymorhynchus buccinoides
TTTGTAATATACACCCCTTTTTCTGCCATTTCCCAAATGCTTGACAGTCCACATGCGTTTGATAACAGTATTTATGTTATTGATATTTCATTGCGTAGTGTTTATTTGTCCAACAGTAATTAAGACATGGATACACATAGTTATGCAGAAATAGATCTCCTTAATATATATAGGCTACTTGGGTACGGGGGATGTTTCCTCTCACTCTGCACTAGGCATTATGGTCTGAACGTGGAGTCTTTCGGATGAGACGATAAACCGAGTTCCCGAGTGCCCATGCACTTAGCACACGTTAAGCCCAGTGGCAACGAAACAGTTGTCGTTAAACCCAGTGGCAACGAAAACGTTGTCATTTGGTCAAAATTTACCTCACCCCCCTTTCTTTCCTCATCAGTCACACAAACATCGCATGCAAATAAACAAAATGAGTGGCGCGCCTCTGGCTGCGACGTGCTGTCCAGGTGGGAGCAACCCGAATTTCACTGTGACTATAACGTACCAAATACTAAATACCAAATAACATCAAGCAATGATTTTGCGCTCATTCTCTTGTCTATATAAACTACCATTTTCATCAATTCAGTCGCCACTGGTAGTCAGCCCTGATTGAGGTGAGTATAATTCAGGTGATTTTGTGTCCAAACCAGGATGGATTCACAGTGGTACCTGTCTGTGTAGATTACCAATAATAATATGTTGGTAGATGGGTGGCAAATCCAAGCCAAGATCTCTGTTGAGACATGGTCTCCCGAATCTGATGTAGGTGGCCTTATCATACTTCGTCTACAAGGGTGACTTCTACAAACAGAAGCATTGATGTGCAACGGGCTCCACGGTGTCACCTATCTGTACGTAGAGGCTTTAAAAAACACACACCAAGCCCTCATATCTGCTTTGATCTCTCCCACATTCTGGTACCGTTATATGGACGATACTTTAAGAAGAGAGAGAGAGACTCAATAGTTTTCTGATCACGTCAACTCCATTGACCCCAACATTCAATTCACCCGAGAAAGATGGCAAAATTCCATTTCTAGACACTCTACACAGGAGAACATCTGATGGCACTGTAGCAGTTTCAGTGTGCAGGAAGGTTACCCACACAGATCAATACTCTAATTTTGATTGGCGCCATCCTCTAGGACATAAAGATTGTGAGCACCATGCTCGAAAACCTGGGCTGGGAATCACTGGAGAGCAGACGGCAGAGGACCAGGCTCTCCACGCTGCACAAGATCAGCACCGACGCTGTACACTGCCCAAATCTGCAAGCCAAGCTGGTGCCGCTTCCATCTCGGCAAAGGCGTGGACACCACCTGCAGTTACAGCGCATTCAGTGCCGCACTGAGTACAGATCCAACTCGTTCCTCCCAAGGACCATCAGAGAGTGGAACGAACTGCGGCAGGACTCCATCGCAGCCTTCACTGCTGACGTGCATGGCACGTCAGGACTGCAGGCTTATCAGTAACTTATCAGTCTCGCCCCCCCCCCTCGCCGCCCCCCCTCCACCCCTCCTCCCTCCCTCCCCCCCCCCCCCCTCCACCTCTCCTCCCTCCGCCCTTGCTTCTCCCTTGCCCAGTCCAATCTCTTTTTTTTGTGTTACACCACCACTGTCAACTAAAATTTGAACACCACCGGAACCCCTCTTTTTCAGTCCTTTTGTTTTCAAAAGGAACCAGAATGGTTTAGCTCATTGACCGTGGGCCCTCAAGAGAAGAAGAAGAAGAAGAAGAAGAAGAAGAAGAAGATTTTGTGGTTCGAACTGCTCCATCGGGCTAATGTCATACCGACAAATGAGGCGGACAAGAAATCTAAATGTAACCATGTCAAAAATGCCCTCCAGATGAATGGTTTCCCAAAGTGGATTTGTGATGCCCCTGCACCAGGAAGACCCAGGTGCAAACTCTCAGCAAAGGAAATCACAGTAGGGATTCCCTATGCGAAAGCTGTTTCAGAGGGACTTGCTCGTTCCTTCGAACGACACGGAGTAAGGACTTGCCATAAACCAGTCAATTATTTGAGAAGCCAATCAGTACATGTCAAAGACAAAACAGAGAAAAGCAAAGTGTGTGGAGCAGACCACCACATTCGGTGTTCTGATTGTAGCGAGGACTACACCAGGGAAGCTGGGGAGGCCCTTCATCAAAAGATTCAAAGAACACCGAACCAGAAAGGATTCTGCTTTCTATCCTCTCCTCACTGAATGTGGCCATTCTCTGGGCCTGACCAATACCAGAATCCTTGAAACAGAACTTCACCCTCTCAGAAGGAAAATAGAAAGAGGCCATCTCGGGAGACCATGTCTCAACAGAGATCCTGGCTCCGATTTGCCACCCATCTACCAATCTATAATTGGTAATCTACTCAGAAAAGATACCACTGTCAATCCACCCTGCTTTTGACGCAAATGCACTTGAATTCTACTCACCACCATCAAGTCTATCTGTCAGCAACACCCAAGCTTCAGATCGCAGTCGTCAACCGTGTGGTATGGTTGAA
>CM065699.1:32684040-32689040 GCA_017654935.2 Phymorhynchus buccinoides
GGTTTTTTGGATAATAGACCCCAATTTGATGCCTTTTAGTGACATAGGTGTTAAATCACTGTGGTGCTAAAATGCGACTTTGGCGGTGAAAGGGTTAAATAGATGACGTAGAGATGATCGTTTTCTCACCTTATTTTTGACTTGCGCACAAGTATAAAACACCAACTTGTGCCGTGATTTTGAAAGCCTCGCAATGGTAAGAGTAGCATTATGAATACAGCACATAAATTATGTCGTCATATCCTTCGTGAAATGCGTGGCTTAGATTTCAACAAAACGGTTTGGTGGGGTTTTTTTTAGGACATAAGGGTTTTACCAACTACACAATGACAGTCGGATTCAATGAAGAGGATTCCCTGTTCTTATATTTACGAAGGTTTGAAGCATATTAAAGGAAGTAGGTTCTGTGGAAATGTTGTGGTAAAAAGCATCATGCTTTTTTTTTTTTTACAGGACTCTTGCAGCAGTCTTGAAACATGGGAGCTAGACAGCATTGGTAGCTGATAATTATTCTATTGGCGAGAAAATATGACACGCTTGTAATGTTGGTAGTTTATGCTGGTGTGTGTGTGTGTGTGTGTGTGTGTGTGTGTGTGTGTGTGTGCGTGTGTGTGTGTGTGTGTGTGTGTGTGTGTGTGTGTGTGCGCGTGTGCGTGTGCGTGCGTGCGCGTGTGCGTGTGTGTGTGTGCGTGCGTGTGCGTGTGCGTGCGTGGGTGTATACGTGTCTGTATGTCTTACTTGTGTTTTAAAAAAAATGTGTGTGCGTGTATGTTTTTAGTCCCCGAGCCGAAGGTTCGGGGAGCTATTGTTTTTGTCTGATCCGTCCGTCCGGTGTCCGTCTGTCCGTCCGGTGTCCGTCCGTCCGTCCGGCGTGCCTCCGTCCGTCCGGCGTGCCTCCGTCCGTCCGGCTATTCGTCCGTTTTTCTCAAAAACTATTCAGTACAGTCTATCATCATCAAATTTGGTATACTAGTTTGCCAAGATGCAAGCTATCCACTGATGTATTTAGTTTTACATTAAGGTCAAGGTCGCGCCAGTTACGGGGTTCAAACCCCGAAACACATAATCGCTAATATCTCGCGAAGTTTTGCATGTATTTTAATGCAGTTTTTTCCCACAACATTTCTTGATGAATGGTCTATAACACAGTTGTCATGAATTTTTCTGTGCGCGCGTGTGCGCATGATCGCGCGCGCTCAAATCACGGGTCCGAACCCCAAGGCTATATATAAAAAACTATTCAGTTACGTGCTGTTTTGATGCCTTTTTATGTAGTTACGTGCTGTTTTGATGCGTTTTTATGTATGTGTACAGCCGACACATTCCGATTTCGGAGTAGCTCGGCGATGCTGCGAGGGGACTTTGCAGTCGCTCGGCGTTGCACTTGTTCTTCAGTTTAACGTCCTTCCACTAAAAGTGATTCAGACAATATTATACTGTAGTGTGATGTTGGTGTGGTGAGTGTGAGTGGGTGTGCCTGTAAATGTGTGTAAGCATTACAGTAAGTGATAGGATAGTGATGCAGACCTAATGCAGACCCCACCCCCCACCCCCATTAAACAAAAAGTTAAATTTACATTTAAGGAATATAACCGAACAATGAACAATGTTAAAGATAAATACTAACTGAACTACTTGTGTGCGTGTATGTATACACTAATATACTAATATACTAATATACTAATACTAATATACTAATATGTATTCATTTTCATAGAGATGTATGGTGAGGATGCGTGGGCCAGTTTGTTAGAAATGTCTGTACGAATGGTGAGTGAAAAGCGCATTGAGTTGCTTAGCAGGATTATGCGCTATATAAGCATTATTAATTATTATTATTATTATACATGTACGTATGTGTGTGTATCCTACTGTGTCTTACGGCGTGTGTGGTTGTGTGACGCAGGCCCGATTGTCAGAGAGATGCAGAGGAAGCAGTGCAGTGCTGTAGACTGAAGAACAGCAGTAGTAGCAGAGAGCTGGGTCACCACAGTGTCCCGCACACGATGGTCACGTGCATTGTCTATCTTCTCCCGTTGTTTCTGATGTCATGCTGTGGTGAGATCTTTATAATCAGTGGGTATAGGTCAAGATGTGCCCCCCCCCCCTACATTTCTCGGTTAATTCCATTTTTCCGTTTTTGCCTTTCTTACCAAACATGAAGCTGTATTTTATGAACATTTTCAGCTAATTATCTTTGTTCAATAATTAATTGCAATCATGATAAAGGCCATTATCTAATAGGACCCCCCACCCCCCCCCCCTATGTAGTGCAGTACACCACAGCATTTGTTACAGTCGTGGTTCATTGCGTTTTTCCGTCTTATAAGGGGGGGGGGTAGGGTTAGGGTTCGGGTTAGGGTTAGTATTCTAAAAAGATAATTAGCTGAAAAGGTTCATAAAATACAGCTTTATGCAAAAACGGAAAAAATGGAATTAACCGAGAAATGCAGGGGGGGGGGGGGGGGGGGGGTAATATTGTGATTGCTAAGAAAACCAAAAACATTTGGCTTAGGGTTTTTTTCTTCTTCAAATGTATGTGTTGTTAATTGTTGGTTGTGCATGATGAGGTGTTCATCAGTCCTAATATTGTTGTTGTTGTTGTTGTTGTTGTTGTTGTTGTTGTTGTTGTTGTTGTTGTTGTTGTTGCCATTGATTCATTTTTTGTTAGCTTTAAAGGTAAGGTAAGATTGTGTACATGCCGTTTTGTAATGTCCAGTTTTGTGTACGTCTGTCTGCTTCTCACTCCATTTTTAGCGCATTGCCTCACAGTTAAAACACTCCTGACTGCTCGCTCTCTCTCTCTCTCTCTCTCTCTCTCTCTCTCTCTCTCTCTCTCTCTCTCTCTCTCTCTCTCTCTCTCTCTCTCTCTCTCTCTCTCTCTCTCTCTCTCTCTCTCTCTCTCTCTCTCTCTCTCTCTCTCTCCTCTCTCTCTCTCCCCAGTAGTAACTGAGCAGTGTGGGGAGCCCCCTCCGGTGGCTAACGCCTACAGGAGCTGGGAAGGGGGTCAGGGGGACGGGGGGAACACAAGTAGCCCAGATCAACTGAACCACTGTTCATTGTTTAGTTCTCTCTCTCTCTCTCTCTTCTCTCTCTCTCTCATCTCTCTCTCTCTCTCTCTCTCTCTCTCTCTCTCTCTCTCTCTCTCTCTCTCCTCTCTCTCTCTCTCTCTCTCTCCTCTCTCTCTCTCTCTCTCTCTCTGCTCTCCAGTAGTAGCTGAGCAGTGTGGGGAGCCCCCTCCGGTGGCTAACGCCTACAGGAGCTGGGAAGGGGGTCAGGGGGACAGGGGGGAACACAAGTAGCCCAGATCAACTGAACCACTGTTCATTGTTTATTGCTTCTATCTGCTCTCTCTCTCTCTCTCTCTCTCTCTCTCTCTCTCTCTCTCTCTCTCTCTCTCTCTCTCTCTCTCTCTCTCTCTCTCTCTCTCTCTCTCTCTCTCTGTCCAGTAGTAGCTGAGCAGTGTGGGGAGCCCCCTCCGGTGGCTAACGCCTACAGGAGATGGGAGGGGGACGGGGGGGACACAGTGGTGACCTACGAGTGCATCGAGACCTATGACCTCACGGCAGGGGACGCCTCGCGCACGTGCAACGCTAGCAACAACTTCACCTACACTGGAGAGGCGCCGGTTTGCACGTGTAAGTCACATTATATCCTGCAGCAGGGGCCAGTAGTAGCACGAGAGCTGTACAATGAATGATCGTTTACAGTCATGGAAGATTATGGTGCAGCCTATTCTTTATGTGGAAGACCATGACTCTCGAAGTAACTAGGGGGCATTTGCACTGGCTCCAGTGCTGCAGTCAAAGGGGTTGGTCGGCCCTCGGGGACCTTCCCCGGTACTCTCGGCCCTCAAACCCCTTTGGCCGAGAGAGTAGTGGGGATGGTCCCTGGGCAAGGCTTCTCCACAATAAACATTTTTTGCCCAGCCATCCGGAATAGATCTTGCCCCCTCTTTGCTATTTGGTTGTCATAGTCGGAAGCGACTGACATGCATACATAGATACATACCTGGCAGGTTCCACAGGTGTATCGTGTTTCACCCCTTAGTTCTGCCGTTCCTTCCAGTGCCAGGCTCAATGCCAGACTCAAATGTTATTGCTGGCAAAGCTCTGCATTTGTAGTTGATCGCCAAGAGTTTGTTTGCAGATTTGAAGTCCGTTCACTACTCTCTCTCCCTCTCTCTCTCTCTCTCTCTCTCTCTCTCTCTCTCTCTCTCTCTCTCTCTCTCTCTCTCTCTCTCTCTCTCTCTCTCTCCTCTCTCTCTCCCCCCTCCCTCTCTCTCTCTCTCTCTCTGTGCGCGTGTATGCGCGTGTGCGTGCGTGTGTGAGTGCGTACGTGCGTGCGCGTTCGCGCACATGTGTGTGTGTGTGTGTGTGTGTGTGTGTGTGTGTGTGTGTGTTTTGGGGTGAGGGTCTATTACTTTTGTTCAGCAAACTGAAATACAAAATATAGGAAACCCTCTACAAAATCTGATTTAGTTTTTTTGCTACACATACTCACACACACGCGCGCGCACACACATACACACACACACACACACACACACACACACGCGCGCGCGCGCGCGCACGCACACACGCACACACACACACACATGTAGCCTACGCACATATTCACACACATATATACTCAGACGCGCGCGCGTGTGCGTACCTATGCACACACTCGCACACACGCACTCACACACTCACTCACTCACTCGCACATAAATGCACGCGCACAAACCCACACATGTACGAACACATTCGCACACACACACAAACACACACACACACACACACACACACACACACACACACACACGCGCACACGCACACGCACACACACCAAATCACACCACATCACACGCAATCGAGAAATCCTTTTAAGCACTCAATCTGCACCACGCGTCATTCGGTAAGCTGACAGCATTCACAAAATCCCACTCTACCCCCTGAAATATGAATGCATATGTGTAAGCTTACCATCGCCAATATCCAACAAACCAGGTGCATTAT
>CM065699.1:32694040-32699040 GCA_017654935.2 Phymorhynchus buccinoides
CCCCCCCTCCTGCTTTCAGGCCTGTTTCTTTCAAATAGTTGTCACGATTTAATGTGGCGTCAGCTGATGTCCTGCCATTTCCATTGACGAACGTTTCAGCGTTTCTTGTAACAATGGCACAGTAACAACAACAACAACAACAACAACAACAACAACAACAACAATTTTTGAAAACGATTCGTGTGTGCGCAGTTGGGGTCAAACTGGAAACCGTTTACACCAACGCAGAAGGCCTCACCAAAACCAAGAACTGCAAGCAGGGTTCTCCTCGGTTTTTCCGCCTCCTCGGGGCCATGGGTAAGAAGAAGACCTTCCAGTTTGACTGCCGCAGCAATCAGAAGGACCAGGACGCCTTGACGCCCTTCGGTCACCTTCTGGTGGTCCAGTTTGCAGACGTCCCCCCGGTGGTCAGCTTGTCTGTGTCGCTGGAGGTCTGCGAAATCCAGGCCTTTGGTCATCCGTACACAGGTGAGAGATACCAGGCGTGTGTGTGTCATCGGTGTTGTTGTTGGTGGTGTGTGTGTGTGTGGGGGGGGGGGGGGAGGTGTGTGTGTGTGTGGGGGGGGGAGGTGTGTGTGTGTGTGTGTTGATTGTTTAACTATGTGTGTGCTTTGTTTTATATTTCTGTGCCCCTAGTGGGTATGAAATCAAACATTTGTCTTGCCTTGCCTTGTGACTCGCTTTCCGCATTTTGCCTGGCAGGAGGGTGTGGCCAGGCGGTGGGCTACTGGGGTCTGGAACTGGTGGGGTCTCCTCCTCCTCCTCCCGACAGTTCGTCCCCGGGCAGCATGGTCTGGTACCGGTGCCGAGAGGGCTGGCACTACAGGGGCGGGGTGCTCAGCTCAGAGTGCCAGGAGGACCGAAAGTGGACAAAGCCTGACCTGAGCCAGTGCACAGGTAAATAAGAGAAAAGGTGAGATAATAAGATCACCGTATATACCGCTTAAAACCAAAAGTTAAGGACCACTTGCTGCGGAAATTTCAGTGCTTTTAAACTGCCATTTATAAAGTTTGTGATGCTGTAATACGAGATTATAGCTCAGATAAGCCCAAGGTTTGAACTCTTAAGCCGTGTACACACATAAGCGGATATTCCATGCGGAAACCCGTGCGCAATCCATAAATAAGTGAAACAAAGAAGGGACAAGATTTGCGCGCGTGTCCGAATTTCCCCTATATGCGTAAACTTTTATCCTTCTTTCTTCCACTTATTTAGGGGTTTCCGTACAGAACTTGCGCGTCTAATGTGAACCCGGCCTCATGCAATGGACAAATATCATGCAAAACATTCAAAATGCGCCAAACGGAATGCACTTGCACACCGTGCCGATAAAATGTAATGCATAGCATGCACAGCAGTATTCATACATGAATAGTGAATTAAACTGGGACTGACATTTTCTACCCACCCTTGTCATTTGCGCGTAAAAGAAATGCAAAGAAAAAGTCCCCCCAAAAAGCGCAATTTGGCCTCTCAGAGGTTACTGATGACGTCACATAGATTACAAACGTATTGAAACTGAAAGACATTACTGACACTATGCTTGTTAGCAAATATAAAGTTTCGGGTCAATAAGTGGGGCAGTTCCTTTGGCAGAAGCAGTTACGTCTTGCTCTAGCCTATATTGGACAGTTACGTGATTTCCGACTGGCTTCAATGAAACGGTGGAACTGTCTGAAGACATGCAACTTTAAAAATTTTTTTTATTCGATTAAGATAACAAATATTATCATTTTTTAGAGCAGGACAATAAATAAACGAATGCGTATATATATATGGACTGTCTGTCCCGCGTCCAAGACCAAAAGCCGAAATATTGGGAATAGTCTACATTCTTTCTTGTTAGTTTTCATTCTTTTTTTGTTCTGATAGATATATATATATAGGGTTAGGGTAAGACACCCTATATATATATATATATATATGTGTGTGTGTGTGTGTGTATGTGTGTGTGTGTGTGTGTGTGTGTGTGTGTGTGTGTGTACGCGCGCGCGCTCGCGCGTGTGTGTGTGTGTGTGAGTGCGTGCGTGCATCTGAATGTACGTGTGTGCGCGTATGCGTTGTTTTTGTGCGTGTGTGCGTGCGTGCATGTGTGTACGCGCGCGCGCGTGTGTGCATATGTGCGTGCGTGCGTGAGCGCGCGCGTTTGTGCGCATGTGTGTGTGTGTCCGTGTGTGTGTGTTTCCTGAAATTAGGACATAACTTCCTGGAACGCATAATGTAGGCTATTTCATTCTATGATCTTACACGACAAGGCACTTTGTGTAAGCGTCGTGATGTCTGTAAGAGCATACTCATACCCGTTATGAAAGAATATAGGGGAAGACGGGGTAAAAAGCGCATGGGCGGGTAAGAAGCCCACCCTAATTATCTCATGAAATGAAGCAAATTTCAGTCTCATTTTGCCCATGAGACGAGCGTTAATGTCTAGCATTCGTCTCATGGGCAAATTTGACTGAAATGTTCTTTATTTTATGAGATAATTGGGGTGGGCTTCTTACCCGCCCATGCGCTTTTTACCCCGTCTTACCCTAGCCCTTCAACCGAAAAATAACAAAGTTGGATCGTGTGGTGTCTTTTTCTGTCAAAGAATCATGCATTGTTCTGTCAAAGAATCGTATTGTCGGGGTAAGCCCAACCTACTATAGGGAGGTCAATGTAGAACTAGATAACCAGGGGAAGACGGGGTAAAAAGTGCATGGGCGGGTAAGAAGCCCACCCCAATTATCTCATGAAATAAAGAAAATTTCAGTCAAATTTGCCCATGAGACGAATGCTAGACATTAACGCTCGTCTCATGGGCAAAATGAGACTGAAATTTGCTTCATTTCATGATAATTGGGGTGGGCTTCTTACCCGCCCATGCGCTTTTTACCCCGTCTTCCCCCATATTAATTGCTTATCGTGATTATCATGTCATGTCATGTCATATCATGCCACAGACGAGCATGACCACGCGACAGACAGCGGAGTGACAGTGAAGATATCCCCGTCCTCCCGTGGCACTGTGGCGTCACCCTCCGACAACGGTAGCAGCTGTCATAACGTCACTCTCTCTGACACCGTCACCCTCACCGTCACCTTGACCCGTGACGTGGAGGTCAAGGAAGTCATTGTCGTCGTTGGGGAAAGAGGTAGGCGGGACTACGTTTTTATTGAGCGGACGATTGTGATTGGTATATGAATTAGGCCGGGTTCACATTAGACGCGTAAGTTCCGTACGGAAAACCCTAAACAAGTGGAAGAAGGAAGGAAAAAAGATTTGCGCACGTGTCCGAATTTCTCCTATAATATGCGTAAACTTGTATCCTTCTTTCTTCCACTTACTTAGGGTTTTTCGTACGGAACTTACGCGTCTAATGTGAACCCGGTGTGGCGGTGTATTTTTACCTCTATGAGATAAGTAGTCCTAGCCGGAAGTAGTCCTAGCGTAGCCAATCAGAATCGTTTGTTTGTCCGCCATTTGTGAATTTTGCGAAACTAAGTGCATGGCTTTGTACATCGATTTATCGGCAAATATGTAGATTTACACCCTCCTGCTCTATTTCTTGGTTCTTTCCGTGGTTAGGGATAGGGTTAGGGTTAGGGATAGGGTTAGGGTTAGATGGGTACAGTTCGCATGCGAGAGGTAGATATTTAATGACAGGTACTTATTTATCATGACACCGGCCTTAGCCTACACACACACAAAAATAGGGCAGCCTCAATTTGAAGTTGGGGGCATTTGTAAGTGGGTCACAGCTATCCAGAAAAAACCAACCAAGGGACTTAATTGTGGTGGGTCAGTGTGTCTTTTTAGATACTTTTTTCTTTTTTTTCCCATGCAGTTTACATCTGCCTTTTTTTTTCCTTGTGCAGATGAAAACTTTACAGTGACACTGACAGTGAGCACTGACCTCGGCACGTGCAGCTCGTTGGACATTATAACGGGGGACACGACTTACCTCTCTTCCTGTCTACTGAGGCCAGTCACGAGCCGCGTGCGGCTGACCTATGACGACGCCAGGAAAGACACCGGCGTGACGTATTTCCTGCACATTTGTGACGTCAAAGTCTTGGGGCGAGTTTTCACTTCCGGTAAAAACTGTCCCGGGAATGGTGGTGGTGGTGATGGTGGTGGTAGTGATTTCTTTGTCTTTCTGTCTCTGTTCGTTCTTTAGTTTAACGTCTGTTCACCCGCAAGTGATATTAGACCCCAAAAAATATAAAAAATAAATAAATAAATAAAAAATTAAAAAAAAGTATTGAAGTGAGAGTGTGTGTGAGTGCGTGGATGGTAGTATTATTTATGTGTTTTCCCTACACATCTATTAATACAAATCTAACTGAGTGCATATAAAAATTACATTAACAGATATATATATAAGATGGGAGGGAAGGGGGGACATACAGTAACATTTCAAACTGACTTATGTAACATGAAGAGTTAAACAAGTGTGTCTTAATTTCTAAATGGCTAACAACAAAAATATAATAACACAATTTAAACCAACAATTAATTAGGAACTCAAAGAAAAATACCAACAGGACTTATGTGCAGGATTTCTGAAAAACGTTTAAGGAGATTAAAGTTGTTTAAGATTTTTTCAATGGTTAAAGGCGTTTGATGGTTCAGCAATTCACCATCAGTTTTGTTGATTTGTTCTTTAATTCTAGGACAATATAGGAGCAAATCATTTATAGATATTTTATTTCCACATATGCAGTTAACGTCTTTAGAAAATTTTGTTTTAAAAGCATTTAAACGAAGTTTAAACATCAAAGATACGATTTGTCTTGAACTTGTATCTTTGAGCTGTTTTCAAATTAAGTAGGAATTCATTGTACTTGAGCCTTTTATACAATAGCGTGCATATTGACTGTCTGAAGTCATTAACATGCTGTCAAAATGTTCTTTGGATAATTTTTCAATATGTTTATAATATTCATGCAGATCTAAATTCACATTAAGATGAATCGTTCCCTCGGAATTACGCGCTGCACTTCTAGCTGCTCGATC
>CM065699.1:32704040-32714040 GCA_017654935.2 Phymorhynchus buccinoides
TAGGAGCAGAAAGCTTGCTGTCTCTCTCTCCCCCCACTAACACAGCCTGATGACAGCTCTAGGAGCAGAAAGCTTGCTGTCTCTCTCTCTCTCCCCACTAACACAGCCTGATGACAGCTCTAGGAGCAGAAAGCTTGCTGTCTCTCTCTCTCTCCCCACTAACACAGCCTGATGACAGCTCTAGGAGCAGAAAGCTTGCTGTCTCTCTCTCTCCCCACTAACACAGCCTGATGAAAGCTCTCTCTGTCTCTCTCCCCACTAACACAGCCTGATGACAGCTCTAGGAGCAGAAAGCTTGCTGTCTCTCTCTCTCCCCCACTAACACAGCCTGATGACAGCTCTAGGAGCAGAAAGCTTGCTGTCTGTCTCTCTCCCCACTAACACAGCCTGATGACAGCTCTAGGAGCAGAAAGCTTGCTGTCTCTCTCTCTCTCCTAACACACTAACACAGCCTGATGACAGCTCTAGGAGCAGAACGCTTGCTGTCTCTCTCTCTCTCTCTCCCCACTAACACAGCCTGATGACAGCTCTAGGAGCAGAAAGCTTGCTGTCTCTCTCTCTCCCCACTAACACAGCCTGATGACAGCTCTAGGAGCAGAAAGCTTGCTGTCTCTCTCTCTCCCCACTAACACAGCCTGATGACAGCTCTAGGAGCAGAAAGCTTGCTGTCTCTCTCTCTCCCCACTAACACAGCCTGATGAAAGCTCTAGGAGCAGAAAGCTTGCTGTCTCTCTCTCTCCCCACTAACACAGCCTGATGACAGCTCTAGGAGCAGAAAGCTTGCTGTCTCTCTCTCTCCCCACTAACACAGCCTGATGACAGCTCTAGGAGCAGAAAGCTTGCTGTCTCTCTCTCTCCCCACTAACACAGCCTGATGACAGCTCTAGGAGCAGAAGCTTGCTGTCTCTCTCTAACTCTCTCTAGGAGCCCCACTAACACAGCCTGATGACAGCTCTAGGAGCAGAAAGCTTGCTGTCTCTCTCTCTCCCCACTAACACAGCCTGATGACAGCTCTAGGAGCAGAAAGCTTGCTGTCTCTCTCCCCACTAACACAGCCCAAAGATATTCTAAAAGGGTAAAATGGACTACTTAAGAGCTCGGCGAACCGGGCTGATGGAGTTATCGTTAGTGGGGCCAGTACACTTTTCACAGTGCAGGCTATCCAAAAACTCAGACTGGAACTTGAACGGAGAATTCAACTGGCCTATCGACGTGTAAATGTGTCCTGTTTAAAAGGGACATAACCAGTGTTTCTGTCCTCACTACTCATATAGGGAAAAGAGACCGGATGCTTATCTTCCCCTATACAGTCTTTGATGTAACCTAAATGTGTCACGTTTAAAAGGGACATAACCAGTGTTTCTGTCCTCACTACTCATATAGGGAAAAGAGACCGGATGCTTATCTTCCCCTATACAGTCTTTGCCCAGCCTGGTGAAAGCTCTAGGAGCAGAAAGCTTGCTGTCTCTCTCTCTCCCCACTAACGCAGCCTGACGACAGCTCTAGGAGCAGAAAGCTTGCTGTCTCTCTCTCTCCCCACTAACACAGCCTGATGACAGCTCTAGGAGCAGAAAGCTTGCTGTCTCTCTCTCTCCCCACTAACACAGCCTGATGACAGCTCTAGGAGCAGAAAGCTTGCTGTCTCTCTCTCTCCCCCACTAACACAGCCTGATGACAGCTCTAGGAGCAGAAAGCTTGCTGTCTCTCTCTCTCTCCCCACTAACGCAGCCTGATGACAGCTCTAGGAGCAGAAAGCTTGCTGTCTCTCTCTCTCTCCCCACTAACACAGCCTGATGACAGCTCTAGGAGCAGAAAGCTTGCTGTCTCTCTCTCTCCCCACTAACACAGCCTGATGAACAGCTCTAGGAGCAGAAAGCTTGCTGTCTCTCTCTCTCTCCCACTAACACAGCCTGATGACAGCTCTAGGAGCAGAAAGCTTGCTGTCTCTCTCTCTCCCCACTAACACAGCCTGATGAAAGCTCTAGGAGCAGAAAGCTTGCTGTCTGTCTCTCTCCCCACTAACACAGCCTGATGACAGCTCTAGGAGCAGAAAGCTTGCTGTCTCTCTCTCCCCACTAACACAGCCTGATGACAGCTCTAGGAGCAGAAAGCTTGCTGTCTCTCTCTCTCCCCCCACTAACACAGCCTGATGACAGCTCTAGGAGCAGAAAGCTTGCTGTCTGTCTCTCTCCCCACTAACACAGCCTGATGACAGCTCTAGGAGCAGAAAGCTTGCTGTCTCTCTCTCTCTCTCTCCCCACTAACACAGCCTGATGACAGCTGTAGGAGCAGAAAGCTTGCTGTCTGTCTCTCTTCTCCCCACTAACACAGCCTGATGACAGCTCTAGGAGCAGAAAGCTTGCTGTCTCTCTCTCTCCCCACTAACACAGCCTGATGACAGCTCTAGGAGCAGAAAGCTTGCTGTCTCTCTCTCTCCCCACTAACACAGCCTGACGACAGCTCTAGGAGCAGAAAGCTTGCTGTCTCTCTCTCTCCCCACTAACACAGCCTGATGAAAGCTCTAGGAGCAGAAAGCTTGCTGTCTCTCTCTCTCCCCACTAACACAGCCTGATGACAGCTCTAGGAGCAGAAAGCTTGCTGTCTCTCTCTCTCCCCACTAACACAGTCTGATGAAAGCTCTAGGAGCAGAAAGCTTGCTGTCTCTCTCTCTCTCTCTCTCTCTCTCTCTCTCTCTCTCTCTCTCTCTCTCTCTCTCTCTCTCTCTCTCTCTCTCTCTCTCTCTCTCTCTCTCTCTTCTGCTCTCCTCCCTCTCATTCCCGTAACTCTCTCTCTCTCTCTCTCTGTTCCCCTTGGTCACCCACAACAATACCTGGTAAGAATGTACCTTTTCTTCATAACATATATAATTTGAAAGCACAAAATTGCGTTGATTTCTAATACAGCCCGGTACGGGTGACGAGCCCAGTGAGAATCTTCCGCCTGGTGCTATAATAGATGTCACACCATGTACACACACACACCTTCTACTGATCTAGCTTCAATTAACCCTTTCTTTTTAATTTTGAGCTCTATTCAGTTCCTGTTCTCAACTTGCTTTTAACCCTTTCGCCGCCAGCCATTTTTCAGCACACAAAAAATCCATTAAACTGAACTGGGTAGAGAACAAAATTTATCCGCAATATTGGGAATTCCTCTGTGACATGCTTAACATTAGGCCTATCCTTACCTCCCAAAATTAAGAACATAGGGTCTTCAGATAACAGGCCCTGATTTGATGCCTGTTAGTGACATGGGTGTTAACCCTTTCACCGCCAGCCACATGTCAGCCAAAATGTCCATGAAAGTTACCTGGGTAGAGAACAAAATCCATCTGCAGTATTGGGGATTCTTCTGTGACAAATATAAAATAAGGTCTATCTTTACTTCCCAAAACTAAGACAATAGGGTCTTTGGATAATAGACCCCAATTTGATGCCTTTTAGTGACATAGGTGTTAAATCAATGTGGTGCTAAAATGCGACTTTGGCGGTGAAAGGGTTAATCCATTGTGGTGCATATTTGCGACATTGGCGGCGGAAGGGTTAATAGCAAAAATTGCATTGATTTCTGATACAGCCCGGTGCGGGTGACGGGCCCAGTGAGAAACTTCCCTGGTGCTATACCACGGACGAGGACACGGAGTGGGAGTACTGTCCACTGGCACTGTACTGTGGTCAGTCCCTGACCCCCCCTGTAGCCGCATACCCTCTGCCCCTCTCTTGACTTTCTCTCATCACTCCTCCTCTACTCACAGCTCCACGTACTAGGCACTCCGTCCTATTCTTTAGTTGTCTCTCTCTCTTGGTCTCTCTCTCCCTCTCTCTCTCTCCCCCCCTCTCTCTCTCTCTCCCTCTCTCTCTCTCTCTCTCTCTCTCTCTCTCTCTCTCTCTCTCTCTCTCTCTCTCTCTCTCTCTCTCTCTCTCTCTCTCTCTCTCTCTCTCTCTCTCTCTCTCTCTCTCTCTCTCTCTCTCTCTCTCTCTCTCTCTCTCTCCCTCTCTCTCTCTCTCTCTCTCTCTCTCTCTCTCTCTCTCTCTCTCTCTCTCTCTCTCTCTCTCTCTCCCTCTCTCTCTCTCTCTCTCTCTCTCTCTCTCTCTCTCTCTCTCTCTCTCTCTCTCTCCCCTCTCTCTCTCTCCCTCTCTCTCTCTCTCTCTCTCTCTCTCTCTCTCTCTCTCTCTCTCTCTCCCTCTCTCTCTCTCTCTCTCTCTCTCTCTCTCTCTCTCTCTCTCTCTCTCTCTCTCCCCCTCTCTCTCTCTCTCTCTCTCTCCTCTCTCTCTCTCTCTCTCTCTCTCTCTCTCTCTCCCTCTCTCTCTCTCTCTCTCTCTCTCTCTCTCTCTCTCCCTCTCTCTCCTCTCTCTCTCTTGGTCTCTCTCTCCCTCTCTCTCTCTCCCCCTCTCTCTCTCTCTCTCTCTCTCTCTCTCTCCCTCTCTCTCTCTCTCTCTCTCTCTCTCTCTCTCTCTCTCCTCTCTCTCTCTCTCTCTCTCTCTCTCTCCTCTCTCTCTCTCTCTCTCTCTCTCTCCTCTCTCTCTCTCTCTCTCTCTCTCTCTCTCTCTCTCTCTCTCTCTCCTCTCTCTCCCTCTCTCTCTCTCTCTCCCTCTCTCTCTCTCTCTCTCTCTCCTCTCTCTCTCTCTCGCTCTCTCTCTCTCTCTCTCTCTCTCTCTCTCTCTCTCTCTCTCTCTCTCTCTCTCTCTCTCTCTCTCTCTCTCTCTCTCTCTCTCTCTCTCTCTCTCTCTCTCTCTCTCTCTCTCTCTCTCTCTCTCTCTCTCTCTCTCTCTCCCTCTCTCTCTCTGCTTTGTGTGTGCTTATTATGTATTGTGTCTGATTATGCCTGACTATGTTCTATTGTATCACCTCCTCATGAGGGGCTATGGCCTTGATTGATTAAATATCCGTATCCGTCTCTCTCTCTCTCTCTCTCTCTCTCTCTCTCTCTCTCTCTCTCTCTCTCTCTCTCTCTCTCTCTCTCTCTCTCCCCTCCCTCCCTGTCTCTCCCTGTTTGTCTGTCTCTCTTTATGTGTTTTGTGTTATATATAAGATTATAGGTATAGATTTCTGGAGCATATAGTATCCATTATTTGTTTAATTGTTGTAACGCACACGCTGGAGAGAGAGAGAGAGAGAGAGAGAGAGAGAGAGAGAGAGAGAGAGAGAGAGAGAGAGAGAAGAGAGAGAGAGAGAGAGAGAGAGAGCGAGAGAGAGAGTCAGGAGAGTCAGAACATTTTTAATTGTTAGGCCATGCCCATACAATGGAGTGAGTGTGACAACAACAACAAATTGACATTACATTATTAACTTGACATTACAAAACATTACGTAAATCTTGCCGAATTTTCAAAGCTTTAAAGATTAAAACAGCCACTTTTCTTACAATACTTTTGTTTGTACAAGACAAGAAAGTAATAACACAGATTTCAACATAGAAGGATTGTTATAATACGAGAGAGAGAGAGAGAGAGAGAGAGAGAGAGAGAGAGAGAGAGAGAGAGAGAGAGAGAGAGAGAGAGAGAGAGAGAGAGAGAGAGAGAGAGAGAGAGAGAGAGAGAGAGAGAGAGAGAGAGAGAGAGAGAGAGAGAGAGAGAGAGAGAGAGAGAGAGAGAGAGAGAGAGAGAGAGAGAGAGAGAGAGAGAGAGAGAGAGAGAGAGAGAGAGAGCGAGAGAGAGAGAGAGAGATTGAGAGAGAGAGAGAGAGAGAGAGAGAGGGGCTGCCACACGCACAGATAAACAGAAATGTTGTGCAGAAATTATAGCTCGTGGGGCTTATCTTTGATATAGACCTATGTATTAAAAAGAAAAGGGTCACTACACGAACATATTATTAAGCCCTTTTTTTTGCCAATGTCAGATAGCCTGATAACGTCAATAAACTTTATAGAATAAGACCGGGTTCACATTAGACGCGTAAGTTCTGTACGGAAAACCCTAAATAAGTGTGAAAATGGGGGGGGGGGTGGGGGGGGGGGGGGGGATAAAAGGTTTACGCATATAGGGGAAATTCGGACACGTGCGCAAATCTTTTCCCTTCTTTGTTTCACTTATTTATGGATTGCGCACGGGTTTCCGCATGGAATATCCGCTTATGTGTGTACACAGTCTTAGGGTCCATATATACACAGCTAGTAGATCCGCAAGTTCCCTACGGACACCCCATTCGCTTATTGTAAGAAATAAGCGGACGAGACGCAAAAACTCATCCGCAATCCCATCCGCTCATTTATTGTTATTATTAGCAAACGGGGTTTCCGTACGCGAACCTGCGGATTGTGGATATTATACGCACAGACCCTAACCCTAAGATCGTGTACACACATAAGCGGATATTCCATGCGGGAAACCCGTGCGCGGCAATCCATAAATAAGTGAAGCAAAGAAGGGAAAAGATTTGCGCACGTGTCGGAACTACTACTAATAACTTGCCTGTGAACACGTTGCGTTATACTGGTACACCCAGACATGACAGAATTTGTGAAAAATGTAATGTACATGATGTGGCAGATGAGTTTCACTACTTATTTGTTTGTCCTTTCTTTGACACTGACAGGAGAAGGTACCTCCCTAAGTATTTTTTTACTCGCCCTAATGCTTATAAATTCAAAGCTTTGTTCTCTACAAAAAATAAGAAAATATTACTCAAACTAAAGCACTTCATTACAGTTGTTAACGGTTATTTCAGATAAATGTTATCAATCATGTCTTTTTCCCATTTTGTTTTTGATTTAGTAATACATTAGGGGAAGACGGGGTAAAAAGCGCATGGACGGGTAAGAAGCCCACCCCAATTATCTCATGAAATAAAGAAAATTTCAGTCAAATTTGCCCATGAGACGAATGCTAGACATTAACGCTCGTCTCATGGGCAAAATGAGACTGAAATTTGCTTCATTTCATGAGATAATTGTGGTGGGCTTCTTACCCGCCCATGCGCTTTTTACCCCGTCTTCCCCTACATTATTTGTAATATTATGATATGGGTTTTCTTTGAAATGATTTTGGACATCACTCTTGGGTTGATTCTTGGAAATTTATTTATGTGTGTATGTTTTTATATTTCTGTGCCCAAATGGGGTATGAAATAAATTTCTTGCCTTGCCTTGCTTTGTGTCCGAATTTCCCCTAGATGCGTAAACTTTTATCCTTCTTTCTTCCACTTATATTTAGGGTTTTCCGTACGGAATTTTGTACGCGTCTAGTGCGAACCCGGCCTAAGGTATTTCTGCATATCCTTTCAGACCAGCTTTGCCGACTTCGCGAAGACGGCGTGACATATAACGGAGCTATGAATCAAGCGGCCTCGGGAGAAGACTGCTTCAACTTTGTGGCGCCCTTTGACCGCAAGGATTTCTTTGTGGACCAGGTTAAGCCTGTCGGTAACCACAGAGGCTGCAGAAATCCCCACGGGTCCATGTCATCGCCTTGGTGCTTCACCCACTGGAATTCTGGACGTTACGACGTTTGCGACATCCCCAGCTGCCGTAAGTTGTATTAGGTATTTAGGTATTAGGTACTTTATAGTCACAGAGACATCTCTGTGAAATTCGGGTTGCTCCCACCTGGGCTGGGATTCATGACGCACGTTACCCATTGGTAAAGTCGCCAACCCATGGGTAAACTACCAACAGCGGGTACACTACCCATTGGTAGCGCTACCCGCGTATTCATGAACAGCCTAACCCTCCCCAGGCCCCTCAACTCCGTTGGCAAATTTACCCCTGCCCCTAGCCAGGGTACGGAGTGGGTAACTGGCCCTAGAACGTTGGTAAAAATGGTGGACCCGTTGTTGTGGTGTTTATGCAGAGAGGCGCGCCATCCATTTTTTTTTTTTTGCATGCGGATTTTTGTGTGAGGAAGAAAAGGGGGCGGGGGTAAATTTTGATCAAATGACAACTTTTTCATTGCCACTGGGGTTTAACGTGTACTATGTGCATGGGCACACGGGACCTCGTTTTATCGTCTAATCCGAAAGACTCCACATTCAGACCGTAAGGCCTAGTGCAAAGTGAGAGGAAAAATCCCCTGCACCCAGGTTCGAACTCGGGTTTGCTTGACGCGAAGCGAACGCGTTACCACTGTGCCACTCTACACCAAGGTGTATCCAAGGTTCCAAGGTGTATGACTGAAATTCCCCCAAAAGACCCTTGTGTCGGCAGTCCACGGAAATAAGCTTAAAAAACAGTAGGGCCTACAATTAGAGAGAGAGTTGTTGTTGGGGCTCTTGTGTTCGTAAGGTAGGTGGGGTTGGTTAGAGTGTCTCTGGGTCCCATCGGCACCTTCTTCGGGTGTTTCTTTTTCATTCTCAGCTTTGCCATAAATCAACTTCATTCTCTCTCTCTCTCTCTCTCTCTCTCTCTCTCTCTCTCTCTCTCTCTCTCTCTCTCTCTCTCTCTCTCTCTCTCTCTCTCTCTCTCTCTCTCTCTCCTCTCTCTCTCTCTCTCTCTCTCTCTCTCGCTGAGCGCTGAGTGTGAAAACTCTTGTATCATGCTTCTAGTATTACCTGGAAAATCAAAAAACTCTCTCTCTCTCTCTCTCTCTCTCTCTCTCTCTCTCTCTCTCTCTCTCTCTCTCTCTCTCTCTCTCTCTCTCTCTCTCTCTCTCTCTCTCTCTCTCTCTCTCTCTCTCTCTCTCTCTCTCTCTCTCTCTCAGCTGAGTGTGAAAACTCTTGTATCATGCTTCTAGTATTACCTGGAAAATCAAAAAACTCTCTCTCTCTCTCTCTCTCTCTCTCTCTCTCTCTCTCTCTCTCTCTCTCTCTCTCTCTCTCTCTCTCTCTCTCTCTCTCTCTCTCTCAGTGCTGAGTGTGAAAACTCTTGTATCTCTCTCTCTCTCTCTCTCTCTCTCTCTCTCTCTCTCTCTCTCTCTCTCTCTCTCTCTCTCTCTCTCTCTCTCTCTCTCTCTCTCTCTCTCTCTCTCTCAGTGCTGAGTGTGAAAACTCTTGTATCATGCTTCTTCTAGTAATACCTGGAAAAACAAAAAGTCTCTCTCTCTCTCTCTCTCTCTCTCTCTCTCTCTCTCATGAATGAAAAATGGTGTTTTACGTCCTCTCGGTCTGGAACAGACACATATAGGACATTTGTAGACACAAAGATGGCGGGAACAATACTGGAGGCAATGCCCGGAGGCAGTGCAACACCAGTAAAGTCCCAATTTTGTTAACAATACAGATAGGTGTAGCAGTAACCACGCCTCGGTTAAACCTCATCGGCTATGGTACCGCCACGTATAAGTACACTACGTAAATGTGCCTATCTCTCTCGTCAAAAACCTAGCTTGTCTTTCAGAAAGACATATCACAAGCACTTGATGGACCTGTTATAAATGTGTTTGTCTTGCTTTTTCCTTGTGATATAAGTCAGTAAGCCTACATATGTTTACAATACCCATTTAATTTGATTTGATCAATGTATTCCCCTGATGATGAAGAGAGTTGTGAACATGTACCTAAATGTGGTGGGTTGGGAAAATCAAAAGTATGTGATATAAGTGTGTGTGTGTCTCTGTGTGTGTGTGTGTGTGTCTGTGTGTGTGTGTGTGTGTGTGTGTGTGTGTGTGTGTGTGTGTGTGTGTGTATGTCTGTATGTGTGAGGTGTGAGTGTGTGTGCGCGCGCGCGCTCGCATGCTGTGTGTGGGATACTGGTGTGTGTGTGTGTGTGTGTGTGTGTGTGTGCGTGTGTGTGTGTGCAGAGTACGGGGCTGGGTGTTTATATTTATTTTTAGTCCGTCACCAAGACGGACTATTGCGATCGTCTGGTTTGTCTGTTATTTTGTTGTTGTTTTTTTTGTGGGTTTTTTCGTGTTTTTTTCTGTCTGTCCCAAGGATATCTCCCGAACCGCTGGACCGAATCGCGTCAAATTTTGTGTGAAGGTGTGCCTCCTTAATAGGAAGAGATCGGCGCAAACCATTTTGCCGTCGTGACCTTGACCTTGACGTACGACCTTGAAAACCGAAAATCTATTTTTAGCCATATCTCGGGCACCGATCAACATAGGATATTGAAACTTGGTATGAAGGT
>CM065699.1:32719040-32754040 GCA_017654935.2 Phymorhynchus buccinoides
TGTGTGTGTGTGTGTGTGTGTGTGTGTGTGTGTGTGTGTGTGTGTGTGTGTGTGTGTGTGTGTGTGTGTGTGTGTGTGTGTGTGTGTCAAAAGTACAACAATGCCGATGAATGGAATGTGCAGCCTTCGAAACGTCTACCGCTGCAGAAGAAGCAACAACCGCAACAGCAACAACTGCCATCGCTTCTCAAACTCAAACGACGACGCCCAGAGTTCAAACAGTGAGTCCACCCGATCGGTCCTGCTGTCAGTGCGTTCTCAGCCTGCCGAAGGCCCATGAGGGGGAGGAGGAGGTGAATGAGAAGGTGAAGAAGATCAAGAAGGACCTGCTGGTGGACACCTCCTCCCTGTCATCCACCAAGAGAAAGAAGGTGAGGTCGACGCGCCAGTATTTTGAGAGATAAACAAATTCATGCATTAACAAAATCCGCTTCTTTTTTTTCTACTTCTTTTTTTTTTCTTTTTGCTGTCCCATCTTCTGGGCCGTAGTTAACAGTGGCGTTGCTCCCACGCCGCTCATTCCGAATCCCAACTCGCAGCCACACCACGGCCACGGCTCGTCAAAAGACCACTTCTTTGTAAAACACAAGCGCAAAACAAAAATGCCTCGACCACAACGTTTCGTGTTTGATGCATATTTAATACAATTATTACGCGTTCGCCAAAATCTATCATTTGGATGCATTTTCATTAGTGTTGAAGTACTGTAGCCTACTACCTTTAACAAGTAACACCACTCCTAAATTTAAACATCGCAAATGTGTGTCTACTATAAAAATAATAATTTTAGCATGCGCAAGTGGACCATGACATAACCATGGTAACTTGTTTCTTTAAAACAAAAAACAAAACAAAAACCATACAAGTTAGGTACAGAAGTACACTGTGTCAAAAAACTGAAACGAGCGTAAAACGTTGTTTTTGGGTTCAGTTGTCGGTTCTTGGCCTGTTTCTGTCAACTTTTGTGTGTCAGTCAGTTGTTTTCCCTGTAGGTCTAAGCTGAAGACTGTTGCACGGAGTCTTGGTAGACCAAAGCTGAGATTTAGGGACACCCTCAAAGTGTCCCTAAAGAACTTCAACATCAATGTCTCCTCATGGGAAACCCTGGCACACAATAGACCAGCATGACGTCCGAGGCGCACCGTATCGAGACATCGCGGGCAAAGCGTGAGGCACGCAAGATCCGCCTAAACAGTCGCAGCTCTGCAACCACGACAGATCCCCCCCCTCCCCAACTCTTTCTCCTGTCCTCACAGTCAGAGATCCTTCCTGGCCTCACTAGCCATATGCGAACTCATCCAGCATCCTAGATTTCCATAAGGACGAACTGTTGAAGCATGGTCTGGTCATCATCCCTTGGGACAGACGAACGATCAGGCCTACACACACTCTCTCTCTCTCTCTTGCTATGCTTGACTGATTACATAAAAGTATTTTGTATGCTTGTACTCGCCCATTGAAATGGGCCTGTGGCCTAATCGATTAAACAATTCAGACTCGGACTCTCTCTCTCTCGCGCGCTCTCTCTCTCTCTCTCTCTCTCTCTCTCTCTCTCTCTCTCTCTCTCTCTCTCTCTCTCTCTCTCTCTCTCTCTCTCTCTCTCTCTCTCTCTCTCTCTTCAGTATAACTTACATTTTATACATATCTATATTGTTAAAAATTCGGGAATTTTCCTGGTGCTGCACTGCCTTCGGGCATTGCCTCCAGGATCGTCTCCACTGTCTTTACATCTACTAATGCCCCCTATGTGTCTGTTCCAGACCGGAGGACGTTAAGCAGAATTTCCTTCTCTCTCTCTTCCCTCAGGAAAGCGCGGCAGACAATCGTCCCTCTGCAGTGACCACAGGCTACATCGGCATCGTGATGATCGTGCTGATTGTGGCCCTCATCGTGGTGCCAGACTGTGTCTCCCTCATCCAGTACATCAGCAGGAGGGGCGGCTGTAAGACTGCAGTGGTGCGCCAGCAGCAGTCCACAAAACCGTCTTCGTTATCCACCAGCTCGGTTTGACAAGGAACGTCTGGGTGGGAAAAGACCTAGGGTGGGAAAAGACCTAGGGTGGGAAAAGACCTAGGGTGGGAAAAGTCTGGGTGGGAAAAGACCTAGGGTGGGAAAAGTCTGGATGGGAAAAGACCTTGAGTGGGAAAAGACCTAGGGTGGGAAAATACCGTGAGTGGGAAAAGACCTAGGGTGGGAAAAGACCTAGGGTGGGAAACGTCTGGATGGGAAAAGACCTTGAGTGTGAAAAGACCTAGGGTGGGAAAAGACCTAGAGTGGGAAAAGTCTGGGTGGGAAAAGACCTTCGGTGGGAAAAGACCTAGGGTGGGAAAAGTCTGGGTGGGAAAAGACCTTGAGTGGGAAAAGACCTAGGGTGGGAAAAGTCTGGGTGGGAAAAGACCTTGGGTGGGAAAAGTCCAGGCGGGAAAAGACCTAGGGTGGGAAAAGTCCGGGTGGGAGAAGACCTTGGGTGGGAAAAGTCCAGGTGGACTATGCAAGTAGACTCAATTTAAGGCGACTGCAATTTTCGAGAACTGGAATTCGTCTTCATTATCTATCAGCTCGGTTTGACAGGGACAGCAGAATGTATTGTAATATGCTTGTGTTGTCAATCAGCATACGACCATGCATGACTTGCAAGATAGCGGTAGACTCAAGGCGACTGCTATTTTCGAGGACTGAGCTAGAATTCGTCTTCATTATCTACCAGCTCGGTTTGACAAGGAACAGGAGAATGGATTGTAATATGCTTGTTTTGTCAATCAGTCGTCGTGTTCATATAACCATGCACGACTTGCAAGATAGCGGTAGACTCAAGGCGACTGCTATTTTCGAGGACTGGGCTAGAATTCGTTTTCATGATCTATCAGCTCGGTTTGACAAGGGACGGGAGAATGTATTGTTGCAGACCTGCTTGCCACCTACACAAGTCTTGGGCAATCTGGATAGCTGAAATGAGTAGTTTTTGCTCAAAATGTGTAGTTTTATTCATGAAACCATCAAACAATATTCACTGCAAATGAGTAGTTAGAGCATTATTTTCAATTTTGAATAGTAGAGGTCCAAACTGAGTAGAATACTACTCGAAAAGAGTAAAGTAAACAGGTCTGTTGTTGTAATATATGTGTGTTGTCAATCAGTCGTCGTGATCATAATATGACCATGCACGACTTGCAAGTTAGCGGTAGACTCAAGGCAACTGCTATTTTCGAGAACTGGATTCGTCTTCATGATCTACCATCTCGGTTTGTCAAGGAACGGCAGAATGTATTGTAATATGCGTGTGTTGTCAATCAGCATATGACCATGCATGACTTGCAAGATAGCGGTAGACTCAAGGCGACTGCTATTTTAGAGGAATGGGCTGAAATTCGTCTTCATTATCTACCAGCTCGGTTTGACAAGGGACGGGAGAATGTATTGTTGCAGACCTGCTTGCCACCTACACAAGTCTTGGGTAGTCTGGATAGCTGAAATGAGTAGTTTTTGCTCAAAATGTGTAGTTTTATTCATGAAACCATCAAACAATATTCACTGCAAATGAGTAGTTAGAGCATTATTTTCAATTTTGAATAGTAGAGGTCCAAATTGAGTAGAATACTACTCGAAAAGAGTAGAGTAAACAGGTCTGTTGTTGTAATATCCGTGTGTTGTCAATCAGTCGTCGTGATCATAATATGACCATGCACGACTTGCAAGTTAGCGGTAGACTCAAGGCAACTGCTATTTTCGAGAACTGGAATTCGTCTTCATGATCTACCATCTCGGTTTGTCAAGGAACGGCAGAATGTACTGTAATATGCGTGTGTTGTCAATCAGCATATGACCATGCATGACTTGCAAGATAGCGGTAGACTCAAGGCGACAGCTATTTTAGAGGAATGGGCTGAAATTCGTCTTCATGATTTACCAGCTCGGTTTGACAGGCAACGGGTGAATGTATTGTTGTAATATGCTTGTGTTGTCAATCAGTCGTCGTGTTCATATGACCATGCATGACTTGCAAGATAGCGGTAAACTAAAGGCGACTGCTATTTTCGAGGACTGGGCTGAAATGTATCTTCATTATCTACCAGCTCGGTTTGACAAGGAACAGGAGATTGCATTGTTGTAATATGCGTATGTTGTCGATCAGTCGTCGTGTCGGTCATATGACCATGCATGACTTGCAAGATAGCGGTGAATTCAAGGCGACTGCTATTTTCGAGGACTGGGCTAGAATTCATCTTCATGATCTACCAGCTCGGTTTGACAAGGAACGGGAGAATGGATTGTAATTTACGTGTTTTTTCAATCAGTCGTCGCGACCAGATCATTACCATTCATGACTTGCAAGATAGTGGTAGACTCAAGGCGACTGCTATTTTAACTCGTCCCATGCCTCTCACCAACAATGTCAGCTCACCACTGAGACAAAGTGTCTGATCAAGGAGATGTCCGTGTCCTGCTGGTCGTAGCACTTGCGCACGTAGGTGAGCACGGGAATGGCAGAGCCGCGACTCAGCAGGTGAACCATGCGGTCCAATTATGTACAATCCAAATTCTCGCATTACAATGACTGTGTTGTGTCGTTACAAGTGACAATTCGCCTTCTCTTTTCAAAATATGTGTAATTATTACTGATTGATGATAATGTTGAGGTTGTTGGATGATAAGATAACTGCCTCAATCGTAAGCAGTCGTTCGTTTTATCACACACTGCTCCTAGACTCTCCCATTCCAGCCCAACATAACCAGCAAACCACTCCATCCTTTTCTGAGTGAGTTTTCATCAAGTATGTTCTCTGTATTTGGGATGTGATAGCTGAACTCTTTGATGTTATATTAATATAATAATCATGTGTGTGTGTGTACCTTATGCGCATGCATAAGTATGTCACCTGCACGTCTGTATGGTTGAGTGGCTGCCTGATGTATAAAGAATAATATCATAAAATTGTTTGAAACTTTTTTTGTCTATATGTCTTTGAAACGAACTTTAAAACCAAAACCAGTTATATTAACTTGGTATTTTGATCTATGTTCTAAAAAACATAAAGAGTGCTAGCTTAGTTTCTCCTCCTTATAAGGGAGGCATTGACAGAACCCAGCCGAGGACGGCTGTTTCGACTCTAGGGAATATCATTATATACCGATTAATACTGGTACAATAATGTAAGTCCTAAGATATTGAGTTGTCTCACTGTGTAAACACTTCTCTGCTGATAAACAAGTTTTCTTGAGATAAAAAAGAGAGCAAAAGTGGTGGGATGAGGGTGTGTGTGTGTGTGTGTGTTAGGATATGATCTTACCTTACAGGCGGTAGTGATTTTGGCTCCACCCAAGCAAGAAAAAATAATATTGTGCAATAAGGCTTTATGCTTACTACTCCTTGCCGACACGAAAGGGTGATAATTTTAGGCCTGAAGTGTCGATGCCCCCTGGTGACGAGATCATTTTCTGTGGCTATATACTAGTAGTTCATGACAGGCAAGGGCGATAATCTTAAGTAGGTGACGTTCGCATCTCAGTGCACGAGACAGGGGCAGAGAATGTTCGGTATAAAGCCTCATTCAGTGACAGTAAAGCACATGGAGAGTTTGGCCTGTGACAGACTGATATGAAGAAATAAATAAGATTAGCATCCATGTAAAGATACGATTCAATCCAGCTTCGATCCGACCGTGATATTTGTGAGGCATGATTCTTGTGAAATTCTACTTGTCTAAATGAATCTGATGAAATGTAAATAAAATTAAAGAATGACCCCCCCCTCCCCCCACACACACACACTCTCAAAGAAATGGGACGGCCTTTGGGGACCTTTCCCAACGCCATCTGTCCTCAAATCTGTTTGGCCCAGAGTGGGGATGTACCCTGGGCAAGGCATCTCCGCTGTCAACAAATTCTATCCCAGCCCGCTGGAATAGCATCTGCCCCCTCTGCTATCTGGCAGTCATGGCCGGAAACGACTGACTGGCAAACATGCTAAGTTTAGTCTCTTGTGGAAAGACTATGATTCTCAAACGAGGGGTCCTTGGCACTGCCTCTGGTGCTGCAGCCGAAGGGATGGGTTGGCCTTTGGGGACTTTCAGCTTCCCCAACACCAGCAGTCCTCAAATCCCTTTGGCCGAGAGTGTGGGGATGTACCCTGGGCAAGGCATCTCCACTATAAACAAATTGTAGCCCAGCCCGCCGGAATAGCATCTGCCCCCCTCTGCTATCTGGCAGTCACGGTGGGCTGACTGACTGGCATACAAAAAATAGATGTGTGTATGATTGTCATTGGGTAAAAAAGTCCAGGTGGGAAAAGACCTAGGGTGGGAAAAGTCTGGGTCGGAAAAGACCTAGGGTGGGAAAAGTCTGGGTCGGAAAAGCCCTAGGGTGTGAAATATCTGGGTGGGAAATGACCAGGTAGGAAACATCTGGTGGGAAAAGCCCGGGTGGGAAAAGTCTGGTACTCAAATCAATAGAATACTTTGAATTACAACTTATTCCAACTTACAAGATATCCTTCTGAATACATTGTTTTATTTGTTTTACAACTTACCCCAACTTACAAGGTATTATTTTGAATGCATTGAATTACAACTTACAAGATATCATTCTGAATACAGTGGAACCTCCCTTATCTTCAAAAATCATCCAAAATGAGGTCTTATAAGGGAGGGGTCTTATAAGGGAGGTAATTTTAATACTTACAAAGAAGGGCAATGTCTCAGAGAAGTAGGTCTTATATGGGAGGGAGTCTTATAAGGGAGGTTCCACTGTACCTTAGATTAAAACTTACCCAACTTATAAAAAAATCGTTCCGAATGCCTTGAATTACAACTTAGCCCAAGTTACAAGGTACTAGGTATCATTATGAATGTCTTCAACTGCAACTTACCCCAACTAACAAGATATCATTCTGAATGCCTTAAAATTAAATTACAACTTGCCCCAACTTACAAGATATCACCCTGAGAGCCTTAAATTACAACGTATCCAAGCTTACAGGATACACAACAAAGCCACCAAGATCAAGAACGTTGCTCAACATCTTTTACTCAACATTATCACAAGCTGATGAGGCAAACAATAACAACATGATCAACAGAAAACGGAGCCACTCGCCACAAGGGATGCAATTTTGTACATGGAAGGCAAAAGTCAAATCTCACCACAGCATTACGATCTATTATATTTGACAAAGTTCTCTGTCTCCAGTTAGGCTATGCACATCAATCAGCATGTCTGCCACAAATAAAACCAGCAACTAGCGGAACATAATTTTCTAAGTCTTGCAATCAAACAAACAGCAAAGCTTCAGTTGGCAGAGTCTTGCAATCAACCAACCAGCAGTTTCCACGTCTATGCATCAACCAGCCAGCAAAGTTTCCAAGTCTTGCAATCAACCAACCAGCAAAGTTCCCAAGTCTTGCAATCAAACAACCAGCAAAGTTCCCAAGTCTTGCAATCAACCAACCAGCAAAGTTTCCAAGTCAAGATACAATCATGTTAGTTTTGGTTCCTACTCGGAGCCATAAGGCAAATAAAAAGGAAACAAAAAGAAAAAAAAAGAAAAGAAAATTTTCAACAAGCTCACCGCTTGTCTTCCTCAACCCATACTTTCTTTTCCTTTTTCTTTTTGTTTCCTTTTTATTTGCCTTATGGCTCCGAGTAGGAACCAAAACTAACATGAACAATCCGGAGTCGGAAAGCATCTTTGCTCAAGACACAATCAAACAATCGGCACAGTTTCTTTCTTAGTCTTGCAATCACACAGCCAGCAAAGTTTCCAAGTCTTGCGATAAAGCAACCAGCCAAAAGCTACGGAAGTACAGTAAAATGCCAGGGAATGTCGCAAATCAGTATTAAGTCCCAGCCAGGCAATGTATCAAAAGTGTAACGTAAAGCATATGCTTCCCTTTACTAAACAACAACAGGTAAACAACCGCATTTTCCAATAAAGCAACCCTCACAATAAAAAGAAGACAGCAAGCCAGGTTTTTAAAAAAGAAAAGACAGTGTGGACATGTCGTGTCGGTGGCGGGAGCATGACACAATGTCCAACGGGTTTGTTGCCTGTGCACATGGTGTAAGACACACAGCGGAGGACCCTTTCAGGACATCGACATTTGGCTGAATGAATGTGTCACAAGATGTACTGAAAAAGTCTACTGATCTGTCTGATTAACCCCTTGACTGCCACCAACATATTACGTACTGACCTGATGACATCACTGATGATGTCATCAGATGAAGAGGAATAACCCTGATATGTTGGCTTTTGCTCTAACACAGTCAAGAGAGTAATATCCCCAGACCATTTTGCCAGATTGGCTCTATCAGTTGTCTTTTTCGTGGCATGATTTGCTCAATGGGTTTTTTCTTTACTTTTCTCTGGCAGTCAAGGGGTTAATATTCATTTTATTTAACCCTTTCAACGCTAGCCATTCCTCAACCAAAATTTACCATGAAACTTACCCGGGTAGAGAAAAGATTTCATCTGCAATATTGTGGATTCCTATATGACATGCATAAAATAGGGCCTGTCCTCACCTCCCAAAATTAAGAACATAAGGTCACTGGATACCAGACCCTCATTTGATGCCTTTCAGTGACATGGGTGTTAAATCATTGTGGTGCCAAGAGGTGACAGTGGCGATGAAAGGGCTAAAACATTTTTTTTTTTTACAGCAAACACAAGTGGGTTTTTTCCCCCCTGGAATGAAATGGTTTAAGAATTAGAGCAAAATTTATGGCGTCGGCAACAATTCCGCCAATTTTCGCTATAATTGATGCAGTAGTTTATGAAGATGGTACTCAAGTTGATGTTATATCTCACTGACATTACCAACACATCTTTTATGCCCATATCGAAGACGTTTCTATTCAATAGGAAAGAAAAGTGGTAAATGTGACAAGTATGATAAAAGATAATGACCCTGTACCTGAAATCAAGTCAAATCCAAGCTGTCAATGGTGTAAACCAAAAAGCCTGAATATACAAAGAGCTTGCACTCCGCAGCTGACTGAAGCCAGGGTTGTTTTTTACTCCCACCCTTTCACCTACACTACAGCTGGGGGCCATTGTGAACTCACTGCCTACAACAACACTAACACTTCCCACCTTTTCACCTTCCAGGTGGGAAGTAAGAAAGTTGGCTTCATTCTTTGCAAGGCTGCGAAGTTATCACTCTTTGTAACATTTAGGCTTTTGGGTGGAACTGACATACGAACACTACATGTACTGGTTGCCAAGAAAAGAAAGGGGAAAAAAGAAGATAACGGAGCCATAATACAAAGAAAACCCTGTCACTTTTCTAGCACCATGGATGAATACATTCGCCCAAGACATCCCTCTACACTCCCCCCAAATCCCTCTGCGCTCCCACCAAAAATCATCCGCTGCCAAGTACCCTGCCATATGTTTGTCTATTTGTAGAGCTTGTGTGACTGTTCCTTCCGTTAACCCTGTCAACGCCAGCCTTTCTTTTTTCAGCCAAAACTTTCCATAAAACGTAACCTGGGTAAAGAAAAGATTATGTCTGCAATTTTGGGAATTCCTTTGTGACATGCATAAAATAGGGTCTGCCCTTACCTCCCAAAATTAAGAACATAAGGTCATTGGATACCAGACCCTCATTTGCTGCCTTTCAGTGACATGGGTGTCAAATCACTGTGGAGCCAAGAGGCGACAGTGGCGATGAAAGGGTTGAAGCAACGCATGGACACTCGAAAAAATTAGTTACTCCCCTCTTGTCGGTTGAGTTAACCCTTTCACCGCCAATGACGCATTTTAGGACCACAATGGTTTAACACCCATGTCACTAAAAGGCATCAAATCAGGGCCTGTTCTCCAAAGACCCTATTATCTTAATTTTGGGAGGTAAGGATAGGTCTAATGTTATATATGTCACAGAGGAATTCCCAATATTGCAGGGGTTTTTCTCTACCCAGTTTTAATGGTATTTTTGGGCTGAAGAATGGCTGGCAGCGAAAGGGTTAATCAACTTAATGTAAATGGTTGGTTGGTTGGCTTACCCTGGCTAAAAGACTCCAGGGATCATCCCAACAGCGAGAAGCACTTGAACACTAAGGTACAAATGCATCAGCTAGGGATGAGAACATTACGTGTGTGTGACCGTTTTTGATTACCCCGCCATGTGGGCAGCCACACTCCGTCTTCGGGGGATTTAAGACTGATGATGTTATGCTGGGAGCTTGTCATGGCTTAAGACAATCCCCGCACCACCATTCAGAGCATAACAACATTTTGATGTAGCCTTGACGTTCTAGCTTATGTCAACTGGTCTGACACAGCCTCATGCCAAGGCATATGTGGTAAATAAATCTTATCATCACACAGTTTGCATTTCCTGACAAACTGAGAAGTTACATAAGGGGCTGATGGGAGAAGGGTGGAAGGGTTTGTGTGTTTGGATAATGAAATGGAAGTGTTTACAACAACAAAAAAACATTACTGAGTTGTAACCCTCCCCATTTAAAATTTTGGTAAAGGTCAAGATGTGCCACCCCCCCTACCTATCTCGGTTAATTGTATTTCCCGTTATTGCCTTTCTTACCATACATAAAGCTGTATTTTAGGAACATTTTTAGCTAATAACCTTTTTGGAATACTAACCCTAACCCTAACCCTAGCCCTAACCCTAACCCTACCCCCCACCGTATAAGACGGAAAAACGCAACGAACCACAACTGTGACAAATCGCGGTGTACTGCAGTACATAGTGGGGGGTAGGGTTAGGTTTAGGGGTAGGGTTAGGGTTAGGGTTAGTATTCCAAAAAGGTAATTAGCTATAAATGTTCCTAAAATACAGCTTTATGTATGGTAAGAAAGGCAAAAACGGAAAAATACAATTAACCGAGAAATGCATGGGGGGCGGCACATCTTTACCTTTACCAAAAAATTTTCTGAAGAACCATGGATATGACCTCGGTTCTTGAGGAACAAAAAGTTAAACAGATTAAGATTACAATTATAGCCCCGTCGACAACTAAGACCATGTCAGGGCTGTCACCACGTTACGGTTCAACAGAACAGAACCTAAGCACAGTTAGAGTATATCTAGCAGTGACCAAAACAAGGGCTTACAAAAATGCTATTTAATTATTACAGTGTGTGAAAGTATGCTGAGGAAAACGTTTCAGTACAAATCACATCAAAGTAGCAACAACAAAAATATTTTGCCAAATTCAACCATTTTGTAAATAATGTTTACATACAGTGAAGTTAAACATTCAATGAACAGACAAACACTTCACAATCTTGTCTTGAAACCATTTCTTGAAACTATATGTGACCCAGCACCACGAAAGGGACATTAAGTCGCTGGGCTAGTTTCTAACAACAGGCTTGGAAAATCAAAAATCTAATTATTTTGTCAATTTTGAGTTATGGGCACTGTCGTGTTCTCTTACATCTTATCTTTCATATTTATAAAGGACAATCTTTGATATGGTCTCTAAATGGTCTTATAAGCGCATTAAAACGAGTAGGTCAATGCATTTTCTTCAGCTAGGCTAGAATTTAGACTGTTTTCTCAAAATGGCCGACGTTCACCCTACTAACTTTAAATGCTCATAACTCTGGAACGGAAAAAAACACAAGAATAGTTCTTGTATCGTTACAAAGAGAATGTTCTGAAGTTTCCAAATGTATGATTTTCTCAGAATGACCAGTTTGACAATAATGTCCCTTTCGTGGTGCTGTGTCACATATAATGAAAGACCAAAGCAATAATTGAAAGACCGTAAACTTGAAGACAAAAATGGCATCTGGTACAAGTACTAGTAAGCATGGACAAAGGTTTCTGAGGTAAAAAATAAAAAATAACACACACAAAAGAAACACGACAAAATTAATTCTCTAGCTCTATCTGAATACAAGAATTTCCCATCACAAAGTATTGTACTGAATATGTTCCAGTGGTACTCAACAAAAAAGAAAATAAAACTTGAAAGCTGGTTTGAGTAATTCATGCATGTTTATATGTACTCAAAATGCATTTCCTGTTTGATTTGAATTTCACACACTCACACTAACACTCAAGTACACATATATACACACACACCTCCACCCCACCTACCCCCCACACACACTTTATTGGAGCACTATGTACAGATATACAGCATTGAAGAAGAATTCAAAGTTAACATTCTATAGTTCATGACAAGAAATAAACAGCATTTTCAGCCATTCCACAAATAAAATGTCCTCAAACACAAATTCGAATCAAACAAACACATAACAACAATGTTCATAGCATGTAAGCATACAATATCAAAGAAATCAATTAAATGAATAATACAAAGAGACATATAAAATGTATGTAATAAGTTGAGACAGATTCACCAAAGCATTATGTACTTACTTATTCAAACTCATGCCAATTGCGCTTAAACAGGTACAGTGGGACCTCCCTTATAAGACCTCCCATTATAAGACTCCCTCCCGCATAAGACCTACTTCTCTGAGACATTGCCCTTCTTTGTAAGTATTAAAATTACCTCTCTTATAAGACCCCTCCCTTATAAGACCTCATTTTGCATGATTTTTGAAGGTCTTATAAGGGAGGTTCCACTGTATTAACTTTTTCACTATGTGGCACGCACATATGCGTGGTAGCAACTTACTCCGTTCAGTACGCTCCACGCACATATGTATGGCAACTTTGACTGTGAACAGTGCACTGCTATGCATTATCTGTGGGGAAAAAAACTTCTTTAGTTATGTTCAGCAATCACTTATCTGTCTACGGAGTGCTTTCCCTTGAGCAAAGCTGGGCTAAATGAGAGACTTAGTGCGATTTTTCTCACACCAGAGGGCATGACGCTCGTGTGGGGCTAATCCTCTCTATATTATTAGTTGGGGATAAAGAAAGAGAGAGAGACAGTGAGTGGTCCTACCATCTCTCTCTCTCTCACTACGCCCAAGTAAGAAAATCGCGTGATAAGCCCCTAGTGCATTGACTGCCCTCTGGCGTGAAACATATCGCCATAGGTTGACCACTGGTCACAAACAGCTTTTGAAAAGACTAACTGAAGATGTGGCCAATAGTGACGAAGAGACAAACAACACCATCGGAACAAGATGAGCATCTTTCATGGATTTATAGTTAATATTAAAAAAACCTGCTTTTTTGTTCCTGTTTCTGTGGGGAAAGCTTTGGGAATATCAAATGCTTTTCTCTGTGACAAACCTATATGTCCTCTGCCTTAATTATTTGTTTACCGAGGTTATTCTATCATTAATAATTACATTTATTCATATTCATATACTGTTTCTTAATATTCCTTTCTTAAAGCAACTTTCTATTCCTTTGTTGAGGAATATAAAGATATACAATGTGTACATTGTCTATTGATATGTTGCTGACTTATTATCATGCCTTACTCTTTTGTTGTTGTTGTGTGAATTATGCTATGTTCCTTGGAAAGAAAAAAAAATTAAAGAGAAAAAAAAGATGAGCATCTTTGTAAATTCCTGCATTTTGAGTGTGAAAATGGAGACAAATAGTTAAAGAAACTTCATGCTGTTATGGGCAGAGACTTGTTCCGTCCAAGTTCCAACAATACCACACAGTCACATTTGATATGCGAACAAATTTAAGCAAGAAAAGTAGAGTTGAAAAATGGTCAATTTTAGTATGTCACCCTGGGGAGGGGAGGTCACCCTGGATGACTAGGCCACAGCTGCTATCAGGGGAACTGGCCCACCGTGATGGCAGGCTAGTAGGCCTAGCTCCAGGGGCTAACTTCGTTTTATTTATGTGTTAAGGTTTAACCCAGGTCGATTGGTGTGTATGCAATTGTTAAGGTCTAACCCAGGTCGATTGGTGTGTATGCAATTGTTTTAGGTGTTGGTAGTGTATGGCTAGAATAGAATGGTCAATTTTAGTATGTCTGTGGTGAAAAGCTACTGGGAATCAGTGCAGGGTGAAAGAGTTCAGAGCAGGTGCAGTACTTCATACTTCTAACCATTACAGCTGGCAAACAGTTGAATTAATCAGTGCAGGGTGAAAGAGTTCAGAGCAGGTGCAGTACTTCATACTTCTAACCATTACAGCTGGCAAACAGTTGAATTAATCAGTGCAGGGTGAAAGAGTTCAGAGCAGGTGCAGTACTTCATACTTCTAACCATTACAGCTGGCAAACAGTTGAATTAATCAGTGCAGGGTGAAAGAGTTCAGAGCAGGTGCAGTACTTCATACTTCTAACCATTACAGCTGGCAAACAGTTGAATTCTAGTAAAAATAAAAAAATTGTTTCCAACCAAAAACAAAAAGAATTAGATGAAAACATGAAAGACTAAAATGATTTACACCTGACAAAAACAAAAGTGTGCCATTTTGAAAAAAACAATTTTTTACATGTTGTTCTTCAGATTCTACCTCCACCCAATATACCACTCAAATCAACAGGTTTCTCACAAAGCCAGACCTATGTCACTTTCTGAAATGTGATTTTTGCTGTATTTATATTCAATAGCCTTGTGACATCTGCATAGCTTTTAATTTAAAACTCATGCTTCCATAATTCAGCCACAATAAACCCACCCCCAAACTTTGTTGTCCATAAAATTGAATAGAAACCTGTGTAGAATGAGAGACCTAATTCAAAGACAAACAGGCACAGAAACATTAACCAAACATTGATAGTACTAGCATAGTGTGGAGATAACTACCGTATTTTACGGACTAGAAAAATCTAAATCTGTTTAACGTCCTCCGGTCTGAAACAGACACATATGGGACATTAGTAGATATAAAGATGGTGGGAACGATCCTGGAGGCAATGCCCCAGAGGCAGTGCAACACCAGGAAAGTCCCGAATTATTAATAATACAGATATTATTGTAGAATCAGTTTTTTACGGACTATAAGGCGCACCTGATTATAAAGAGCACCCCCGAAGTTTTAACACAAAATTCAGATTTTGTTACTCTATTTCCTTACTATATTATCAGTCACATCATAAGGCGCAGGGATCTCAGTCTGGGAAAAAATATCGCCTTATAGTCCGTAAAATACAGTAAATAGCCCCTAAAGACCCCTACCAAGGCAAATTAGTTTCTCTACGTTGACTGTCATTAGTCTAAAAAAAAAAAGTTCTATAAGTATAACTCTTGAGAGAGTTACTCATTACCTAAAGGTCGAAATACACGCTGTTATTTTTCAGTGTTTCCCCACGGCAACAGAGTGATACTCTGGTAATGATGCTACTTGTCTATCACTGTGTTGCCATGGGGAAAGTATGAAAACTAACAGCGTATTATATTTCGACTTTAATTGTACAACACAAATCAAACAGTGGCAAACAAAAGTTCTTCATACATATCAAGCAACAACAGCAACAGCAACAAAAAGAAAAAGTTCACGCCCCCCAACACACACACACAAAAATTGCAATGTTTTTCCAACATTGAATTTTTAATAATATCGAACTTGATTGAAGTGTGCCAATAATTCATTTTACACTCAATTTCTCTCATTTTTAGGCTAAAGTAATTCTGATTAAAAACAAACAAACATGAAATCAGAAAATAAGTATCCAAGAACTAATTTACCAGACTAGACAAAGCCTAACTTCTGACAGTCAGTTAAAGACCATAGTAATTGGTATGCCAATCAAAAGTTGTAAGAAAAAGGTTAACTCACTTAGCACTGGCGAGTTGTTTCCCCTTACAACCGTTTCGGATGGGCCATTTGACTAGGTTCGAAAACACACCACCGCAAAAAAGCTATGAGAAGTTATGGACTGGATATCAGATTCCATACCTTCGTCGTTTGTCTCTTATTGACGAAAATCGCTAGCACATAGAAAGAAGGAGCATTTCACATCTTTGACTCCCTCTACAACCAAACATGAATGTAAACTCTGCAATCATTGGCTGATTTCAAGAGAGGCAACATCAAAGCAAACAGAAAGTAGGGAATAACGTCGAACTTGAAAGCTGGTTACACGCCAGAAATCAAAACCTCTTGAAAACTCTTATGAGCCGGATCGGGCTCATTCGTCCTAAACGGTTGTGCGAGCTATTAGCCAGATCCGGCTCATTCGTCCCGAGTGAGTTAAAGCGTGTACCAAATGAAAATAAAGATAACAACAAAACCTAATGCATTATCCCTTTTAAGAAACATAGCAAGCACTTGAGTGATGCTAAATGATACAGTGGAACCTCTTACAAGACCTTAAAAAATCATCCAAAATGAGGTCTTATAAGGGAGGGGTCTTATATAGTTATAAGGGAGGTAATTTTAATACTTATGAAGAAGGGTAATGTCTCAGAGAAGCAGGTCTTATGAGGGAGGGAGTCTTATAATGGGGTCTTAAAAGGGAGGTTCCACTTTAATGAGTGATGCCAGAGATACTGTTTTTAGTTTGTTAATGTCACAATTTTCAGAACAATTAGCACTAGTAGTAGTAGTAGTAGTAGTAGTAGTAGTAGTAGTACGCCCTTTCTTGATTGTTTAATTTGATTAAGTTTCACAATGATTGCGCAAACCTAAGCTAAACTAGTCTTAATTAAAAAAAAATTCTTTTGGAATGGACTTTCATTTTTAATCATCAAAAAAATTGAAAGCTCTTATCATATTAGGATCTTGGTCCAGAAGATTTTTAAAAGTGTTAATATTAGGTGCCTGTTTGATGTTAGTTGGTAAGTTATTCCAATGTTGAACAATCCTGTTAGAGAAGAAACATTTTCTTTTGTTAGTATTTGAACGTCTGAAAAACAACTTGTCCATACTATTTCTTCTTTTATCCACTGTACTCTTGACAAAGAAATCACTGAATTCAATATCATCAGAATTTTTTATGCTTGTATGAGATCTCCTCTGAGTCTTCTTCCCTTGAGAGAAGGCAAATTAAGAAATTCTAATCTTTCTTTGTAGTTCTTGTTTTTACATGCTTTAACAAGTTTAGTCGCTCGTCTTTGCACTTTTTCTATTATTTTTTATTGTCTCTTCACTAGGTACATCGATTTACCAAACTCGAAGCACAACCATAAACATCCAGCGACATAACATTACATTAGAAGCACACAATGTTTTCAATTTCACAATCGCACATCATCAATATAATATGTTGTTTCAAGCAGAGATTCTTCAACAATAATGCTTGATGCTTGCTTCATCCATGTGACAATACTTTTTTTTATAATAGAGATTAACTCTGTTGGAAGCCCCCAAAATGCAAAAAAGTCAAATGCTTACATAGTTAATGAAATACGATCTGTAGTGATAATTGATATATTCAAATTTCAATGCGCATATAGTCTCTTTACATTTCACCATTATTTTGATTTTACAGTTTTTCCGTTCTGATTTGCGCAACCCTTTGTCTGAAATATACTGCAGGGTTTAAAAATACAATAAAACTGATCAATTCTCCCTTAAAGTTTAATTCCAAGGGACATGAAACGAAATATCTTTTTCATGTGGAAACCAAACACACAGAAAAGACCGCTCGTTGTTTCCTGCTGATCTCAAATATATACAAAATGCACTGATGACAATACAACTACAAGCATAACTGAAACACACGCACACACAGAGTGGCACACGCACACACACAGTGACACACGCACACACAAAGTGACACACACGCATACACAGAGTGACACACACACACACTCTCAACATGTGCACACACATTCAAAACAGTATGAATAAGCAATTCTGCTAAAAAACAACAACATCATTTTTAAAGGTATCTCACACTGTACTTTGAAGTTCATGCAAACCACATCGAAGATTCATCCCCCAAAAAATAAAAAACACTGTTTTTAAGCAACTCAATAGCAACAACTCTTTTATAATGAATTAATGCGACAAACCCAGTCACTAACACTTGGAAGCACTCGACTCAGAAGCCCTAGCCAGTTGTTGAATCACAGTTGACGAAATACAAAGACAAGTTTCAGTTCAATATCACTTTCATATGTCAGAAATGAACAGAACTAGCAGCAGCACTAAAACAGTTAACAATGTTGTGTTCTTTAATAATCTATCACATTCCTGGAGACCTTCTATTTTTGTATAAATCGGTTCCTTTTGCATTTTCTGATCCATCACCTGCCTCTTCTGTTTTTGTATTAATTTAACCCTTTTGCCGCCAACGTCGCATTTTTGCACCACAATGATTTAACACCCATGTCACTTAAAGGCATCAAATCAGGGTCTGTTATCCAAAGACCCTATTCTCTTAATTTTTGGAGCCAAGGATAGGCCTTACTTTAAATATGTCACAGAGGAATCCCCAATGTTACAAACAGATTTTTTTCTCTACCAAGGTAAGTTTAATGGAAATTTAGTTTGCTGAAAAATGTTTGGCCGCGAAAGAGCTTTAAATCAGTTGATTTTCCTTTTCTTTATTTTTTAACAGGGTCAAAATGAAAGCTCTTGATTACTTTTTAGCAAAAGTTCTGCGACTGGATTTTTTTTCCGGTCTTCTTGATATTTTTTGATGCCAGTATGCTTCAATATTCAAGATCCCTTTGGTGTTCAGTAACGTATGTGCAACATATCTGTAAAGAATTGTTTTTTAGCAGTGTCCGATGTTTGGGGTGTTCCTGTGTTCAATAGTAATGTTAGCGGACCAAAAAAGTGGCTACTGTACAAATATTTTTTAGTCTACTCAGTTTCCAGGGACACCAGACAGAAAAGTGGATTCCAGGGAGAGGTGCCATTTTTAACTGTTTCCAGGGACAAATACCCTTGGGGGGGGGGGGGTGGGCAGCCCTGTGAATAATGTACACAAGTAAAATTATCTGCCTGCACTGTTCCTAAACTAAGCCGGATATCCTATACTCAGGCATGGTAGTGGGGGCAAAGTGAGTTTCGCGGAAGAATATCCAACCGATTCTGCATTTCATTTGAAAGATGTCGACTCAAACTAAAATGATGAAGTTGGGCGTCAAAATGAAGAAGAAGAAGAAGAAAAAGAATCACAAATCTGGAAACGTGTGGCGTGAGCTAGGCCGCGCACGACTGCTAACTTCGGCAGGAAGTTGCTTGTTCAGTCAATCACATCCGGTTCCGCGAAGCGATTGCATAGGTAATTTTTAGGTACCCGAGCGAATTTTTACCCCGGCTTTTTTGTGTTTTTGTGGGGGGTCAAATTTTCACTTTCACGGGTTTTCCGTGATTTGCGGAGGTCTACCATGCCTGATACTTCACCTCTTTAACTAAAGAATGTTGTGAAATTCGAAATTGTATCAACTTTAAAGTAACTGTTATATATGGACTATAGTATAATACAACTCCTGTCGTTCTGAGATTAAAACCATATTTGATAATCGGTTGTGCACACAGTCTGTTACTACAATAAATACTACTCTCCATATAGCAAAAATCTATCAAAAGACATCTTTCGTTCACCGATTCACTGTGCACATCCAACAAGACATTCATCCCTTCTATAAAGTCCAAGGATGAAATTTTTTTTTTGGGGGGGGGTTGCTTCTTTACTTCTTTGTCTGCATCATCATCACCACATCATCACCTGAATGTCTAAACTTAATGAAAGCACAAAACTGAAAAACAAAACCCATCCAAAATAACATGATTGTTGCAAAGCAATTTTCTTTCTGTAGCATCACAAGTGGACGTCACTAAGTCACTAAGTCAGTTACCCCCCCCCCACTTCCTATGTAACATAAAGTATGGACGTGACTAGTTGGTCACCGCCCTACTTCCTACACGTAAGCTAAAGCACGGACGTTGTTAGTCGGTCACCACCACTTTCTACACGTAAAGTACGGACATCTTTAGTCGGTTCCCCCACACACACACTTCCTACACGTTAAGTATGGACGCCGTTAGTCGGTTACACCCCCCCCTACACTTTCTACATGTAAAGTAAGGACGTCGTTAGTCGGTTCCCCCACACACACACTTCCTACACGTTAAGTATGGACGCCGTTAGTCGGTTACACCCCCCCCTACACTTTCTACATGTAAAGTAAGGACGTCGTTAGTCGGTTCCCCCACACACACACTTCCTACACGTTAAGTATGGACGCCGTTAGTCGGTTACACCCCCCCCTACACTTTCTACATGTAAAGTAAGGACGTCGTTAGTCGGTTCCCCCACACACACACTTCCTACACGTTAAGTATGGACGCCGTTAGTCGGTTACAGTCCCCCCCCACCCCTACACTTTCTACATGTAAAGTAAGGACGTCGTTAGTCAGTCACCCCCTTACTTTCTACACGTAAACTAAAGCACGGATGTTGTTAGTCGGTCACCACCACTTTCGACACGTAAAGTACGAACATCTTTAGTCGGTCCCCCCCCCCCCCCCCCCCCCCTTCCTAAACGTTAAGTATGGACGCCGTTAGTCGTTACACACACCCCCACCCCCACTTTCTACATGTAAAGTACGGACACAAGTCGGCTACAACCCCCTCACCCCCCCACACTTTCTATATGTAAAGTACGGACACCATTAGTCAGCTACACCCACCCCCACCCCCACACTTTCTACATGGAAAGCATGGATACCATTAGTCGGTTACCCCCACCCCACCCCCACACTTTCTACATGTAAAGTATGGATACCATTAGTTGGTTACACCCCCCCCCCCCCCCAACCCCAACACTTTTAGTCGGTTACCATACCCCCTCCCCTGCCCACACACACGCACACTTTCTACACGTAGGTATGGACGTCAGTAAGAGCAGTGGAGCACATCTCGCAGGCGGAGCAGCCCGGCGAGTTCTCGAAGGTGCAGGCGGGGCACATGCGCTTGCTCTCCCCGGCGGCGGGGAAGCGCAGGTCTGGGGCGTTGCGGCTCTTGCTGCAGGCTGAGCAGATGGTCTCCAGCGCCGAGTTCTCCATGGTGCACGTGCGGCACCGCCACTTAAGCATGCCCAGGTCCATGCTGCGTGACGATTGACACGTAAAGTCCTGGCCCGCGCGCGACCCCTGGGCTGCCATCAGGGAGCTCCCTCTGGAGGCTGGGACCCCTCCTCCTCCGTCCTTCGCTCCGAATTTCTCCCGCAGGATCACTTCCGACGACGACCCAGACCCCGAGCGACCCGAACCGACGATGACCTGACTCTTCTCCAGGTGGCCCGGTGCAGGGGCGGGCTCGCTCTGCGCCTGTCTGGATAGTAGCGGCTGACTGTTGGTCTCCGATCGGCCTGACACCACCATCTGCGCAAACGTAGGGGGTTTCTGGCTCTGTGAAGCAGCAGCGATGTTGGTGTCGCTGTAGAGCTGAAAGGGGAGGGCGTTGGAAACGGAAGGGTCCCAGTCAGGAGGGTTACTGAACACAGGGGCATTGACCATGTGCTGATTGCCTCTGGCTGGCTTGTCGGGTATTCTGACAGGGGAGCGAGAGGAGTAGTCCATGCCCTGTAGCGTGTGGTGTGGGTGGCCTTCCACTGAGTAGGAGGAGGAGGAGGCGGAGGCTGCATTCAGCATGGCTGTGACCGCCGTGGCTGGCTGACTAGAGGTGAACCTGAAACGCCACCAATGAAACATTCTGAACAAGGGCTGCTGATTTTACAGGGTAAAATAAAGTATTTTAATAATCTTCCCCCAACACAAATTTGTGGTTTCTTTCTCACTCTCATTTTAAAATATAGCAATTAATTTTATATATTCTATTTTTATTGATTAAAGTAAACACTGCAAAAATTTAAATACGATAATTATTAATTGCTGACGAAAATGAAATGCATCCTAATCATGTCTCCTTTGCAATTGGACAAATTTCTACCTAACTGGCTAACAGGGGACGATTCATAGGCTCTGATAAACACAGAGTGATAGACACTAGAAAAGTAATACCCTACCAATACATGTAGTACCATACTTATGATACTACCATGCACATAAACAAACACACAGTGCACAGACACACACACACACAAGATACACACGCCCACACACATTAACATGGGTGCAACTCCCCAAAATGAAAACAAATGAAAGGCAGGGGTCCAGGGACCCATGGCCCTGGCAGGGTACAGGGGCAGAGCCCCGTCGGACGATTCAGGGGGGCAAGTTAAGAGAGAGAGATAACGAGATAGACAGACAGTTCTTCTTCTTCTCTTGAGGGCCCACGGTCAATGAGCTGACCATTCTGGCTCCTTTAAAAAAAAAAAAAAGACTGATATTTTAGTGATAAAGAGGGTTCCGGTGGTGTTCAAATTTCAGTTGGCAGTGGTGGTGTAACAAACAAAAATAAGGGATTGGAGTGGGTAAGGGAGAAGCAAGGATGGACGGAGGAGGGGTGGAGGGGGCGAGAGGAGAGGGGGGGGGGGGGGGGGGGACGAGACTGATGGGCTACTGATCAGCCTGCAGTCCTGACATGCCACGCACGTCAGCAGTGAAGGCTGCGATGGAGTCCTGCCGCAGTTCGTTCCACTCCCTGATGGTCCTTGGGAGGAACGAGTTTTTATTGAGTTGGACCTGTACTTTAACTTAGTGCGGCACTGAATTCGCTGAAACTGCAGGTGGTGTCCACGCCTTTGCCGAGATGGAAGCAGCACCAGCTTGGCTTGCAGATTTGGGCAGTGTACAGCGTCTGTGCTGATCTTGTGCAGCGTGGAGAGCCTGGTCCTCTGCCGTCTGCTCTCCAGTGATTCCCAGCCCAGGTTTTCAAGCATGGTGCTCTGATGTAGGCCTGTACTGGTTGAGCACAAATCGTGCTGCCCTACGCTGGACCGCCTCCAACTTGCCAATGTTCTCCTCAGTGTATGGGTCCCAGACGGAGCAGGCATACTCAAGCAAGGGACACACAAAGGCTTTGTAAGCTCGTTCCTTGATGGCGATGCTGCTGATCTTTAGGTTCCGTCTGAGAAAACCCAGAGTTTTGTTGGCCTTGGCACTGATGTTGTTGACATGACAGTCCCAGGAGATCTCGCTGTTGATGGTGATGCCGAGATATTAAGTTTCCCTTACATTCTCAAGGGTGTGCTCGTGCAGGACATAGGAATGCTGTAGGGGACTCCTACTCCTGGTAACTTGCATCGCTTGGCACTTTGCAGGATGAAATTCCATGTCCCAGCTCTTCTCCCAGTCCGCCAGGCGGTGGAGGTCAAGTTGAAGCTAGTCTTGGTCTTTGATGCCAGAGATCAACCTATATGCTGCAGTGTCGTCTGCAAACAGTCTTGCCGTTGATGTCAGTCGGTCTGGCAGGTCGTTAATATAGGCTAGGAACAAACATGGTCCTAGCACTGAAGACATTAATTTGTCAACCAGAACTGCTTGGCGGCGGTCCCTGTGGAAGCTGGAGATCCATGTGTGTGTAGAGCCTCTGACACCATAGCATTGGATCTTGTGAAGCAGCAAGCAGTTAAAATGATAGACAGAGACAGTTTGAGTCTGATAAGCCTTGTAAAATTATTACATTGCCTTTGTGAACTTCCAAGATAGAACCAAGTTCAAAACGCCCCAAATTGCTTGCGGTCAATCTTTTTTGGGATGAATTTAAAAAAAATGAAGTTCAGTTTCTGGTAAAATTAAAAATACTGAAATCAGTGTAAAAATGAAAGAGTAGCACCCATGCATTAATAATAACAATGGTGCACATTTTGATAGCACTTATTCTCCTTACACGGCTCTAAGCGCTTCACAAAGGAATTAGAAATTAGAAAGAACAACACGAAACGGAATCACAATAACTAGACCTACACTTCCCATGTACCCAAATTACCATTACACCTTAGTCTTACTCAGTTTCTACTCATTAAACAAAATACAAGAATGCACGTCGCATCACGCGCGATCCATTTCATCACCTGTTGATATCTGCAGAGTGCTGACTAGGCCGGTGCACCATACTGGACGGGGGGTCAGCCACAACACCCCCCACCACTGCACCACCACCACCACACCTTCCACCACCCTCCAATCTCACTCGCATCACGGCGGTGTCCGACGCGCCCCTAACCGCTCCTTGAGGCCTCACCACCTCTGAGGAAGAAGAAGAAGAAGCGGCTACCACCGCCGCCCTCCCTTGCCCGACCCCTACCACTGGAGCGCTGAAACCTTGCTGCGGCGCTGGAACGTTGTTGAAGCCTGGGTGCGGTGGTGGTGGAGGCGGCGGTGGGGGGTACACGGGGCTGGGGTCCTCGTCCATGTAAGGGAAATCCACGGGGGACCTCTCGGGCAAAGGAAGCTGTCTGGGCAGTCTCGGGGGGAGGTTAGGCGGGGGAGGAGGCAGCTGAACGGTCAGAGGGGAGTCCACCTGGTCACCCCCGCTGGTCAAACCTTGACCGGAGGAGGAGGGGTAGGGGTAGTTGCTGTACACTGGGTCTACAGGAGGAGGAGGTGGTGGGGGGGTAGGGGTGGGAGCTGTGGTTGCTGATGGGGTAACCTGTTGATGATGATGATGAGTAAGTAGAGGGAATTCTGTACGCTGAGGACGGGTGGCTCAAGACGGAGGTTGACACTGAAAAGGTCATATTTAAAGAGATAATTTATTCAAGTACAAGCAAAATCAACATCATCAAAATATATAGCTATAATTTTTGTTTGTTCACTTGCACCTTTAATGATAAGATTTTTCTTTTGATTTACAAAGGAACAAAATAACAGTGTGTTTTTAAGACTACAGAATATATGACAAGCACATGTCTTATCTCCTTCATAAACTTACTCACATCAGTCTTCAGTTTGACTTTGGGGGTATTTTATGGAATTCTGACCAACTGCAGATCAATCAAAGTACACATGTGGACATGCCTTCTCAAAACTTTAGCTGCAGCATCCAATCCTCAAATGCAGAAAGTGAGAAACTAAGAACAGGCCATTAAAAGTACATTTTGGTCAATATCTCATACCTGTTTACCCAAAACCTTCACTGTCAGTAATCCCAAGCTCTGAAATCAGTAATTTCAGGCATCTGTCCGTAATTTTGCTGGCCGAGAAATCCTTCACACCAGAATTTTTCACTGCCGTCAAACCTTTTGTTGAGTGGGGGGGGGGGGGGGGACGTACACGCACGCTGCAACTTCCCATCCAAACCCAACTTCAACAACTGCCGAAATTTTGGTTGCGTTGAGGCGGGAGGGGGGACCTCGCTTTTTTCTTTGGCGTCCGATCAGGATCAGAGTTGGAATCATCAGCTTGCAAGTGGGGGGTTTTCGGCGTGCCTTCAGATTGCACTTCGTACCTAGAAAAATGGCGGCGTGGAAAAATAAACCGGAAGTATTCATTCAAGGGACATCACTCGAAGTGATACCTTTGATAGCAGACGACACAGTAGCGAGTACAGCTCAAACGCCATGCCTTCTTTCGATTTCTTCTCTTCTTTTTTTCCGCACACGTTCAGCGGAAATGCAGATTTTGTTGTTGCTGACCGTAATAGCGTAATCGGAGGTATCAAAACGTAATAATTACGGACAAATCCGTAGGGAAAACAGGTCTGATATCTACAAACTTCTTGCCTTAAGTAAACAATTATAGAGAGGCTATGGACATTCCATTCTATTATTGGCAATGTCTCTTCTAATCACACAGTAACAGTAATATTAAATACCATATTTTACGGTTTATCAGTACTGAGGCAATACTTTTTTTCCCCCACTGCGCTTTACTACATAGGACTAATAACACAGTAAGAAAGCTGCCACAACATAATCAGAATGTAATAATAATAATAATAAATAACATTTATAGAGCGCCCTTTCTCTCTTGAGCTCACGGCGCTTCACAATTGTTTAAATAAATACATAAATCATAAATAAGCTACTACAATATCAACTATCACAAACATTCACACAGCCACAACACGCACGCACGCACACGCCCACACCCACACACGCGCGCTCACCCACCCACCCACAATGTGGGGGACATTATTTTAAGGCAGGAAACAGGACAGGGAAGAAATCAGAGGTATTGCCGGAAGAGGTGAGTTTTAAGAGCGGTTTTGAAAGACTGGAAAGATTTAGCAGAACGAAGTTCATATGGTAGGGTGTTCCAGACAGAAGGGGCACTGAAAGAAAATGAACGTTCACCATTTGTCTTAGTGTTAGTACGAGGAATAGAAAGGATAAGTTTGTCAGAAGAGGAACGGAGAGACCTGGAGGGTGAGTACAGGTGAACGAGATCAGAGAGGTAGGCAGGACTAGATGAATGGACAGCATTGAAACAGAGGCAAGCAATTTTATACTTTATTCTTGCCTCGACTGGAAGCCAGTGTAAGGTCTTGAGGTGGGGTTTGATGTAGTCTGTATGAGGGACTTTAAGGATTAATCGAGCTGCGTTGTTCTGAACTTTCTGAAGTTTGTTGAGGAGGGTTTGAGGACAGCCTACAAGTAGGGAATTGCAATAATCGATGCGAGACAGTACAAAAGCTGATACTAGAGTCTTGGTGGGTTCAACTGTGAGATAGTGACGAATGGCACTAATACGACGGAGTTCAAAGTTCACATTACGAATCAGAGTCATGACATGAGTGATCATAGTTAGTTGACAATCGAGGGTTACACCAAGGTTTTTAGCTGATTGACAGAAAGGGACGGTAGCATCGCCAATGACAAGAGAGTCAGGAAACTGAACAGAGGTGGAAGTTCTCTGAGTGGAAACAATCATTGCCTCAGTCTTATCTTCATTGAGTTTTAATTTATTGGAGGTCATCCAGGACTTGACATCTGAAACAGTATCCTGCATGGACAAAACTAGATCATCAATTTCATTAGGCTTAGAAGACTTCTGCAGTTGGGTATCATCAGCGAATGAGTGATGGAGAGCTGAATGCGTAAAATGTTTGGGGGAGGGGTGCACTTTATAGTCCTAGTAAGAAAAATATGTGACCCAGCACCACGAAAGGGACATTAAGTGTCACAAACTGACCATTCTGAGAAAATTATACATTTGCAAACTTCAGACAATTCTCTTTCTAATGATACAAGAACCACTCTTGTATCTTTTTCCGTTCCCGAGTTAAGTTATGAGCATTTAAATTGGTAGGGCGAGTGTCGGTCATTTTGAAAAAAACAGTCTAAAGTCTAGCCTAACTGTAGAAAATGCATTGACCTAGTCGTTTTAAAACACCTATAAGACCATATTAAAGATTATCCTTTATCAATATGAACGATAAGATGCTAGAGAACACAAAAATACCCCTAACTCCAAATTGAAAAAAAAAATTGATTTTTGACATTGCAAGCCTGTTGTGAGAAACTAGCCCAGTGACAACCCTTTCACCGCCAACGTCGCATTTTTGCACCACAATGATTTAACACCCCCGTCACTAAAAGGCATTAAATCAGGGTCTGTTAACCAAAGACCCTATTCTCTTAATATTGGGAGGTAAGGATAGGCCTTACTTTAAATATGTCACAGAGGAATCTCCAATATTACAGACAGATTTTTTTCTCTACCCAGGTAAGCTTAATGGACATTTTTTGATGAAAATTGGCTGGCGGCGAAAGGGTTAATGTCCCTTCCGTGGTGCTGGGTCACATACGATAGTCCATTATTACCTGAATCGTAGCCACACGACTGGTGACTGGCGGCGAAAGGGTTAATGTCCCTTCCGTGGTGCTGGGTCACATACGATAGTCCATTATTACCTGAATCGTAGCCACACGACTGGTGACTGGCGGCGAAAGGGTTAATGTCCCTTCCGTGGTGCTGGGTCACATACGGTCCATTATTACCTGAATTAATGGTGACTGGCGGCGAAAGGGTTAATGTTCCTTCCGTGGTGCTGCACATATGGTAGTCCATTATTACCTGAACCGTAGCCAGACACTGGTAACTGGCTGTGGAAGGGTTAATGTCCCTTCCGTGGTGCTGGGTCACATATGGTAGTCCATTATTACCTGAACCGTAGCCAGACGACTGGCGGTGAAAGGGTTAATGTCCCTTCCGTGGTGCTGGGTCACATACGGTAGTCCATTATTACCTGAACCGTAGCCAGACGACTGGTAACTGGCTGTGGAAGGGTTAATGTCCCTTCCGTGGTGCTGGGTCACATACGGTAGTCCATTATTACCTGAACCGTAGCCAGACGACTGGTAACTGGCTGTGGAAGGGTTAATGTCCCTTCCGTGGTGCTGGGTCACATATGGTAGTCCATTATTACCTGAACCGTAGCCAGACGACTGGCGGTGGGGTTAATGTCCCTTCCGGGTGCTGGGTCAATACGGGTTATTATGAACCGTAGCCAGACGACTGGTGACTGGCTGTGGAAGGGTTAATGTCCCTTCCGTGGTGCTGGGTCACATACGGTAGTCCATTATTACCTGAACCGTAGCCAGACAACTGGTAACTGGCTGTGGAAGGGTTAATGTCCCTTCCGTGGTGCTGGGTCACATACGGTAGTCCATTATTACCTGAACCGTAGCCAGACGACTGGTTGTGGAAGGGTTAATGTCCCTTCCGTGGTGCTGGGTCACATACGGTAGTCCATTATTACCTGAACCGTAGCCAGACGACTGGTGACTGGCTGTGGAAGGGTTAATGTCCCTTCCGTGGTGCTGGGTCACATACGGTAGTCCATTATTACCTGAACCGTAGCCAGACGACTGGTAACTGGCTGTGGAAGGGTTAATGTCCCTTCCGTGGTGCTGGGTCACATATGGTAGTCCATTATTACCTGAACCGTAGCCAGACGACTGGCGGTGAAAGGGTTAATGTCCCTTCCGTGGTGCTGGGTCACATACGGTAGTCCATTATTACCTGAACCGTAGCCAGACGACTGGTAACTGGCTGTGGAAGGGTTAATGTCCCTTCCGTGGTGCTGGGTCACATACGGTAGTCCATTATTACCTGAACCGTAGCCAGACCGTAAGGGTTAATGTCCAGACCATTATTACCTGAACCGTAGCCAGACGACTGGCGGTGAAAGGGTTAATGTCCCTTCCGTGGTGCTGGGTCACATACGGTAGTCCATTATTACCTGAACCGTAGCCAGACGACTGGTGAAAGGGTTAATGTCCCTTCCGTGGTGCTGGGTCACATACGGTAGTCCATTATTACCTGAACCGTAGCCAGACAACTGGTAACTGGCTGTGGAAGGGTTAATGTCCCTTCCGTGGTGCTGGGTCACATACGGTAGTCCATTATTACCTGAACCGTAGCCAGACGACTGGCGGTGAAAGGGTTAATGTCCCTTCCGTGGTGCTGGGTCACATACGGTAGTCCATTATTACCTGAACCGTAGCCAGACGACTGGTGACTGGCTGTGGAAGGGAAGGCTATCCTATGACCTGGAGCCTGACGCAAGCCCCCGTCGCCCACGCCCACGCCCACAGGCTGAAGGTGCACCTGCTGCACGTCCGTTTTCAACATCCCCGCCGGACGATGATGACGATCCACTGGGTGGGACGACGACGATGATGACGACGACGAAGGAAACGGCCCTGACTGCTGGGCTGAAGGGTAGTAACCGGCAGTCGTCTGCGACAAGTGAGGATGGACGGGGGCAGGGACAGGGGCAGGCATAAGAGGCGCAGAGCTCGTTCTCACAGCGCCTCCCTTAACCGACACGCCCAGTACTTCTCTGCTCACTGCCTTGGGCTTGGCCAGGTCAGCAGCAGCAGCAGCGCGAATCTCCAGGTTGTTGTTGTTGTTGCTCCGTCCGTGAAGGACTGCGGCGGTGGTGGCGAGGAAGGGCTGGACAGGGTCTGCGGAGGACCCCGACAGCAGGACGTTCATGACGTCCACCAGGCTGAGCCCCACCACCTTCATCTTGTCGTAGTAGTCGCCGATGTAGCGGCACTCCTCCGCCGCCACCTGCCAATCAGTCCATTCAGGGCTTGTATACGCTAGATCCGCAATCCGCAAGTTCATAAGTTTCTTTATTGTCCATTGGCATTGTACAACGCACATGGAAACTTGTCTTCCACCAAAAATACTAAATAAAAGTATGAAACATAAATTTACATTAACAAATATGTAACTCTCACACCACACCCAATCACTCCATACGGAACCCCCCATACACTTGTATAAAAAATAAGCGGATGGGATTGCTCATGAGTTTCCGCATGTAATGTACACAATCCTTCACATTTCTTACATCCAGATTTGATTTTTTGTTGCGAACTACGCATGGGATTCTGCAAGGAACTTCCGCGTATATGCGTGCCCACATTGTATTGATTTTATGCTGGTCAGTCTCATCAGCAACTATTGTTATTTCAGGACAATTGCTGTATAAAGTACCAAATACATCAATAATACATACAATGCAGTGATGCATTGACGAAGAGAAAAGCGATTGGACAAATTAAATGTCTTGGCTCTTACAACGTTGCAGAAATCAAAATGTTTAACAATAAAAATCAATAGGACCAACTGTTCCATTGGACATTTGTCCTTACAGGGAAGAACAGATGGCCAAATTTTAAAAATATCACTAGCCATCCGGACAAGTAACACACAGTCACACACACACACACACACACACACACACACACACACACACACACACACACACACACACACACACACACACAGGGAGGAGGGGAGGGGAGAGGAAGAGAAGGAAAAGGCGAGAGAGGAAGAGAAAGAGAAAAAAAGAGAGGAAAGGAGAGAAGTAAAGAAAAATGATTTGAGGAGAGAGGTGGGGGAGAGAGAGAAGGGGGAAGAGGAGACTGAGGAAGCTGCCTTTCCTTTCTTTTCAGTAACGACATGGCATGTTGTTATCTTAGCAGACACTGAGGATGGAAGTTCAGTTTAACGTCGCGTATCGGCTTTCGCCATGTACGACGGGCTGAACAAACCAACCAGGGTATAAACAAAAATTTATGTTCCTGAATCACTGTCTTAGCCAAAAGGCCGAGAAGCGATCAGAATTGAAGACACTGAGGCAGCTGAGCTGGCTTTGATAGTTGGTTACCTGGAAGGGAGAGATGGTCTTGGGAGACTCAATGGTAAATAAACCCAGGGCCATGCAGTACATTGTACTGAAATTTTCAGTCGCCCATCGGGCTAGTGACTTTTAAAATATACTCGCCCACAGATTTTTCTACAAGCCAATGGCTACCAGGCTAGTAGTTTTGGCCAGCCCTGCTTAATGGGACTATATCCTATGATTTCAGATGGATTTTGTTCTCTACCCAGGTTTGTAGGAGATTTTTGGCTTAAATATGGCTGGCGGTGAAAGGGCTGAAGGGTTTTACCAGACTCCCTATTGAAGAAAAAAAACCCACCCATGAAGCTAAAGATACGAGCAGTTTCATTAGTGGTGGATGGGACAAAACCATAGGAAGGTGAGAAAGGGAGGTTGCTCCTCAGTTTTCATTATATTTCTTCTGAATTTCCGAAATTCAAGCAGAGGCGAGTGTGGAAAACCCCCAACAAAAACAAAGAAAAAACAACCCAGAATTCAGGCACACAGCTTGAAGAGAAGCTCCCATGAAACTGGCGCATTACCTGGCAGTCGAAGGCGACGTTCAGCACCACCTCGGGGTCCGGGGGGTGGTCCAGGATAAGGCCGCTGCGGGCGGTCCAGAGGGCGGATCCATTGGCGGAGTCACTGCCCGCTCCCCTCTCCCCCTCGCTGTCCTGCATGTAGTAGCCCACCAGCTGAAGGATCTCCTCGGGGCCGTCCAGGTGAGCCTTCACCCTGGTGCAGAAAAACCCGCCGTACGTCTGCGAGCAGAGATGAAACATCATGGTCAGCGCCCACATGCATAATAATAATAATAATGGGAATTTATATAGCGCTCTTTCTCACATGAGCTCAGTGCGTTTTACATTGATAACAAGAACATTAAAGGCAAACAAATAATGAATCATTAGAAAGTAAAATAAACACGATTGCATGCAATGTTCTCTTACTTCCTCACACACACACAGACACGCGCGCACACACACACACGCACGCCTGCATGCACGCAGACACACACACAAACACACATACATGAACGCACACACGCACACATATGTGTCATTACACACATACACGCACGCACACACTCACACACAATTATACAAGAGTAAAATAGTTACAATATATGAAAATTCTAAGAAGAAACATAGACCACATTCACATTGTATACCAAACAACAAACATTCTTCTTCAACTGTTTCAAGAAGTTCTTGTTTGCAAACCGGGCCTGTAAATTTGGATTCATCAAATCAAGACATGAACTGACAAACAGACAAACAAAAATAATTAAAAAGCACTTAGAGCTTGGTCTTTGACCGAAATTAAGAACTGGATCCATGAACTATAAAAAGCATATAAATGCCTAAACCTAGTACTGTAGCATAGTGGAACCTCCCTTGCTTATAAGACCTCCCATTATAACAAAAATATAAGACTCCCTCCCACATAATACCTACTTCTCTGAGAAGTTGCCCTACTGTGTATTAAAATTACCTCCCTTATAAGACCTCATTTTGGATTTTTGAGGGTTTTATAAGGGAGGTTCCACTGTAGTACCAACTCTACAGTAGTACTCTTGTCCTCAAAGAACCGATATTGGTGAGCAAAACTCACAAGCACAAAAATCTGACTCTTATGACTCAGTATCAATCAAGCGTCACCGACGATGAAAAATGTAAAGATTTTAAGCCAAAGGAAACGTCATTAAAAAACAAGCGGCAAAGTCTTCAAGGCTCACTTGAACAAGAACATGTGGGACAACAACAAAGAAAGGGGGGGGGGGGGGGGGGGGGGGGGGGGGGGGTGTAAAGTACAAGATTGCCAATAAAATGTTAAAGTACAAATGAAACTATCGTTAATGGATACAGCTAACAAAATAAAACAAAAATAAGAAAAAGTGCCTGTGCCGAGAATCGGACCCGGAACCATTGGCCTGACAGACAGATATTCTACCAATGGGCTATCGAGGCTTTCAGTGTTGATGAATTTCTTAACTCATGTTGCCTGTTGAATACTCTCTAACCCACTAATCTAAAATGTTATCTGTTTGTTATCTGTTTATACTGTTGTTTTAAGTATTTAATTATTTAAATCATTATTGTTTGAAAGCTTGCATAAACATCTATATATGTGCAAGGTTTGAACAATGTATGCCTTCTATTTCCGAGAAAATGCCAACTTTACAGTTTGGAGATTAGGCCACGGACACACACACACACACACACACACACACACACACACACACACACACACACACACACACACACAGACACACAACCGAACAACTATCATACTATACTCACTTCGTATTAACTTCGTTAACATGAGTGAGCCAAAAAAATTTTACACAAAGCAAGAAAAAGAAGAATAAAAAGAACCCCCACCTTCAGCAGCCAAAACTCCCGCTTCCAGGGTTGGGCCAGCAGCAGGAGGAGGTACTTCTCCAGCTCAGCGAAAGCGGCGGCGGCCTGATCCCCTTGGAAGAGACCCGAGGCCACCGTCCTCCGGATGACGTCGATGAAGGGCAGGTACCTGAAGCTGCTCTCCCCGCCCTGCTGTGTCAGGCTGGACCGGATCATCTGGCAGATGGAGGACGAGGATGCGCCCTGGGCAGCGGCCGGCTCCTTGGCCGACTGGGCGTATCGGTGCTGCTTGCGGTACTGCAGCTTGGCCTTCTCAAGGAAATCCATGGTTTTCCTGCGGCGGGAGCGCGCAAGCTGGCCAGGTTTTTTTTTTTCTTCAGTTGAAACGTTGATGAAAACGGTGTGAAGGTTTGTTTGCCAGCATCATGGATCCCAATTTTTATTTTCCATCATTGTGAATGCTCGTTAAAATTTAAGTGATCAAAAATGATCATCCTCAGAGAACATGATTAATTTACTCCTAGAGAGTAGAGAATGGATGGTCAAGAGTCTTCTCTTTACTCTTCATGACCAAAGTATGTGCGTCTTGAAATATTTAGCAGTTTGGATGCTTAGGAATGAATGATGAAATGCTTTCGGGTACGGGCTGGGGTAAAAGTCTCCTTTAGTGGTTAAGTTTTCAAGTCAGTTGAGTACGGTGATATGTTCCCAAGTCTGTATCTGACCTGACACCCTCCTTGTTACATTCATTGGTAAAGTTGCTTCTTGTTAAGTTAATCCTGCTTCAGGCCCAAGTGCTGCAACAGATCAGACATAAAGTTTAAAAGAATTACAAACTAGGCACATAACAATGTGTGTGTGTGTGTGTGTGTGTGTGTGTGTGTGTGTGTGTGTGTGTGTGTGTGTGTGTGTGTGTGCATGCACATGTCTGTGAATACATTACATGCATGCGACACTCTGTGTGCGTGTGTGTAGGTCAGTGTGGATGAATATGTGCTGTGTGTGTCCCTCTGTGTGTGTGTGTGTGTGTGTGTGTGTGTGTGTGTGTGTGTGTGTGTGTGTGTGTGTGTGTGTGCATGCACATGTCTGTGAATACATTACATGCATGTGACACTCTGTGTGCGTGTGTGTAGGTCAGTGTGGATGAATATGTGCTGTGTGTGTCCCTCTGTGTGTGTGTGTGTGTGTGTGTGTGTGTGTGTGTGTGTGTGTGTGTGTGTGTGTGTGTGTGTGTGTGTGTGTGTGTGTGTGTGAGTCAGGTGTCACTAAGCGTGTGTGTGTGTGTGTGTGTGTGTGTGTGTGTGTGTGTGTGTGTGTGTGTGTATATGTGTGTGTCTGTGTATATCTGTGTTTGTGTGTGTGTGTGTATCTGTGTTTGTGTGCATGTGTGTGGGGGTATCTGCATGCATGTGTGCCTGAGTGTGTGCATGTGTGCATGTAAAGTCTGCAAGTATTCAAATAATTGCACACAAAAACAAAAAACAAAACTCTCACAGTTGCCACCAATTCAGCTTGTTACAACTAAAAACATTCTACCAATTGTACCATCTGACCTGACCAAGCTACCATACCATACCATACAAACCAACACAGCAGTGATTTTAATAGCATTAGGAATGCTCCACTCTACCAAAATAAACCCACCTCACTTCCCCTTCAAAGCCATCAACCCTCTCACAGTCACACTGCTTTCCCCTCTGTGCAGCAGCCAACAGTCAAGACAACACAATTTAAGTTAAGATTGTGCGAAAGAAGGCACATATATTTATTTGCAAAGGTGAGAGTTGTGTGTCAGGGTTCCTGATATTTCTCTCTCTTAACCCTTTCGCCGCCAGCCATTTTTCA
>CM065699.1:32759040-32796540 GCA_017654935.2 Phymorhynchus buccinoides
AGTGGTCTATAACACAAGTTACCTGCAAATAAAACTGTCGAAGTAGGCCCTAACACAAGACGAAATAAACAATATATCTCCTCTGAATGCTTGGCAAAATGGCGTTTCTTCGGTGATTTCCCTTTAGGGGGCCAACCCGGAAGATGTATTTTGGAGCGCAGTTTCCTGTCACATTGCCTTGTAGGAGCGCTCTGCTCAAACCAAGCACCAAGTTTAATAATACATCGGCTGGGCAACCTCACATACAGCACGAACTTTTAGCATAGCATAGCATAAACGACACTATAGGCTATTTGCTTTAGCCTTTTGCCCTCTAAATATGTTTTTGATTATTTTTATTCGTTTGGTTAGGCTTCATTATTAACTGATGACTACTATAAAAAAAAGAAAGAAAAGGCATCTGTGTTTTATTGTTTTAAATCTGTATATTTACTGAATACATTTTGTTTTGAAAAACAAACAAACTTGTCTATGACGTGACATTTTTGAACGAATTTAATGACTTTGCATAGACTGCTTCTTCAGAAAGGTTATTCCATGCATGTATCGATCTGTTAGAAAAAACGTTATGTGCTAGTCTGGTGGTAGTATTTTTTTTGACCACGGGTTATGTCACCCTCACAAAGAGCTTGTAGGCTGACAACAGAAATCCTTGACAATCAAATTTGGATTATCCACACTCATTTTTGTTCTCTCCGAACAAATTAGGCAATATATGATTGCTTATATAGTATCATAGATAATGCTACAAAATTGTAAAAACAGAGTGGTTAAAACAGATCTAGGTTTAGGGGGAAACAAAAAAGAAGAAAAGATGCATACATTTATCCTATTCTTCCCATCGCTTCTCATCCTCACCCCCACCCCCACCCCACCCCAAATTCCATCTTTTCCCCCCCCAACCATACCAACATCGGTCATCGGCATGACTGAGCGGTTGTAAACGTTGTCTGATGCTTATTCCTTTCTTTCTTTTCCTTTTCTTTCTTTCTTCTTCTTACAACAACATCAAATTTCCTTAAAGAAAAGAAGAAAGACAAAAAAGGCTGAAGATGCTCTACAAGTTCCAGGTTCGAAAGGCCTCCCCCGTTCTTTCTTTCTTCTTCTTAATAAAGCAACATCACATTTCCGTAGAGAAAAGAAGAAAAACAAAAGGCTGGAGATGCTCTACAAGTTCCAGGTTCGAAATTAAAGGCCTCGTTAAATTGAAATCAACTCTGTCTTCCGGTACCTGCCAGTCCCGTCAGGCAAAAGGAGAGGCACCAGGAAATCAAACTCGAAATAGTATGGTGTTCGATCTTGATGTACGCTCTACAGGCAGAAGTCTTTTCCCTCGGACAATTCCTGAATGCAACATGCTGCCCCAGGACACTGTAGAAGCTGAGTCCTTGGACCTCGACCTTCAGGTCCACGCTTGTTTCCCAAATCTGATCTTCCAACCTTCACATCTCCCTCCACCCCCACCAACCCCTTTGTTCTGCTCTTACCTCTTCTGGTCCGGCGACTGAAGGCCTGACCCAGCATTGGGCTGGGTTGGGCCGGACTAGGTCTCCAGCTTACCGCTGGGGGCTAAAACGCAGTTTTAGCCTGTCAAGCAACTCCACGTAGGCTAAAGCTGGGCATAATAGACTAGGGACTCTGTAGACCTTAGGGACTCTGTAGGCGTGTCTTAGCATCCCCCCCCTTTCTTTTCATCAGTAAATTCTATTTTTAAGTTATTAATCATTTGATATTTATTAATTTTATTTATTTACTTACAATTGAGTAGTACTTATTATTTCTTTTCTATTCCTGCTGTGACTTGGCGCTGCTTGTGACCTTCGTTTTATTTTTATTTTTTCAATACATTGGCAAAATCTTCAGCCTGATGAAGGTGGCCGATTTACGGGGGAAATACATAAAAGGATGGCTGTGGTAAGTGCTTGTGGAAAGATGGATGCTTTATTTTGTGGAAAGGGGCAGCAGATATATTATGCAAGATTGGCAAAACATGTCTCACTGGGATTACTTTGAGATGGATTGTCGTTATGTGAATCAGATAAAATACACACAGCAAGAACAAACTTGACCCTCTTTCTGGTACAGGTAAAACCTCTTTGGTCTTACTTGATGAAATTCAAGGAAGATCATATCAGATTTACAATAAGTGGCATACACTTTGTTTTCTCTTTTTTTACAACATATTAAAATTATTCATGAGTGTTTGACTGTCACTTTTTTTTTAACTCCCTACTCTCCATATCAATTTCTGTCTGTCTAAGTAATATACCCCAATCCATGTGTATGGTGAGGTCTATGTGGGTGTGTATCTGTGTGGAGGTGTTGCTTGTACTGGGAGTACTCTTACATAGTGTTGCCATCTTGTTGCTTTGTCTGATTATGCCTAGTGAAATAATTATGATTTTGTTTAGTGCTTGTTTGCGTGGTTATATCAAAGACTGTACAGGGGAAGATAAACATCCGGTCTCTTTTCCCTATATGAGTAGTGAGGACAGAAACACTGGTTATGTCCCTTTGAAACGTGACACATTTTACACATCGGTAGGCCAGTTGAATTCTCCGTTCAAGTTCCAGTCAGACTTTTTGGATAGCCTCCACTGTGAATAGTGTACACGTCCGCACTAACGATAACTCTATCAGCCCGGTTCGCCGAGCTTTTAAGTAATCCATCTTACCCTTTTAGAATATATTTGGTTATATTATGAATATTGAACATTGTTCACATATCCCTTCACGAGTGGTGAAGACCTACACGAATAAGCCATTCATTCACTCTCTCTCAAAAAGGGAGCACCTGTATGTGGTTTGCCTTTTCCTTTGCATTCCCAATTCTTCAGAAAAACAACAAACCGGGAGCACATTAAAATGGAACTGTGTCTCAACTGGCTTGCGTGCATAGGCTTACCTGTGTCTGCTTGTGTGTGGCAGAAAGGTGTTTCTTCTTCCCATCCTGAACTACTGAACCAGTCATATTGAAAATTAGCAGGGTTGTCCCCAACATTCCAACAGTAATGCCAATCGTTTCAGTTAACTCAAAGACGCAATAGCAACAAAGCAACAATAAAAAGGTTATTCTTTGTTGCAAAAGAACGGAGACTCAAGAATTCCTTCAAGGAAAAGTGGGTTGTAGTGGAATGGCAGACATGTAATTTGTGAATCGTGAATCATGTGATTGACCCGTTTCTGATATCTCTTTCTCTCCCTTTACTCTCTCGTTCTTAGTCTTAAAACTGAGAGAACATCGTAGTTGATATTGCTTGTCATGTGGTCCCCCCCCCCCCCCCCCCCCCCCCCCCCTAAACTCTCCGGTAAACACTACCAATAGTCATTTTGGAGAGAGAGAGAGAGAGAGAGAGAGAGAGAGAGAGAGAGAGAGAGAGAGAGAGAGAGAGAGAGAGAGAGAGAGAGAGAGTTGCTTTGTTATGCGTTGTTGCTGGTTTGTCTCATTCTTAAATACTATTTTTGTTGTCTACTTGTTGATGAATAATTGATTGTAAAGTGCTTTGGGCTCATTTGAGGTAAAGCGCTATACAAATGTACTATTATTATTATTATTATTATTTATAGCCCCGTCGACAACTAAAGCCATGTCAGGGCTGTCACCGGCTTAAAATCTGACCATGTTGAGTACAACAACAGCTCCAGTTCCTTTCAGTTGTTTTATGTACGACTAGTTACAGTCAAACCTCTATTTTAATACTTCCTAAAAGTAAGAAAAATCGGTCTTAAATGAGAGACTTAGTGTGATTTTTCTCACGTCAGAGGGCGTGACGCTCGTGTGGGGCTAATCCTCTCTATATTATTAGTTGGGGATAAAGAAAGAGAGAGAGACAGTGAGTGGTCCTATCATCACTCTCTCTCTCACTACGCCCAACTAAGAAAATCGCGTGATAAGCCCCTAGTGCATTGACTGCCCTCTGGCGTGAAAAATATCGCCGTAGGTCGACCACTAAAGGGGTCTGCGAAAACGAAAATGGAGTTTTACGTCCTCTTGGTCTGAATCAGACACATATGGGACATTTGTAAATACAAATATGGTGGGAACGATACTGGAGGCAATGCCCGGAGGCAGTATGAAACCAGTAAAGTCCCGATTTTTTTAATTAATACAGATAGTTGTAGCGGTGACCACGCCTCGGTTAAACCTCATCGGCTATGGCACCGCCACAAAGTATTAGTTCTTATTACAACTAAAAAAATTGACGTAATTAAAGGGGCTGAGGTAGGTTTTATACATAAATTATAGAGTGAATGCCCTTGGTGGGTGGGGGGAAGATGCTTGAGTACTGACCAAACAAGGGAATAACTCTCGCCAAAACCCCTATTTGAGGCCACTGAATGGCTGTACCCTAGTTGCAGTGGCCAATAAACCAGCTGTTTGCTTCAACGGTTAATATCTGATATGATTTCTTTGTTAAGGAAAAGATATTCATGTTTTTAAACCGATGTTTAATTATGGAAGGGTGATGAACGGTTGATTGTATCAATTAAGAAGTCTGTGTTACTCAATAACCTATATTGTTAAAAACTCGGGACTTTACTGGTGTTGCACTGCCTCCGGGCATTGCAGCCAGTATTGTTCCCACCATCTTTGTATTTACAAATGTCCCATATGTGTCTATGACCGAGAGGACGTAAAACACCATTTTTTATTCAAGAAGTCTGTGTTTTCAACACATGAAATAATATACAATCAGACAAAAACTAAGAAAAGCACACGTATGTGTGAGACTTATGATGTTCAGTTCAACTTTAGTCAGGATAAAAACGAGACAGACACACAGAACATGGGCAATACAATATTTTTTTAATTTTTCTTTAAAAATCAAGGTCATAATGGAACAATATCACAAACATTATTACAATACGGGGTAATGAATAAATATGTACATATACTATACATATCCAAGGAAAACTTCATTCAAGAAAAATGTTAACAATTCTGGCTTTCATAAGAGATGAAAGGCACCAAATCATGCATGTGCAATCAAATTCAACCACTGACCAGTATCACACAGGTGCAACTACACAAAATGAAAAAACCCTGAATGGTTGGGGTCCAGGGGTAATGTCCCCCTGCAGCTGAAACAAAAATTGATTTATGAAGGTATTTTAGTTTGCTTTTTCCACAAGTTATACAAACGCTTATTTTAAAGTGTTTGAAAAAACAGTAGACACACAAAGATCTTGATTGACAAATAAAAAAAAAGGAACTTCCTTTTGTGGTAAAATTGGAAAACAGGAAATCCTTGTAAACCAGGAAAAGTTGCACCCATGGTATCATATTGGCAAACGCATGGATAAACAAGTGCGAAATCGCAATAGTTTGTGGCACGCGGTCTATTTTTACCACTCCAATCATGAGTCACCTCCCCTGGCTTTTCAATAATTTTAATCTGTAAACCAGAATGTTATCTCTGCACCATTTCGTAACTTTTTATATCTTTTGGAAAACATTTAAAACTATGTATCCTACTTATACTCATCGAAAGAAGCACTGCATACTCGTCGTGTCTGTTGTAGTGTCTGTATTATGTATGTTTATTATTTTGTACGCTTTTAAAATACATCATTTTAAAGAGCGGCCTCAATTTGAAGTGTAGCCTCGATTTGAAGAAATATGTCCCATATGTGCCCTGCGGGGCCGAGAGAACGTAAAACACTATATTTCATTCGCCTCGATTTGAAGTGCGACAATTCTGTCAAAATGTGCGACAATTTTGGACCGACCGACCGACAGACAGACAGACCGACCGACCGACAAAGTGAGTTATAGGTTTGTGGCTTGAGCCACAAACAATAAACCATATAGCATTACTTTGGACATATCAGTCTTTTTTAATAATGACCAAACTTAAATTTACTGTTTGATAGTCTATGTATTCAATCAAGAATAACAAGAACAAGAAAAATATCTAAGGAATGCAATTATAAACGTTTACAATGGCTTAATAAAAAGAAGGAAATTATATAAACATCAAACAAAGAAATCTACAGAACTGAATTTCGACAAATCAACAAAACACAGTATTGTGTGTGTGTGTGTGTGTGTGCGTGTGCGTGCGTGTATGCATGTGTATGTGTGTGTGTGTGCTTGTGCTGGGTGAGTGTGTGCTGTTTTTGTGTGTATGTTGTTGGTGAATATCATGCTGTTATTTCATGCTTGTGAATTGTGTGACAATGCATACGTGTATTAGGCCTAGTAGTAGTAGTAGTAGTAGTAGTAGTAGTAGTCACAGCAGTTGTTGTTGCTGATTGATATGTGTATTGTTTTGTCAGCTGATGTTATTGGATTTTTGATTCATGTTTTTATTCCATTTCAATTTTGTGTAAAGCGCCCTGTAGCCTACATAGTAGGATGGGCGCTATACACATTTTCCTCATTATTATTATTATTATTTCATAGTGAAAGGCTGCATGCGCACTTTATTATATATACATTCATCATTTTTACAACAAAGTATCCATACATTTTTTCTAATTTCATTCAGCCTATAGGTATATTCTTCATAAAAATTTGTTTTCTGTTTTATTAGGCAGATTGTCATGAAAGGAAGATCCAAGCATAAATTACCACACACACAAAAAAAAAAGGTTTAATAGCATTCTTTTCATCATAACCACAGACAAAATCCCAAACTGAAGGTAAAGTAAAACTATTGACAATCTAAAATCAGTAAATTAACCCCTTGACTGCCCGAGAACATTTTTAGAAGAATATTTATCAAGTGGAAAAGAGAACAGTTATAGTCAATCTGGCAAAATGATCAGGAGATAATAACCCTCCCGACTATTTAAAAACGAAAAAACAAAACAAGCTGAAGGCCTCCTCCCAGCTATTCCAGCAGATAAATTCCTCACGCCGGCCATCACAAATCGTCGCAGGATAAAGCCAACTAGATTTGAGGGGTTCAAAATAATCAACATCTTAGAAAGACAGGCCATAAACCACTCCTGTGGATTTCGTGTCCTCAACGCGAGAACGGAGCAACATCGTAGCTCCTTCTTCATCCGGACTGCCATGGAGTGGAACCAACTAAGCGAGGCCTCTGTCACTGCAGGCTCTGTCAGCGCATTTTCATCAGCGCTGACCAGATCACCATCTGAGCCTGCAACTACTGACCACTAGCACTAGCCTACTAGGTTTTTTTTTCTTTTCCCCCTTGCTTCTTGAAGTGGGGCCTGGATCCTTCCAGCTGAACTGGGGGGTTTAATGGTCTTAACCCAGGGTAAGCAGTAGGTCTTTCTCCTTCTATGCTTACTAGTAGGTTCATGCGCCCACCAAGTTCCGTCAGGATTTATCATCAGAAGTGGCGCCTGCAACGTATACAGACAGAAACAGAAACAGAAAACAAAAAAACAAAAACAAAAACTGCATCCCAGAGTTATTCCCCTTTACCTAGTGACATTATCAGTGATGTCATCAATCATGTAGTGTTAAAGTATGTGACCATCAAGGGGTTAACCAACCATGTGCTCTTCAGATTTTCATGCGCAGTCATTAGGAATGTACAAGACAAAAAATTTTTATTTTTAAATCCTGTACCAGAAAAAGTTATACCCTGAGAAAGAACCAAGCAACTAAACAAAAGCAATGAAATAATGTGCGAGACAACAGTACAGTGGAACCTCCCTTATAAGACCCCACCTCCCTTATAAGACCTACTTCTCTGAGACATTGCCCTTCTTTGTAAGTATTAAAATTACCTCCCTTACACAACTCCCTCCCACTTAAGACCTTATTTTGGATGATTTTTCAAGGTCTTAATAAAGGGAGGTTCCACTTGATTGTAATACTTGAAATCATTGCGACAAATTAAACAGAGCCATGCTGATAGTATTAGGCAATCTTATGTATTCATTTATTGATCTTGATCTAAAGGCATTCTCATTAGTTTATCAGTCTGACATACGTGATAGTTAATGAGAAAGCCAGACATACTGGAACTTTTCCCATAAATCGAGATTGTTTCCACAAGGAGATAGCTAATAAATCAACAGAAAGCAGATTTTAAATATTTATGCAACCGTGATCCTGTGCATATTTGTTTGTTTTCTTCATTTCATAGCTTTAGACAGTTTAAAATTGTTGCAGAAAACTTGTGACTTTCAATCAAAATCATGAAATAGACCCACAAATAAACAACCACGGAAGCATGATGTGTGCAACATAATGGTAGGTGGAATACATAATCATGTGACCTAGCACCACGAAAGGGACATTAAGTGTCAAACTGACCATTCTCAGAGAATTATACATTTGAAAACTTCAGACAATTCTCTTCCTACTGATACAAGAACCATTCTTGTATCTTTTTCCGTTCCTGAGTTATGAGTATTTAAAGTTAGTAGGGTGAGCATTGGCCATTTTGAGAAAACGCTGTCTAAAGTCTAGCCTAGCTGAAGAAAATGCATTGACCTACTTGTTTTAAAGCACTTATAAGACCATATTAAATATTGTCCTTTATAAATATGAAAGATAAGATGTTAGAGAACACGAAAATACCCATAACTCAAAATTGACAAAAAATTATATTTTTGACTTTGCAAGCCTACTGTGAGAAACTAGCCCAGCGACTTAATGTCCCTTTCATGGTGCTGGATCACATTTGCAATGAGAACATTGCACAGTTTACAAAAAAAAGAGAAAAACTATAAACATAACAAAATCAGATATTTTACTCACGGCAAGCTACATTGATGTCTTTCAGAGCAACACTGCTTTCATCATAACTCGCATTAACCCTTTCACCGCCAAAGTCGCATTTTAGCACCACAGTGATTATAATACCTATGCCACTAAAAGGCATGAAATTGGGGTCTATTATCCAAAGACCCTATTGTCTTAGTTTTAGGAAGTAAGGATAGACCTTATTTTAGATATGTCACAGAAGAATCCCCAATACTGCAGATGGATTTTGTTCTCTACCCAGGTAAATTTAATGAACATTTTGGGCTGAAATATTGCTGGCGGTGAAAGGGTTAACGATTATCCTCCTATTAATAAATACACAAGGTCACAACTGTACAAATGAGGGGATGATTATGATGGCATATCAAAAGAGTAATTTACAAATGACACAGCACATCAACATTTGAATAGTATACATTTTTGAAGATTAAGAAAAAAAGCTAAAAGAATTGTGAAGATTTTTTTTTTTTACACAGATTCAGATCAAATAAAAGCTTTTTTGGAATACAAATAATGAACTATGTAGTAAAGTTGCAATGGAAAAATGCCACCAATTTCATGGCTGTGTACTACTAGCATCAGGAAGTGCAGTCATTCTGCCTTTATATTGTAAGCACTTTGCATTTCTCTACAATGACTGAACTTTGATCACTTTTAGTGCCATAAACTATATCTATATTTCTATTCAATTGATTTTGATCTTCCAATATGTGTTTAAGCTTAAGATTAAAAAAAATTGTAATTAACAAGTGATTGTTAGATGGATTTATTTCTTTATTTCCTTCTTTCTTTTTTATTCACATGCTAATGAGGCTTTATACTACTCCTTGCCGACACGAAAGGGCAATAATTTTAGGCCCGAACTGCCCATGCCACCTGGTGATGAGTCAGGAGCAGATAATTTTCTGTGGCTATACACTACTAGTTCCTGACAGGCAAGGGCGATAATCTTAAGAAGGGGGCGTTCGCATCTCAGGGCACGAGACAGGGGCAGATAATTTTCGGTAATGACTATAAAGCCTCATTTATTTATGAATTATCTTCTCTTTTTTTTGGAAGGAGAGGAAGTAAAATGATTATGAAACATCTTTCCTAATAAACGCTAGCCATCACGGCTAGGGGGATCCTGTCTTGTAGTTACTCAGCCTCAAGGGATACAGAGTATATGGTTAGGGACATGTACCATATTTTACGGATTATAAGGCGACACTTTTCCCCCAGACTGAAACCATTGCGACTTATAATATGATTCATAATATAGTAAGAAACTGCCATAATAAAATCTGAAAATAGCTTAAACTTTTGGTGGTGCGATAAAATCTGAAAATAGCTTAAAATTTTGGTGGTGCAATAAAAACTGAAAATAGCTTAAAATTGTGGTGGTGTGCCTTATAGTCCGTAAAGTACGGTACGTTTTGGTAGGGGGAAAAGAGGAGAGGGGGGGTGGGAGTGGTTCATGTCTCGTGGGCTAGATCACTGGTTGCACACTACCACAATGTCTCCCTGCTGAAACACTTTGGTGTCAGGCTGCTGCTGAACTTGAAGAATCATTTTGCCGTCAGTCTCCTGCTGCTGAAGAAACAGTTTGCTGTCTGCTGTGGGGGGCGTTTCCAGGCACGGCTGGGGGTTGTTGACCGGCTGCTGCTGCTGCGTGGAGGAAGAAGAAGGCAGAGAAGGTGGAGGAGGAGGAGGAGGCTGCACTAGGGTAGCCTGCTGGGTGGTTAGCTGGGGGGGTGCTTGCTGGGCAGTCTGCGGCGGCTGGGCCTGGGGGGGGTGCCAGGTCGTAGACCATGACCTCGAAGGTGGGGTGGGCCTTGCGCATGTGCTGCTGCAGGTGCCAGTTCTTGAGGTAGGTCTTGCCGCAGGCGGTGCACTGGAAGGGCTTGACGCCCAGGTGCAGGTTCTTGTGGGCCCGCAGCGCCCCACCCGTGGTGAAGTACTTGCAGCATACCTCGCACTTGTGCGGGGACATGCCCGTGTGCGTCATCTCGTGCGACACCAGCTTAGACTTCTCCGGAAAGCCCTGAAAACACAGAAATGGCACAGTGCTAGTTCTGCCCTTGAAATCAGGGGTGGGGGGGTGGGGTCATAGTTTGTGCACGCAACAAAAAAAGGGTGGCACTGCACTGGTGGTGATGTGCTCTCCGGGTGGGAGCAGCTCAAACTTCACAGAGACAGGTCTGACTAGAGAATACCAAACACCAATACATACAGACCTGCCTACTTGGAATTTTCCCAATCAGTAGCCCAGCCATCAATTTTCAGTAGCATGGCAAATTTTTTTCGTAGCATCCACAAACGACGGCAATCAATTTGTTCTCTTCCTGAGCCGAAACATACTGTTTATGTTTCGCCAATTGAACGTGTTGACGGTCGTCTCTACCGCCATGATTCACAGCGAAGTCTGCATGGCAGAGGTTGCAGTGAGCATGGTTCGCACCAAGTCGACTTCTGACGATGCAAGGCCACTCCTCCGTGTAACCTATTTTGAAAACTTGTGCGTTTGGGTTCGGTTTTTTTCGTTTGAAACATCTCCCGAATCGCTACTGCTGCTGGAGTCCGCCATTTTTTTCAGAGAAAGTAATAAGAACGCATGCGCAGTCACTGATAAAACGGAAGTGACTAGGTTATCGCGGGTGACACGGCGTCTGCTCTTAGAAACAGACAAAACCGGGAACGGCATAAGCAAAAATAAAATGCGGCAGCATTTTTTTCTCTCCGTAGCAATGTTAAGGTTGCCGTAGCTCCGTAGCCAAGCTTTATTTTTCGTAGCTGCTACGGCCAAATCGTAGCAGTAGGCAGGTCTGTACATATACCATATTTTTCGGATCATTAGGCGCTGCTGTGTATAAGGCGAATAGGGCAATTAAAAAATAAATCTGAAAAAATTAAAGTAAAAGGCGCCCTCGTTTATAAGGCCTTGCAAAAGAAACGCTTACTGACCGCCATTACTGCTGTCATAAACGAGAGTTGGCTCCCCTTTCAAATAATCGAACTTCCATTTGTGTGGCTGCCTGTTGTTTTTTAACAATTCTTCGCGAAAACTGATAGAATTATGGCATTTCAAGCTCTACAATGATGCTTTTTGCATCCAATGAATGGTTATGGCATCAGTTGGATGGTATCTCGGACGATAATAGGGATTTTCAAGCATTTCAACGCGAGTATTCGTCGTATCGGCGACTCGTTACCACTTTCGATGTCTGACTCACAATAGACTGAAGTGAACACGGCAATCGTTGCCTCTATTCTCATGATTTTGCTCACTAATAGGGTGCCCTCGTTTATTGGCGCATAGGTCGAAATTGGAGACAAAAATATCGCCTTATAACCCAAAAATTACGGTACCTCTAAAATATTTAGAGGGTCACCTGTACATTTAGGGCGGCGGGGGGTGGGGGGTGTCACAATTGATGCAAAAAGTGCTTTGTCATGACTGATACTTGAAGTTATGGTGCACACTTTGGGAAAACTGTACGTCAGATGCTACCTTATACAGACCTGTTTACCCCTAAATCACGAAAAGTGTATTCAGAATTTCAAAAAGACTATTTTTTCCAAAATAGGAGCATTCCAAGAAATATCGAGAAACGTCAATATCTCTGTTACAGTACTTGCAGTGTGCAAATGTCTTCTCCAGAGTGGAAGGCACAACTCCAGGATACTGACTGTACTTTTCTAGGAAATCCTGCTTGGTTTGTTTGGACTTTGAGCAAGAACTACTGTCTCCTTCTGAAGCAGGACGCTTAGACATTTTGAATATTTTTCACATTCTTAACACTCGCGCGCTCACCGAGTTGAAAATACAAAATGGCAGCCACCAAACCATGCGAAATCTCGCGAACGAGAACTACAAACTGGTGCTCTTGGCCAATCGGAGACATTGACACACAAAAAGTAGTTCCTGGCTATATACGCACAGCAGTCAGGAGTCAGTGCGGCATGTACGTGGAAGCATTATATGCACGTTTGAAAATTAATGAGTCGGGATTTTTTGTTGGCGTATTTGTTCCCAGATGTCGTATTGGTCGTATTCGTAAAAACAGGCGTACAAAATACGCCCAAATCGTATAGGTAAACAGGTCTGCTTATAGTGACACACTGGTCTGGTGGGAGATTTGAGCATTAGAGATGCGCATCTGAGCATGATAACTAACACTGTGACAAATCCAAACCAAAATCAATTTGATCAATACAAAAAAAAAATCAGACCTGGCTACCTCCTACACAAGTCTTGAGTAGTCTGGATAGCTGAAATGAGTAGTTTTGGTGCCAAATGTGTAGTCCTGCTCATTAAAACCACCAAACACTGTTAAATGAAAATGAGTAGCAATCAAGAATTAAAGAGCATTATCATCAATTTTGAAGAATAGTAGAAGTCCAAATTGAGTAGAATACTACTCGAAATGAGTAGAGTAAACAGGTCTGAATCACGAATATCACACGAGAAATTGATATGTGGGTGTACACCTTTTTTTAAAAATTCACAAAACAGGAAATGAAGTACTCCAGACCTGTTTACTCCCTACACAAGTCTTGAGTAGTCTGGATAGCTGAAATGAGTAGTTTGGGTGCAAAATGTGTAGTTTTATTCATTAAACTATCAAAAACAATTTCACTGAAAATGAGTAGAATCTAGCATTATTTTCAATTTTGAAGAGTAGTAGAGATCCAAATTGAGTAGAATACTACTCGAAAAGAGTAGAGTAAACAGGTCTGAGTACACCCTAATAACTTAATTCCTTTTTTTTTTTACATACACAGAAGAAAACAAAACACCTAGACACCCAAATTCTTTTTTAAAATGTAGTTTCTTTTAATAAAGACCATTCATTCATTTGTGCAGTTGTAACATTGTTTTCAGGGCATGCCTAGAGCAAGCGTGAGATGAACTTTAACACCGCATGTGGAATTTGACCTGGCCTGTGAGATGGAATTTCTACAGCACAGGTCAGATGGTTTGGGGTGTTATGTGTGCAAGATTGTTTCAAAAAGGTCTCCAGATTTCATTCAATTCCTTTACACTGTTTTATTATTTAATCCAAATGAAAACATTTGGAACACACCATGATTTTCACAACGATGACAAGAAAATGTAGTTTACTATGTTTGATTGCCAATGGACTTTCTCTTTTGGCCATAGCTAAAATTTGAGTCATAAGTGCATGGCACACACTATTTGCTATCATAATATTTGATAGCATAACACAGACAATAAGTGACATCAGCCATTCAAAAGCTTAAAAATGGTTGCAGTCCACAATTTTGGCAGTTTCAAATTTCACTTCTTAGGAATTTTCCATCTGCCGTAATCAGTAGAAAATCATATTTTTGGAACACCATGACCGATTTTTTAATTTTTTTGTGCTTTGTGTTCGACATAAAGCGCTATATAAGCGTCCGTTGTTTATTATTATTATTATTATTTTCCAGAATGACTAAGGGCCTACCATGACGATAGGCATCTCTGAAAGCCTAAGACACCTAAAGACGTTGAAGTAGACAGGGAAACTATAAAAAAATGTTTAATTTGTTTGGCAACTCTTATCAACATCTGTATTGTTAGACATTCAGGACTTTACTAGTGTTGCACTGCCTCTGGGCATTGCCTCGAGGATCGTTCCCACCATCTTTATATCTACTAATGTCCCATATGTGTTTGTTCCAGACCGGAGGACGGTAATCAGATTTTCATTCAGAAATTGTTTGGGTTTAATTTCTTCGTTTGATTTTTCCGTAACCTTTTCACCGCCAGCCATACTTCGGGCAAGAATTTCCATTAAATTTACCTGGGTGGAGAACAAAATCCATCTGCAGTACTGGGGATTCTTCTGTGGCATATGTAAAATAAGGTCTATCCTTACTTCCCAAAACTAAGACAATAAGGGTTTTGGATAATAGACCCCAATTCGATGCCTTTTAGTGACATAGGTGTTAAATCACTGTGGTGCTAAAATGCAACTTTGGCGGTGAAAGGGCTAAAACAATAATAAACAAGCGCGGATTCGCAATCGTTTGTCGCAGCGGTCTATTTTTATCACTCCAATCATTACATACACTGAGTCGCCTCCCCTGGCTTTTCAATAATTTTAATCTGTAAACCAGAATGTTATCTCTGCACCATTTCTTAACTTTTTATATCTTTTGGAAAACATTTAAAACTATTTATCCTACTTATACTCATCGAAAGAAGCACCGCATACTCGTCGTGTCTGTTGCAGTGTCTGTATTACGTATGTTTATTATTTTGTACGCTTTAAAATGAAGATTCATGTGCTCTGTTCAGTATACAATTCTTTCCATACCTAAGGACTGTAGATATGACAACTGAAATGTTACTTTATGCCCAAGTATTTTTTTCTCTTTTACAATATGTGCGACAATTTTGGACCGACCGACAGACCGACAAAGTGAGTTATAGGTTTGTGGCTTGTGCCACAAACAAACAGGGATACAGATTATGACCTGTGAGCAGTGCTTGCACTTGTAGGGCAGGTAGTTGGTGTGCTCCTTGCGCTCGTGGCGCACCATGGTGGGCCTGCAGTTGAACCCCTTCTGGCAGTACTTGCACGTGTAGATCTGCACCCCCTCGTGCCGGTACGCGATGTGGTCGCGCAGCTGGATGTTCTCGAAGAACTGGGCACCGCACTGGTCACACTTGTACCTGGACATTTTAAAAGGTGAAGGAATTTGTACCTGGACATTTTAAAAGGTGAAGGAATTTGTACCTGGACATTTTAAAAGGTGAAGGAATTTGTACCTGGACATTTTAAAAGGTGAAGGAATTTGTACCTGGACATTTTAAAAGGTGAAGGAATTTGTACCTGGACATTTTAAAAGGTGAAGGAATTTGTACCTGGACATTTTAAAAGGTGAAGGAATTTGTACCTGGACATTTTAAAAGGTGAAGGAATTTGTACCTGGACATTTTAAAAGGTGAAGGAATTTGTACCAGGACATTTTAAAAGGTAAAGGAATTTGTACCTGGACATTTTAAAAGGTGAAGGAATTTGTACCTGGACATTTTAAAAGGTAAAGGAATTTGTACCTGGACATTTTAAAAGGTGAAGGAATTTGTACCTGAACATTTTAAAAGGTAAAGGAATTTGTACCTGGACATTTTAAAAGGTGAACATAAAAACGGTAAAGCTCTAATATAAAATCATCATCATGAATCGAGTTACAACATTTGTGCCTGAGAATTTAGAAAAAAGAAAAGAAAAAACAAACAGAAAGAGACTGCAACGTCACTGGAACATACAACAAACAAACAACTACACGACAATTGTAAAGTGACGTTATTTTATTCACAAGAGACAAAACAAAACTACCGGATATTTCGGCGAATGCGCCTTTATCAACATAGACAAACAAGAAAACAGCAAACAGCAAATATAGCTAAAGGAGCAAAAAGCAGGCAACAAAAGGAGCAAAAAAACAACAAGATCAAAATAAAAAACAACACTTCCCCTCTATAGTCCAATGCGTATGTTTTCGTAAATATGCACAGGCCCCAATGGTTAAAAAATAAAATGACAATGAACACTGCCAACACCACACCACTGCACCCCAGGCATAGTAGTGGGGGCAAAGTGAGTTTCACAGAAGAATATCCAACCGATTCTGCATTTCATTTGAAAGATGTCGACTCAAACTAAAATGATGAAGTTGGGCGTCAAAATGAAGAAGAAGAAGAAGAAAAAGAAGCACCAGGATCACAAATCTGGAAACGTGTGGCGTGAGCTAGGCCGCGCACGACTGCTAACTTTGGCGGGAAGTTGCTTGTTCAGTCATTCATATCCGGTTCCGCGAAGCGATTGCATAGGTTTTAATGCACATAATTTGTAGGCACCCGAGCAAATTTTTACCCCGGCTTTTTTTCATATTTTTTTTTGTGTGTCAAATTTTCACTTTTGCGGGTTTTCCGCGATTCGCGGAGGTCTACCATGCCTGAGTCATTCACATCCGGTTCCACGAAGCAATTGCATAGGTTTTAACGCACGTAATTCTTAGGCAACCGAGCAAATTTTTACCCCGGCTTTTTTGTTTGTTTTTCTTGGTAAAATTTTCACTTATTTTTTTTATGGTAAAATTTTTCGCGATTCGCGGAGGTCTACTATCCGTAACCTGACCTGTAGTCCTTGATGCCCATGTGCACCACAGAGATGTGTCGCTGCAGGTGGACCCTGGAGATGTAGACCTTCCCGCAGTGGGGGCACACGTCGGTGTTGGCCTCGTGCTTGCGCATGTGCCTCTCCAGGCGGCCCTGGAAGCGGAAGGAGGTGGGGCACTTGGGGCACTGGAACATGCCCTCCGGGGTGGCGTGCAGCTTGGTGTGGCTGCGCAGCGCTGCCTTCGTCTGAAAGATCTACAGTGGACACAACCAACACAGCAATACCTCCGATTTCTTCCTTGTCCTGTTTCCTGCCATAAAACTATGTTCCCCACATTGTGTGTGGGTGGGTGTGCGCGTGTGTGGGTGTGTGCGGACGTGTGCGTGTTGTGGCTATGTGCATGTTTTTGATAGTTAATATTGTAGTAGCTTATGATCTATGCATTCATTTAAATAATTGTGGAGCGCCGTGAGCTCAAGAGAAAGGGCGCTCTGTAAATGTTAGTTATTATTATTATTATTAAAATAAAGGTTGATGAGGCTTTATACTGAAAATTCTCTGCCCCTGTCTCGTGCACTGAAAGTGAAACGCATGCGCCACCTACGTAAGGTTATCGCCCTTGCTTGTCACAAAGTAGTAGTAGTATATATACATCCATAGAAAATTCTCTGACCCTGATTCGTCAGTAGGTAGCATGGTCAACTCAAACTCAAAATTATCGCCCTTTCATGTCGCCAAGAAGTAGTATAAAGCCCCATTGATGCCAAGAAGTAGTATAAAGCCCCATTGATGCCAAGAAGTAGTATAAAGCCCCATTGATGCCACAAAGTAGTATAAAGCCCCATTGATGCCACAAAGTAGTATAAAGCCCCATTGATGCCACAAAGTAGTATAAAGCCCCATTGATGCCACAAAGTAGTATAAAGCCCCATTGATGCCACAACAATATACTAGTCAAAAGAATTCAAGGGCTACTCTCATAGTTTTTAAAAAATCCAAAGTGGTATCTTAGACAAACTTTTTTTTATTTACCAAATTTCTTATAAGGCTGTAAGATATTAAATAATGTCCCAAGCAACTTGTTTTTGTAAACTTTTCAGATGTTTCTTGCCCAAACATGCTACACTAACCCCTCCCAAAAAAGAGAAGCGCAAAAAACACAAAAACTGTCCCTTATTTTGGATGCGCTTAGCTGAAAAAGCAGAAAGGTGAATGGTAAAAAATGCACTGCATGTCAAGTCACAGTCAATGTTCATGGTGAACACATTTCACTCAGCTGAACAAACCACTGGGTATTCATGGCTGCGTTACTGGAGTTTATTTCATCTTACATTCAAATACATCCAAGAGACAATTGACAGATGCTGAGATTAAGATGGCGCTAACTTGGCTAAGGGGAGGCGTGGCTCTGTGAAAATCTACACGCTGACTCAGAGACGATTAAGGAAGGTGAATTTTCAGAGAGCCAGTTTCCATGTCTCTATTTTATAAAAAAGGACCAATGACCCAGTTTTCAGGCGAGAGTGACTCAACTATTGATTACAAAATCAGATTTTAACGTTAGAATTGTGTGTGTGGTGGGGGGTGCCTTACAAAGTGAAATGCCTTGGGAGTTATGGTAAACTACAAAATACATACATGTACACACAGTACCATATTTTACGGACTATTTAAGGCGACCTGATTACAATTCAAGGCGCACCCCCAAAAAAAAAACCCACAAAATCAGATTTTGTTACTCTATTTTCTAACTACAGACAAACCCCTATTTTACGACCCTCTGTTAAGCGACCACCTCTCATTTGAAACCGGATTTGTTGGCACGGATGCATTTTACTATGTAAACGACCTCTCTTAAACGACTTCCTCTAAAACGCGACTTACGACCGCCATTTTGTTGGTTTTTACGACCGTTGTTGTCGTCTGCATAGACTTCGAGCAAAGGGAAACAACCACGGTCAAGGGCCTGAAAGCGGAGTCGCTTCCCTTGTTGTAGAAAAGATGGCGGAAAGCGTAGGAAAAGCACGAAAACCACTGACTTTGAAAAAGAAAACCACTGACTTTGGACGAGAGTGGAGGTGATTAACAGAAGTCGGCGAAGTGAAACTGTAATACATCGATTGCACAATCCTATGGAGTTGGAAAGACCCAAATCCAGTTTTAATATGTCATTGTATGTGTGCATGAAGAAGAGAGCATGAACTGTGCTGAACTTTTTCTTTCTACGGCTGCCAGTGAAAACCTCCGTCATACGACCCCTCCAATTTACGACCGATTTTTCCGGACATTTTTGAAGTCTTAAAATAGAGGTTTGTCTGTATATTAATTATTATCAGTCACATTATAAGGCGCAGGGGTCTCTTACTCTCAGTCTGAGAAAAAAGTACCTGTAGTGTAGTGGAACCTCCCTTATAAAACCTTCAAAAATCATCCAAAATGAGGTGTTATAAGGGAGGGGTCTTATAAGGGAGGGGTCTTAAAGGGAGGGGTCTTATAAGGGAGGGGTCTTATAAGGGAGGTAATTTCAATACTTACAAAGAAGGGCAATGTCTCAGAGAAGTAGGTCTCATGCAGTGATGTCTCGAGGCCCGTCATAGGCCAATGACCTATTAAAATAAAAAATGTCCTATTGTGTTCTTCTTGTCAGGACATTTTTAACATTGGCACACTTTGTCTTATTGATTTCTGCAAAAGCCAGAACATTGTCCTATTGATTTCTCTAATCTCAGAACAGTTTGTCCAATCACTTTTCGATCCTCGGTACATCACTGCTTATAATGTGGGAGGGAGTCTTACAATGGGAAGTCTTATAAGGGAGGTTCATCCCCTGAAGACGGAGTGTGGCTGCCCACATGGCGGGGTAATCAAAAATCGGTCACACGCGTAATGTTCTCGTCCCCAGCTGATGCGCCTGTACCCGAGTGTTCAAGTGCTTCCACGGTTGGGATGATCCCTGGAGTCTTTAAGCCAGGGTAAGCCAACAACATTAGGTATTAGGTACTTTATAGTCACAGAGGCGTCTCTGTGAAATTCGGGTTGCTCCCACCTGGAGAGCGCGTCGCAGCCAGAGGCGCGCCACCCAATTATTATTATTTTATTTTGTTTGCATGCGATTTTTGTCACTGATTAGGGGGGGGGGGGAATTTTTACCAAATGACAACTTTTTCGTTGCTACTGGGTTTAACGTATGCTAAGTGCATGGGCACACGGGACCTCGGTTTATCGTCTCATCCGAAAGACTCCACGTTCAGACCGTTAAGGCCTAGTGCAGAATGAGAGGAAAAAATCCCCTGTACCCAGGTTCGAACTCGGGTTTACTTGACACGAAGCGAACGCGCTACCACTGTGCCACTCTACACCACGGAGGGAGGTTCCACTGTATCGCCTCATAGTCCATAAAATATGGTGCATGTACACTATTTCCAGCCAGGCCAGTGAAGTCTCACCCTTCCGCACACGTGGCAGATGCCGCCCATGTCCGCGTGGGACTTGAGGTGGCGGCGCATCTTGTGGTAGGAGCTGTAGGTGCGCTGGCACTTGGGGCAGTTGTGGGGCATGCCCTCCGAGTGCAGCTCCCGCATGTGCCGGTGGATGTTGGCCAGCGTGTGGATGATGCTCGCCTGGCAGATCGGGCACGTCCACTTCCTCGGGCTGGGGGCCTGAGTGTCAGACAAACAAAACATAGATTAAGTTTTCGGCTCGCTAATACTTTCTTTACGCTTTCTGTTCGTGTGTTTGTGTGTGTGTGTGTGTGTCTGTGGTAACCTTAACCCTTTCGCCGCCAGCCATTTTTCATCAAAAAATTTCCATTAAACTTACCTGGGTAGAGAAAAAAATCTGTTATATTCAGGATTCCTCTGTGACATATATGATATAAAGTAAGGCCTATCCCCACCTCCCAAAATGAAGTGAACAGGGTCTTTGGATAACGGACCATGATTTGATGCTGCTGCCTTTTAGTGACATGGGTGTTAAATCATTGTGGTGCAAAAATGCGACGTTGGCGGTGAAAGGGTTAACACTGGCTTAATCTCGGATTGACAAAGCGCTCAATCAGTCAATGATCAAACTTTGCATACATGATGTAGCAACAGAAAAAGAACAGCATGGTCGGCACAACCACACATACCACTTATTAAGAACTGTATGTGGGCAAATTAAGGAAGACTATGCTTGATTATTTCTTCCCCAAAATTATTGTATTATTTTAGAAATAATTATTAATCTTTAAAAAAAAAAAAAATCTTTGAAGGGGAGTTTTTGTGTGAATAGGATTCAGCAGTCACCATCTGATTTCTTCATTATTATCAGTTACTTGTAATCACAATGACTGAATGAGTGAATGACAAAGTTAAAAAAAAAAGAAAAAAGATCCAACCCAACTATCAATATGACTGTAGTGCTGTGCTCAATTTGAATGGGAGACAGTGCAATTTTTTCACGCCAGGTGTCGTGACACTCGCTAGGGGCTAATCCCCTCTATATTCTTAGTTGGGGATAAAGAGAGAGCGAGAGATAGAGAGGAGACCAACCCTCTCTCTCTCTCTCACTACGCCCAACTAAGAATATAACGTGATAAGCCCCTAGCGAGTGTCACGACACCTGGCGTGAAAAAAATCGCACTAAGTGAAGTCTCCCATTCCTACAATTAATTTTTAAATGAACTGCATCATTTATCTTGGTCAAGATGGTGGGTCACTGGGTGAGGGAGTGAGGACTATAGTGTTTGCTTAAAAAGCGTGTTCATCACTTCATACAGAAAGACTAACTGTAAGTATAACTGTAAGTGTTCTATTAATCATCTGTTTCTTATTACTGTAGCCATATCCACAACAAAATCAGTTTAGTGATACTCACAATACCCATTATTTGGTATTTTGGTATTCTAGTCACATACTGACATAGACTTAATTTGGGCTGCTCTCCCCCGGAGAGCATGTCGCTGCAAGTGCAGCGCCTACCCAATTTTTAAAAAACCAATTCGGGGTGGGTGGGGCACAGGGTGAGGAAGGGCACACTTGGAATTTTAACCTAGCTATCAATTTGGCCAAACCAGGCAGCGGGATTTCTCCCTGCTCTTACCGACTTTCAACTGCAGTGGGATTTTTACGTGCGTAAAGCGCACAGGTCAGACTAGTTTTAAGTCCCCATCCGAAGGACTGGACGTTCAGTTCGCTTTTCCTGTCAAACTAGAAAGAAAGGGCGAGTCCAGGATTCGAACCCAGGTCACTCATGCTGCAGTCACGCATTACATTTGGCAGGCGAATGTCTTAACCACTCTGCCACCTTTCTCCCAAGTAGTGAACCATAGACCTAATAATAAATATAACTGGCATAGCACTGACTGTTTTCACACAAATCAGAGACTCCTAACAACGCTCACCTGTCCCGCAGCCTGTTTTTTCCAGGTAGGCCCCCTTCCAAAGCTGCTGGCGCTCAGATTCAAGTCCTGACTCTGTCGTTCGCTGGTCTGGCTGTTATTTGGTGCAGACGATGGGCTGCCTTTCCTAGTCCTGCTGACCTCACGGTTCGCTCTTCCTCTGCGCTTTCCACCCAAATTTGTGCTTCCTGAAAAACTCGTGCCAGGCTGTTCTCTCTCTGTGCCTGCCTTAGCGCTTTGAGATGCGCGTTCCTTGCTGTCGGTCTCAGCGTCGTTTGGTGTGACTTTTCTCGAGCTGACCTTCTGGCAGATCTGATTGTGCGCAAACAGCTCTGTGCCGCTGTCAAACATGGCGTTGCATGCCAAGCACTGGAAGGTGCAGCGATGCTTAAACATGTGCAGTCGTTTCCTGGAATAGCTGTGGAAGTTCATACCGCACACATTGCATCGCAGAAAGGGCTTGCCCGAAGGCTTGCTGTCGGATTTGCCCGAGGTTAACTTACGGGGAGGTCGCAGAATCGACTCCCACTCCATGATAGAGTGCTGAAGGGCGTGTCTCTTGATGTTATGTGTGCGGTTAAAGATTCGCCGATTACAGACTTTACACATTACTGTTCTTGGCTTGGATTTCCAGCTTTTCTTGAACTTGTTTGACTGCTTTTGATTCACCTTACTAGATTTTGTTTTTGTTTTTTGGCCATCTGCTTTTTCCGTTTTCTCTGGAGAACCTTCCTCATGTTTAAGCATGTGCTCCTTGAAATAATCACTGCGGTAGAACTCCTTTCCACAGACTGAACAAGTGTAACACATATCTTCCATGTGGCAGCGAGCATGCCTGGTGATATAATAATTACGATTACGTATTTCCCTGTCGCAAACAAAGCATTGCAGCAGTGACTGTTTCCTACCAGTCTCTGTGCGTGTGTTAGCTCCTTTGGATAACAAAGCAACCAGAATTTTCTCGTAGGCCGGTTCACCATATTGCTCCAACTCGTTCTCTCTATATTCTGGAGGCACGGTGGGAGTTCCTGAGGTCAAGGAGGCCAAATCCACATTGATGATCAGCTCTGGTTCCTTGTCGGCATCATCCACTTCCATTTTCAGACCACCGGAGCAGGCATCTTCCTCAACTTCCTGATTAGCCTCAGCATCCGACTGGGGAGTGTCCAATCTCCTTTCTGGCATCCCTCCTTTATGACCCTGTTTGATCACATGTCGGCGCAACGTATGCAGGTATTTGAACATCTTGTTGCACACGAGGCACTTGTACTTCTTGGTCTTTTCATGGCAACGGTTGTGCTGTTTGATCAGATCTTTCCTGTTTCTGATCTCTTTCCCACACACTGGGCAAGGAATGTATCGGTGATTTTTTTTCATCTGGGTCCTCTTTGAAGTCAGATCTTTCTGGATACGTGCAAGCTCCGTGGAGACCAGCAAAAGATCGTTCTTGGCAGTTGGATCTACAGTGGACGAGATTGCGCCTTCTATTTTCTTGATCATGTTTTCATACACATCAAGAGCATTATTTGTGCTTAAGCTATCATAAGACTGACTGGTCAGCTGTTCAGTAGTAGCATTGGAATTTGTGGCACCACCACCGGGGAAAGAAACAGAATCCTTTGGGCTGTTTTGAGATGCTGAACCAGCCAATGAATTGGTCCGCTTTAAGTCTTCATCGACAACGTTCATGTCACCAGCATGGGTGAAAGTCTGAGCCATGAGAAGCGCCACTTCCCTCTCCAGACCGCTTCGACTGCTAGCGGCATCAGCTTTAGGCAGTGACGCAGCTGCAGGCATGGTGTGACAAGGCTCAGCAGTCAGCCTGTTCTGAGCACAGGACTTCCCCTCCAGCTGCATGCTCGGGCCTCCTTTCACCCTGGCCCAGTTCCCTTCAGACGGAGCGGGTTGCAGACCCAGGTTGTGCTTCACGGAGAGATGGTGGTCGATGCTGGCGTCAAAGCCACAGATTTCCCGGCACATGCAGCACTGCCAGTTCTGCTGGCCCACCACGATGACCGTGTCCGACATGGTGCAGTGCACGGTGATGGTCATGGCTTCGTGGCCCCCAACAGGGGCGGGGTTGGTGAAGGAGGCGTCCTCTGACCCCAGCATGTCCGAGCCCATGCCGGACGTCAAAGGAGGATGGGTAGGGGGCAACACCGAATGTATATTGTGCGCGCTGCTTGAGGGACCCGTAACGGCGACATCGGATCCAAGAGGCAGAGAGCTCCCCGTTTGAGCAGCTTCCAACAGGCGCCTCAAGGTGGGATCCAAACTGGTAGTACCGGCATGGCCCATGCTTTCATTAGCAGGGCCCGAGTGGGTCTGGGGAAGAAGGGTGGGAGGGTTCAAGGCAGCAGAGGGGGCAGACATCAGGGAGGAGCCAGCATGGGGTTGGGGCTGATGGAGGGAGATGGTGTCCCGCCCAGGCACCGAGGAGTAGCCCGAGCCGCTTTGCAGTTTGTTCAGCACCTCAGCTGCCAGGCCTTCCTGGCTGTACAGCTGGGCTGCCGGGTTCACCTCCATCACCGTATTTCGAAGTTTAAGGAAATGGTTCACTCTCACAGATCTACAGTCGCTCAAGTCTTTGTTTTTGATGAAAGGAAGGCTCTGAACAGAAGATCATTTATTTAGGGGAACTTTGGGTAGCCAAAGCTACACTGCAGGCAGGTAACTGAATTTGAAACTATGTTTTGTGACTGGCCTTGTCTCCACAACTCAACTTAGAAAATCTGGAAGAAAACACAAAACAACAAAGAACAAAATTATAATTAATATTATTATGGGGTTTTAAACTTTAAATAGTTTAATGCACACAAAAAAGGTGGGCTTTTATTTTACCACTTCTAAATATGACCACAATCACTTGGCTAAAAAACACATTTTTAACATAATTTCCAAAGAGCTTAGAGAGAATAAGCCCATTCATTTCCATGGCCTGTCACTTTAATTTAAACAAATGTCCCTGTTTCATAGATCTGCTATTTTCCTTCAGTTTATTAACTCAACCCACCCACCCCCTTTTTTTTTAAAGGTTCCACTCACTGTCAGTGTCTAATAATAAAAAAATTAGTTACATTACTTACAACTTAATCTCATGTCTCTTCCTCTTTGTTTTTTACCAAAGTTATTAATTTTTTTAGACAATGTCTGTAACTGTAAAACTAAAACCATGTATAATTAACCAGCATGCTCTTTCATGTGTGTGTGTGTGTGTGTGTGTGTGTGTGTGTGTGTGTGTGTGTGTGTGTGTGCAGGGCTCCCAGGGACCCCCATTTGGGGGTCTATGAAGCACACAAATTCTAAAGGACTCTAAAAGAATGTGCAGGGAGTCTCAGGGATGCACTAGAAAAAATATTTTTAGCATTCGCAATGCCACTGGGACCCTGAGTCTATAGACTATACTGTAAGTGAACGAGTCCCTGGGACCCCTTGTTTTGTGAGCCCTGGTGTATGTGTATGTTTGTGCATGTGTCACTGTGTGCATGTGTTTTGTGATGACACATACATGTGTGTTTGATGCAGGGCTGGCCAAACTTTAAAAATTTCACTCGTCCTCTGGGCAAGTAACTTAAAAAATGTACTCACCCGAACACATTTTCACTAGCCCGAAGAAAACAACAAAAATCCCTGAACACATATAATGTGCGTGCACACACTCACACAGGGGAGAGGGAAGGAGAGAGAGGAGGAGGAGGAGAAGGGAAAGGAGATAGAGGAAGAGAAAGAGAGAAAAAAGTTGGAAAGAAAGAAAGGAGAGCTAGAGAAGTAAAGATAAAATGATTTGTGGAGAGAGGTGGGGGAGAGAGAAAAGGGAGAAAAGGAGACTGCCTTTCCTTTCTGTTCAGTACCAGTGCTGGCATGTTAGCAGACAGCTGAGCTTGATTTAATAGTTGGCTTCATGGAAGGGAGAGCTTCTTCTTCTCTTTCGGGTCCACGATCATTAAATTGATCATTCTGGCACGCTCCAAACAAAAAAAAGACTGAAAAAAGGGGGGTCAGATTCCATCTGCTAAAGGGCCTAAGCTGCTGCATGGGCATAGGGGTGTTTGAGTTTTAGTGACCCAGCCAGCTCGCGCCCGCTGCTCTGGTCTGAGCATGATGCTGCGTCCTGGAAACAGGGTGTTGAGGGAGGGAGGGGGGGGGGGGGGGGGGGGGGGGGGGGGGGGGGGGGAGGCTGATGGGTTTAATGATGATTCCCTTGCACCGCTGACCCAGCAGTGAAGGAGCAGAGGTCGTCCTGCCGTAGATCATTCCACTCCCTGATGGTCCTTGGGAGGAATGCATTTGATCAGTATTGAGTGCGGCATTGTAGTCTTTTGAATTGTAGGCTGTGGCTGTCGCATGAAAAAAGGTAGCTCGTAAAAATAAAAAGCTCGCTACTATGAGAGTCTGTATTTGCGACAACCACAAATTTCACTTTTTCTGTACTTTAACCATTTAACTAACTCTAACCCTAACCCTATCCCTAGAAAAAAGTGAAATTTGTGGTTCATGCTCAATGTCGCAAATATACACTGTCATAGGTAGCGAGCTTTTTATTTTTACGAGCTACCTATTTTCATGCGACAGCGACAGTGGCCACGTCGCTGCCGAGGAGGAAGAGACTCCAGCTTGGATTTGAGAGCTGGTCTGGGGCTTACTGCCCTCAAATGCCAGAAGTGGTTACTGCCAACGTACCGACAGATACATGTTACTCCCTTTCATTAACCCCCGACCCCCCAACCTAACCTTGCATGCCTCCTCATTCAGTTCATGCATTGCGTTCAGCTAGCTGTGTTGCCCGCCATGTTGGTTGCTCGCACTGCGTTGGGCATTCATTCTAAGAAAGATCACTTCCCTGAAACGGCACCACAACACTCCGTAGATCCCTCGATTACCTAATGTTTTAGCAACAAACAACACATTTAAAAGAATGCATCAAAGAATACTGTAAAATCTTCCGTTTTTAGACTGGCATTTGTGACTTGAGTCGTGCATAGATCGAAAACGCTAAAGTAAACAAAGCCTGAAGTTCAACTAGGCCTACTTGAACTAGGTACAGTAACATGTAAATGACAGCCCGATTATGTTGTTCTCGGCTGCGTTCAAAGCAACGTTCTTTGATTATCAATAAACTTAATCCAGTTTCAAATCAGGTTACATTAATTTTGTCACCTTACTTTTTTGTTATAGGCTAAAAAGCGTACCAAAGTGTAGCATGTTCATTGCTGTGTTCAAGGAATGTGCCAACCGGGCAAGTTGCTCCTAGTCGGTCAGTGTGCGATTTCGAGGGCAGCAAAAATGGCGACACTAAATCGGTGACACAGTCACAAAAAAGACCCCCTAAATAATTGCCCCCCCCCCCCCCCCCTTTTTATTATTTACATTTTTTTTTCTAACCGCAATGGCGAAGACAATGGCGGAGGCCTGTGAATCTGAATCTGAATTATATGACGCTGAGCTGTCCCTCCGGACACTTATACAGCCGTTGTGCGTTGCGGCAGGAAGACAAAAATACACAGAACTAAAAATCAACAAAACTCAAAAGAATAGAGGTCTCCTCAGCGTTTCATGGCTCCGGTCAGGCGGCCCAATCCAGCTACCGTAGCGGCCCCCCGAGGCCCGAACCCCGACCGAACCGGCATAGCCCCAACGTCCCATTTCGCCATTTGTAAGCTTAAACGCCATTTCCCAAATCGCCATATTTTTCAGGGCTCTCAGCCATACTCCCAGCAATGAAACTCTGAACAAACACCCCCACCCCAGTCCCTTCATCCCCGGCCCATCCCCAATTGTCTTTTTTACCCCAGTAGTTAGGGATTTGTTTGTTTGTCTTTGCTAACTGTCCTTTTGGTTGGGGCCGGCCTGGGCACTGCCTTATGGAGTGTCTAGGATCGGCTAGTTCCCAGCTTCCTGGGGGCGAACGTGAACATTAGTAGCTGCCGGCAGCTCCCTGTAAATATCTCCATCCCAGTCCAGAAATAGGATTTTTATATATTTTGTTTGCTGCATCTTATATTTTTCTACTGGACCCAAGTAAATTCAAGTAGACTATGTTTGATATCTGATTTTTGTCTTTGCTTTTTTTTCTGCTTCTTTTTCTTTGGTCACCCCCCTAAAGTGTGTGCATTTACTTCTATACACAAAAAGAAGAAGAAGCTGGCCACCACCACAGAAGAAGAAGAAGAACATAGTGTAATTTCGCCATTCGGGCCATTCCATTGCCTAGTACTACTACTACTACTACTACTACTACTACTACTACTACTACTACTACTACTACTACTACTACTACTACTACTAATAATAATAATAATAATAGCAATAATAATAATAAGCCAAAATGAAGCTTATATAGCGCTGTCCGATGGCAAAGCCATCCTCAGCGCTTTACAAAAGATAACATGAAACAGCAAGTACTAGGCATAGTGTATACAATAAAAATGACACACACACAGCGCACACGCACGCACACACACGCACGCACGCACACACACACACACACACACACACACACACACACACACACACACACACGCCCACACACGTATAATGACCACGTGTACAATAAGATATATAAATAAGCATGAACGGCTAAGTCAAAAAGAGCTTTCCAAACAAGAAGGGGGAAAATGACATGATTAATAAATTAAGAAAAGGCATTAGACATGCAAAACACGACTTGATGTCAAAAAGCGTATAGGAAACCAGAGCGAAGGGAGTGTTGCGATCTCTGTAAAGGGTGTTTTCCCGGTTTCTTGCAAAAATGCATCCGTCGGGGTGTTCCTTTAAACTAAAACTAATAAAAAATAAATCTGACGGATGAGGTTTTGCAAGAAACGCGTCGAGATCACCAGAAAGACAACCTAGCTTTTCAAGGATTGGAACATTCACTTTGCTCTGCTATGGAAATCAAACCGTCAAAACGGCGATTCCTCCTTGGCGGAGTTGCCGGAGAGAGCCCGGAGAAGCCATTTTGGATGGGGTGGGTGGAGGCCACTCATTGTGGTTGAAGCTTTTTCTTCTTTGTGGTGCATTAAAAAAAAAAATTGGAGCTATTTCCTTTGTTGTGAGCGAAACTCCTTTTTGGTAAACTGTATAAAATAAATAATTAAAATAATAAAAACGCTTGTATTGTGGAAATTTCGTGCAAACGATTTTGGTCTAAACTCAGGCGGTCATTACAAAACGGAAGGAACCCAGTTTCTTTCACTGAAAGAATTTGACTTCCAGCAACTCCGCCAAGGAGGAATCGGAGATTTGAAGGTTTGATTTCTAGGAAGCCAGAGCAAAGTGAGTGTTGCGATCTCTGTAAAGGTGTTTTTTCTCTCTCTCCGTTTATTGGGGCTGTTGGCCTATGTCAAATTTTAAAAAAACCTTTGCCTTGCCTTTCGTTGTTTTTCTCTCTCTGTATTTCTCTGTGTGTCTATGTCTCTTTGTCTGTCTGTCTGTCTGTCTGTCTCTCTCTCTCTCTCTCTCTCTCTCTCTCTCTCTCTCTCTCTCTCTCTCTCTCTCTCTCTCTCTCTCTCTCTCTCTCTCTCTCTCTCTCTCTCTCTCTCTCTCTCTCTCTCTCTCTCTCTCTCTCTCTCTCTCTCTCTCTCTCTCTCTCTTGCTTTGTACGAGGACCTGATGAAAAAAAGCCATATTTTGTGCTTATTTAGTTATCCTCAATAAACATTCGAGTTTCGAGTTTCATTCGAGTTTCTCTCCAGCGTCTCTCTCCCATTCCGGCCACCACCCCTCTTTCAGCTTAGTCCTGCCACAAGTGTTTTCCAACTCGGGTGCTCTGCAATCAATATATTATACGTATCACTGTCGATCAACCCTCAAGGAAACAAACAAACAAAAAAGTTAGAGGTCGGTGAATACTGCTGCTTCTTTCTTTCTTTCTTTCTCTTTTTTTTTAAAGCTATGAGCTGCTAGGCTTATCTATTCCAAAAACACATGTATTTTTGCTTTTGCAACTTGAACATGCCCTGGTGATGATGATAAGGATGACTGGTGTGGTGGTGGCGGCGGTGATGGTATTCTTAGCTATAGTGATGGTACTCTCTCTCTCTCTCTCTCTCTCTCTCTCTCTCTCTCTCTCTCTCTCTCTCTCTCTCTCTCTCTCTCTCTCTCTCTCTCTCTCTCTCTCTCTCTCTCTCTCTCTTCTCTCTCTCTCTCTCTCTCTCTCTCTCTCTCTCTCTCTCTCTCTGTCTCTCTCTCTCTCTCTCTCTCTCTCTCTCTCTCTCTCTCTCTCTCTCTCTCTCTCTCTCTCTCTCTCTCTCTCTTTTTCGCCGTCTCTCTCTGTCTGTGTGTCTGACTGCCTCTGTGTGTGTGTGTGTGTGTGTGTGTGTGTGTGTGTGTGTGTGTGTGTGTGTGTGTGTGTGAGTGTGTGTGTGTGCGTGCGTGCGTGCGCGCGCGCGCGCACACGTGTGTGTGTGTGTGCGTGTTTAAGTGTGTATACTAGTAGGCGTGTGTGCGTGCGCATGTGGGTGCGTGTGCGCGTCTCTCAGTATCTGACTGTCTCACAGATTGTTTATTTCTCTCTCTCTCTCTTTTTTCTCTCTCTCTCTCTCTCTCTCTCTCTCTCTCTCTCTCTCTCTCTCTCTCTCTCTCTCTCTCTCTCTCTCTCTCTCTCTCTCTCTCTCTCTCTCTCTCTCTCTGTTTTGATTGTAGTTTATTTGTGTGGTTGTTTATCGTTTAATTTATGTTTGCTTGCTTGCTTTGCACGAGGACCTGATGAAAAAAAGCCATATTTTGTGCTTATTTAGTTATCCTCAATAAACATTCGAGTTTCGAGTTTCTCTCTCTCATTTTGACTTGAATATAAGTCAATACAACCTGGTGTTTCACAGCTGAAGGTGATTGTATTTAACCCTTTCGCCGCCAGCCATCTCTCAGCTCCAAAAGATACCCTTAAACTTACATGAGTAGAGAAAAAATAAATATTTTCAATATTGTGAATTCCTCTGTGACATATATAACATTACGCCTATTCTTACCTCCCAAAGTCAAGGTGGAGTTCCGGTGGAGTTCTTTCCCCCCCCCCCCCCCCCCCCCCAAAAAACAACCTATGCCAGCTGTTTAAAAATCTACTCTGTCAAACCAAAGATTCTCTAGTCTATGGTCAAACCTGTGTGTCCATTTCATTTAAGACCCTCTTGCATTTGCATTTGTTACAGACCGTAGGCCTACTTCTTCTAGTGTTCAGATTCTTTCACACATTATCAGGACAATCTGTCCGTTGAAGCACACTGAGCGTCATACAGTTACTATCACATCCTTGCAAGTGAGAAGCTTCTTCATAGTGTGTGTTTTACAAGCCATGCAGAACTTAGGGTGTGATGAAAATGCCATCAGAGGGGTTCTCAGAGTGGGGGCTAGCTATGGGCGGTTTAGGGCAGCTTGAATACACATAGGCAACTTCCGGTATGGGCGGTTTAGGGCGGCTTGAATACACAGAGGCAACTTCCGTCTGGGCGGTTTTGGGCGGAATAAATATAAGAGTATTGCTGCAACCTCTGTAGTTACAGTAAATTAGATGCACAGCTACACCCCCCACCCACCCCTTTTGTTTTTAGCCAGAGATTGATCAGAATTGTATGTTTCCTTTATCTGGAAACGCAGTTTTGAAAATCTTGTTTACCTTATGTTTTTTCCCTTATACTTAGGGGAAGAAAGCGCATGGGCGGGTAAGAAGCCCACCCCAATTATCTCATGAAATAAAGAAAATTTCAGTCACATTTGCCCATGAGACGAATGCTAGACATTAACGCTCGTCTCATGGGCAAAATGAGACTGAAATTTGCTTCATTTCATGAGATAATTGGGGTGGGCTTCTTACCCGCCCATGCGCTTTTTACCCCGTCTTCCCCTACCACCCATTCCTTATCCTTTACATTGACCTGTGCATGCTCTCTCTCTCTCTCTCTCTCTCTCTCTCTCTCTCTCTCTCTCTCTCTCTAGCTCTCTCTCTCTCTCTCTCTCTCTCTCTCTCTCTCTCTCTCTCTCGTCGTTTGCTAGCTCGTTTATGAATACAGAAAGTAAACAGGACTACATAGATTATATAGAGATAATTCAAAATATATAGAGATCATTCAAATTGCATGGATAATTCAAAATGGTTTACATAGTGTTACATTTGATTTGATGGGATCGTTTATATAGCTTTTAGCTGATATAGTTTTATTGTCTGAATCAGCTATTAATTGGCTTATAGAGACATCTTGATAATTTGTACATAACTGCAACAAGACTAGAACTAGAAGTTAACTTGTCAGAAACTAATATCGTAGTGTTTCGGAAAGGGGGTTATTTGGCAGTTAACAAAAAATGGACACATTGTAATTAACCTCTTTCTGTTATATTTAAATATGTTATCAACTAGGCTTAGTTTTGGTTTTACTTGTCAAGATTTAGTTACATGTAGTAAGCTTACAGTGAAAAAAGCAGTAATCGACTGCATGAGGGCTGATGGTTTGTAGTTCCCTTTTTATTTCCCTTTTCCCCCCAAAACTTCGTTGTTGCCTTTTGATTCTTTTCTTGTAGTTTAGTAGATTAGTGGGTGTGATTACATAGAAATTTCAAATGGTCTTCTTTGGTTTATTTTGCATCCCTTTTTTGGGTGAAAGTCTACTGAGCTCCTTCATGCTCCCTAATTCTTTTCTAAGAAAATCATTTTTTTATTCTTTAAATCAAATCATAACCTATCTACTCCGAACCCTACACCCTTTCTGTAACTGTGCTCCTTCATTAGAACAGGCATGAAACAGTGGTTCACATTGTGCTGATCAGCGACAACCTTCTTCTAGTTTGTTGTCATTGGGTTTTTGTTGTTGCAAGTATGCCATGTTCAATAGACTAAGGCAAAACAACAACAAACAAACAAACAAAAAAAAAAGGGGGGGGGGGGGGGGGGGTAACCAACTGTATACATACCTTAACCCACCGGCTTTTGTAATCTTAATGTACTATTATTTTTCTCTGCATGGTGTGTGTGTGTGTGTGTGTGTGTGTGTGTGTGTGTGTTTATTTTTTATTATTTCTGTAAGCACAGGTATTTCAAGAGAACTGACAGCACAAGAAAATGAGTTGTCTCAGCGGATATATGCAGGCTTTGAGTCAATGAAAATAGTTATAAACTGCGCATCTTCACAGTCATTAAGACAAAGAAACAACCACACCGTTAGCATGATTATGATTGCCTTACACAGCAATGAAATTCATACTCCATTCACACAAGAAATGCAAACAAAAAGGAGAGTGTGAGAATGAAAATCACCACCACAGAACATACGTAAATTTGAAACTGGGTTAGTTGTGAATACTCGCAAAAGTTTGTACGTCCATCATCGTCAATCTTTCACTTGTTCTTAATTTGATCATGTACTTTGAAAGGAATTAATGTTCTTTCTGCATGTCTTCAGCTGAAATTGAAGCAAGTTTCTGCAGTAGGTTATTTTCTCGGATTTCCTGCCGATGCTGGAGAAGCAGATTGAGATTATAGAGGAAGGGGTTGAGCGCCGAGTTCAGGGGCATCACAACAACAGCCAGAGCCACGCTCACCTCGCCAGGAACACGAGTTCCTTGAGACGACATCAGGCCAAGCAGACCGATAGGAAACCAGCACAGAAAGTCAGACACCACGATGTTGATCAGACCTTGAGCTATCCGCATGTCCTGAGATCTCATGCCTTTGTCCATCCTGGTCATAGAGCTGGCACGGATGGACAGAAAGATGAAGCCTTGCCCTGAAGCTATCAGGAAAAACAAGATAAAGTTCAGCACTATGATTATACCAAAGGCGTAGTTCTTCCCTGTGAAATCTGCCTGTGTGACAGGTAGTGGGATACATATCCCTGTTTGACTGTAAAAATCCCAACCTTGAACAAGAGGTACAGCTGCTATAATAATACCGATTGTCCACACAGACGTACATATTATAACAGTAAGTACCTTTCCAATCCGAAAAGAACTAAAAGGAAAGGGAGAACAATGAAGCGGTCCAATGTTATGACGCAGACAATCATGGCTGACACCTCACTGGACAATAACGACAGAAATCCAGCAAAAGTGCAAGCTCCATTTTGCTTCCAGTTGTTATCTTCCCGTGCATAACTGTTGCGAAATAACTGATCCGCAATACCAATTACAATCAAATATGAACCCATAAAAAAATCAGATGTACATAAATTGACCACACAGATTGTGAAACTAAATTGTCGTCTGGATGTTGAAAATATCAATCGAGTAATAAATGTGATCAGGTTACCCAACACTGCAACAATGGAAACGATTGCTACGACAATGCGGTATATTCCAGATCGTAGTAAATCATCGCAGGAGGAAAGTTCATTGTGTGGAGCTTGACACTGGTGTACATTGAAACCTTCAGGCAACATGACAGGGCAGCACAGTTTGTAGTTGTCAGCAAGCACAGCCTGCAGCTCTTCAAGTTCTATGAGCAGGTCACCTGGAATCTGAGTCAGAGGGCAACCACGTACGTCCAGAACATGGAGTGCCTTCAGGTGGTGGAAAGCTTTCTGGGAAACTACTATCACTTCACTGTTGGACAAATTCAGAGTTTTTAAATTTGGAAAAACGATGAGAGTTTCATCATTGATTGCATGAAACTTGATATTTGAAATGTCCAAATATGTTAGTGATTCTGATGGTACTTGTAGAGAACGGTTTTGATGATGGAAAAAAAAGGTGATAGGATTTCCGGCCAAGAATAACTCTTTAAGGACTGGCATTCCCGTCAAATATGACGTGTCTATTTGATATATTTGATTGTAGCTTATGTCCAACGTTTTAAGGTTTGGAAACACAAAATGGTCTAATGTGTGAATATCACACCATTTCAGACTGAGATATATCAGCATCATATTGTTTTTTAGTTCTGTCTGATCAAATCCACTTCCTGCAGCATCCAAATAACGAAGCTGATGGTAACAGTAAATATCAAATTCTTGACGACATACACAGGCCAAACCATTACATGTACATTCCTTAGGAGCAGCCATGTCACAGTACATTTCATCATCATATTTCGGACAATGATAAATCCCATCACAGAGTTGGCTGACATGCAGACATATCCTGGACCCTCGACAGTGATAGAACCCTGGACAAGTGTATGTCAGACATGATGCCTCGTCCTCACGACCCGGGCAGTCGACTACCTCATTGCATCTGAAGAAGACTGGAAGACAATAACCTTCGCCAGCACACTGAAAATGAGTTTCTGGGCATGTCCCATTCTGCCAGGGAATTGTTGTTGTTCCAGTCAGCAATCTAAACTGAATCTCAACAACTGCATTAACTTAAAATTAGGACAATTTTTATACCTATAATTATTGCAGTTCATTTCATCAGAGCCATCAAAACAGTCATCCTGATAATTACACCATAGCTCTGCAAAAATAAACTGAAGCAACAATTCATTGATTTGTGAAACATTATAGGGTGACATGCATTGGACAAACAATGGAAATCTGTTTGTAAACGTTTTAATAATATTGTGAATTTATGGCAATGTGCAAAGTTATTGGGTTGTCATGTATTCCAGTATAGTTTGAAAAACAAGTTATCTGTTTGAGCCCCGTGGACCAGATGAGATCACTAACTTATTGATACAACAGGGTAACAAGACTTTAAATATGTCAAATGACATATTTGTTATTGAATGATGTGGACAATTTGAGTTACATACTGCCTGAACGATATTGTCGATTGAGAAGTTTCGGAAGTGAGATGGACTGATCCTTCTGCGGTTGGAGGCTACAGGCGTTAAATAGTCATAAACAGTAAAGCAGGGATCAGACCTTCAGCGATCTTGTGTAGCAGAGTAAAACGCTGTTTCCTGCAGCTTAAAAAAAAGGTGTTTGGAGGTTTAAGTCTGCCAGCATCTTGATTATACATTCTTGACTTCATAGACTATTTATTTTATTTTGTTTTAATCTTATTTGAATTTAACCTCAACAACTGCAGGAGAGTATAATCATGTGGCACTCGTCTACTCCACCAGATAAAGCTCAGCTGCCAGACAACGTAAAGTAATGTTTTCACAAAGAACAACCTGCACACTAGCCGCTGTGGCACAGTGGTCACTGTGTTGCGGACTAGTGGCTGGGAGGTTTCATGTTCCAATCCCATCAGAGGCGAGGGTTTTTGTCCAGTCATGGACCAACTCGGAGCCAGTGTGAGTGGCTATGGGTTCAATGGGAAGACTCAAACCAACACAGGAGAGCTTCATCCACTTGACGTATGCGATTCTGAGAGTGTTGCTCTAATTTCGTGACCAACACCACATGTGTCTGTACTTCTCAGGCCTGGTTAACGCCAGGATATCATTATGAAAGGAAGCGTAGAGCATAGCCCTGTCATGCAGTCTCAGACAAATAAGGAACCACATAGCATCATCATCATCATCATAACAATCTGCCTTATCTCCATCAATCATACAGAAATAACATTTATTTCAAATTCTATGGCCTTGCCTGCCCTACCCTCACGGCGATCTCAGTTTAAATTCCAAATCTGGTCTATGCTCTTGGTGTGTTCGGGTCAAAACCATGGGGATCAGTCTGTCGATGGATGGATGTAGTGGCGCCCTCAGAGAAGGACCTCATTCACACTGGCTTCACGACTAAGACATAATTATAGTCCATAGGGGGCTTAGTAGCTGGTGTCCTGTGTATATCAGCTCAGAACAGGCTCCGCTGACTCCACCAAAGTGACTCAGCAGCAGTGCAGTGTCTCCTCTGGTGGATGCCTCCAGACGGCCTAACATAGATTCGCTCCCCTTGGACTGCTGACTGCGAGCTGACAAACCAGGGTGTGGCTGCGAACTAGGACTCAGAATGAGAGGCGTGGGAGCAATCCCACTACAGTCCAGGAAATGGGACAGCAATAACAAAAATAATCTGCACCGCAAATGAAAGAAATTATGAGATTTAAGGTCTAAATATACAGAGCAAAAAGCAACATTGCCGTAATTTTTTACCCATTAGACGCTACTTTTTTCTTTTACCTAACATTACCCCCTGTTCCCAGTCAGGTGTATGCATAGATTATACGCTCTAAATAGAAAAAAAATAATAGGTAATGCAAGGCGTACACAGCATTGGTTCGATCCAAACTGGACTATGGAGCAACAGCAACCACACCAGAAGCAAGACACAGAGAAACTTGAGAGAGTTCAGCGCCAGGCAGCCCGCTTCATCACAAGGGATTACAAGACCAGAAATCCAGGCTGCGCAAGCAACATGCTAACAGAACTGAACCTCCCTCCTCTGGAAGAACGTCGCAGGCAGCAACATCTCAACCTTTTCAACAGGATAGCT
>CM065699.1:32801540-32806540 GCA_017654935.2 Phymorhynchus buccinoides
ATGTCACCTCCATGCATGCTATAAACATGCATGGTAGCTAATATCACCCCGTTGTTGTTCTTATGTTGAGCCGTTTGCAAAAGGGTCACCGAACAACATAAAGTATAGATAAAACCTGAGAGTTTGGAGTGAGGGAGAGGGAAGCAAAAGGTTCGGGGGAAAGGAGAATGAAAGGGCAAAAGATGCTACTAAAGTCCGAAGTTGTAGGTGGTGAGTATGGGTGGTGGTGGTGGAGGTGTGGATTATTTGTGGCTATTAGAACATGGTCCTGTTCACTATCATACACTCTTCAAGAAGGCATTCTGAAAAACACACCTTTTGTTTTGCAAAATGAGTTTATTGTCGTGTTTATGAGTATATTTAGCGTAGAAAACAACAAATGTTCCAAACAGTTCTGAAAAGGTTTCTTCGTAAGAATCGGGTTGACAACAATTCTCTTCATGTTTCATCACACGAGTGTATTTTCATGTTTGCTTATTGTTTATATGCGACCTGTTAAATATTACATGACTGTGACATTATGAAATAAACCTTGTTTCTGTACATTTATGATTGCTTTCGGTGAGGGCATATGAACAAACCACGATTTTTTCTGATATAATTATAACATTACATTTTCGCAAGGACTAGGCGAATTGGTTCTCTAACCATCTAGACAGGAGTTGTGTACATTTTAGATAACATGTTGCTTCCCTTTGTTTAGTGATTTTGCGTTGATACCAATATTTGCTTGAGGTAACACACTTAAAAGTTGGACCAGATTTGTGTCCTTTATGTGGCAAGTCTACGGCATTAAAAAACCTGAATCAATGTTAATTTCTTACTATACACTACATTTATATCCGTCTTGCTTGCTGTGTTCTTTTTTTTTTTTTTTTTTTTTTTTTTTGACCCTCCACTGTCCCCGCCTTTCTTTTCATTTCTTTCTTCTTTTTTAATGATTTTTTTTTTTTTTTTTTTTTTTTTTGAGGCAGCTCATCTTTTTTTTTTTTCTTCAACATATTCTCTCTCTGTGTCCCCCTCCCCCTCTCTCTCTCTCTCCCTCTCTCTCACATTTTTATGTGTGTGAACTATTACAATGGACATTATTTTGTGGCGAACGTTTAGTGTCATTTTTTATACAAAAATGTCAGGGTTTCTGTCTGACCTAGTGTGTGGTGTATTGACTCATTCATTCCGTTTGGTGTGCTGTTTATGAATGTGAGTGCGTGTGTCGACGTGTTCCGAATAAGTATGACAATATGTACCGACAAAGACCAAAAAATTGTATACTTTAAATAAATGCTGCTCATCCTTCCATTTTTGTGTGTGTGTGTGTGTATGCTTGCGTGCGCGTGTGTGGTCTGTGTGTGACAACACGTGTCTACATGCACGTGTGTTATGCTTTTGTATCTTCTTCTTACAATTATCAACTAACATGGAGAGGACAAATGTTAACATAACATATGTCTACAAAAACATGTTTCCGGTTAAGAAATCCATCCAATACTTCCTTCTTATTTCGTTCTATCCATACATGCACATATCATTCCAACACACCCTTTAAAAAAAACCCACCTTAACACCACAAAGAATATATACCTAACTAACAATAATGGTCGAAATACAAAAATCAATAGATACACAAGAGCACACTCTAATATGGATGGCTACGAGGTGGATAGCTATGGACTGTTGCGCGTGATGCTTTGCTAGAGGGACCATCCAGCTTCAACAGGCAGGACACCCAAGTGTTGAACAGGATTGGATGAGTCCCTCAGGGGCTCGTGCAGGAATAGTCCGTGGACCAAGCCTGCAAAACGTAAATAAACAACGCAGCAGCAAACAAACAAAGAATTTCACTCCCTAGTGTATTTTAGATATTGTGTTTGTTGTAATGCTATCATGATGTAAACAAAAAAGGCGCTGAGCAAATAAACATTTCCACAATCGAGTGTGGTTTTAAATAATCTGTCAAAATAGCAAGTAAAATATTACTGAATCAGTGTGGGGATTTTGTGCGCTTAAGTTAACACAAAAGGATCCAAAAGGGGAGAAGTTAAAGTGAAAGGGTCGCTAGACACATCTTAGATCCTATTACAAATAGATTATAAAAGTTAATCAAGATCTTAGAAGAAATTGTCTATCAAAGATAGCTTGAAGAGGAAAGATGGACTGAGTCTTTTTAAATATGCTGATGGACATTTTTCCAACTAAAACAATAAGGTTTATGTATTTAAACATTACCTGTGTACATCTCGTCTTACACACACCGAACAAAACATCACAAGCTGATAAGTGTAGTCTTATATTGGTCTCTAAAAATATTTTTTGTTCAATATAATTCCAAAATTGCTGTGTTCTTGTATTTCGTTAGCGTCAGATAGATATAGAAAATAGATAGATAGATCGATTACATGACTGATTGGCTCGTTTCAAAACTTTGTAAACATATGCATTATCATGCGTTAGTTACAGTGAAAGTGTACAGTGGGCAGATGGGACCATTGCATTCGATGCCCTCTTTAAAGCAAGCCCAATAAAACAATGCGGCGTATATTTACAATCACGTGCTGAGGATATATGTCTGAGATCCATATGCTTCCAAAATCAGAGTGCTCATTTTCTGTGCGAGGAAAGCTCCAATAACAAAGAGAGAAAGGAGGTAGTCATTCCCCAAATTCATCCAGTGACTAACTTCACCAATGCCAGTGCGGAACATTTTGTTACTTGTCGTGAAGGACATGTAACTCATCCATTACTTGCATGTGACCTACCCACTGCCTGCTGGGCCGAGCGGGAAGGAGCTTTCGATAAAAATGACGTACCGTCACCTGATTGGTGCCCTGCACCGCTGACGTCACTTCCTCCCTCGTTCCAGTGTGGCAGTGTCATGCAGCACTTGGCGTACAGCTTAGTGTGTGACAGTCGTCAGGACTGTCAGGACCACAGTGACGAGCTCTTCTGTGTGTTCCCCAGCTGTCCGCAGCACACCCCTGTGCGCTGTTCTACCACTTCACAGGTAAGTGAATGAAAATGGTGTTAGTGAAGAAATGATAAAACTAGGGTAAATACCATTAGGAAAAAAAAGGGAAGTAAAATATATGAGAAAAAAACCCCAACAGAAACGTGAAGTGTAATGGGAATCAAAGGATATGTGTAGAAAAAAAGCAACAACAACAAAAACACTTTGCCAGCAACAACTTGTCATCATAGGCAATTGTGTGTGAATGTGTATGCAACCAAGTGTTGGTGCTGTATGGCTGTTCGTGACAAATAGAGATATACACATAGAGAATTGGTGTGTATAATCTCATCAACTATTCTTATGTCATAGGACTTATGATTTCAAAGTTATCAAAATTATTGATAGTCAATAAACTAGCTAGTCAATACATAAAACAATTGCTTCTCTTCTGTCATTTAACCAACATCGGGTAATGATTTGCTTGCAAACTTTAATTTTTGTCGCATTGGTGTGTTCTTAACATATTGTGCGAAGCGATTCTATGAATAATGTACATTTAATTCTTGGACATTTTTCAGTGTGTGAAAGTATCTCATCTGTGTGACGGTCAACACCAATGCTTGGATGTTTCTGATGAAGCTATATGTTCTTACTTTATTGAAGATATTTATTTTTTAACGGACATGCGTATTAAGCATATTAAGCCCCCGCCTGCAGTCATTTCTTTTAAACCCCGCAACAAAGTATCAGAAAAAATGGGCTACATATTTTCACCTGTTTCACATAATAGCAAAGGAGAAGTTGTCTGCCCTGACACTCATTTCCAGTGTCCGGATGGAGGCTACTGTCTACCTGTCTATGTGAGGTGCAATGGCGTCATAGACTGTCCAGGTAGGGAGGACGAGATGGAATGTCAGACTTACAGGTGTCCTGGGTTCTTTCGTTGTCGGGGTTCTAAAGTCTGCGTCCATCCTAGTAACGTTGCAGATGGTGTTTTGCATTGTCCACAAAACGACGATGAACTGACTTATGGCGTAGAGTGTCCATGGAACTGCACATGCTATGGGCTTGCATTTACATGTCACCAAACATTTCCAGCCCCAGAATATCCCTACATCCAATATCTAGTTGCTGCAGGTACACGTCTGTCTGTGAAGCTGTTGATGGACAACACGATGCTGGTACATCTCAGCTTGGAAGCATGTGCTCTGGTATCTGCAGATACCCCAGGTTTCCCTAATTTACATTCTCTGGATCTCAGTAATAATTTGATCAAATTTGTTTCAGCACTGGACATGGACCACTGGCCAAACCTGAAAGTTCTGTATTTGTCAAAGAACCCATTAGCAGCTGATATGTTCATGTCTATATCAAATTCTGTTTTAGAATTTTTAACTGTTTTAGATCTGTCATACGTGCAATGGAAACGTTTCGATGCGAAAGTTTTGAAACCGTTTATAAGACTGCAAGTTCTCAATTTATCATCTACTGGCATCAATGTTTTAAATAATGTTCAATCTGTCAATCAGTTAAAAGTCTTGGACCTGCGTGGCTGTCCATTGCGTGTATATCCTGGAAATGTTTTTCAAGGACTAGTATCATTGGAGAAAATTTACTCAGACAATTACAAGCTCTGTTGCCAAGAAATATTACCTGAGGGTTTCACCAGAAAGGATTGTGTATCCCCTGCTGACATCATTTCAACGTGCAGTCACCTCATTGGCTGGAATTTAGCTCGTGGGATAATTTATGCTTTAGGAGCTGTATCATTTGTGGGAAATACAATTTGCGTAGTTGTTCATGTTGCTTGGCAACAACAAACAAAATCAACATACACGAAAGTACTGCTGGCTCATCTGTGTGTCTCTGATTTGATAATGAGCATCTATTTGATGATCATCACTGTGACTGACCAAGTGTTTGAAGGAACCTATCTCTGGCATGACCTTACGTGGCGGTACGTGTCAAGTGTAAAGCCTCAGGCTTTCTGTCTCTCCTGTCTACATCTGTTTCTTCGTTCCTTTTTTCCACAGCAACGTTACAGTGTTTGCTG
>CM065699.1:32811540-32821540 GCA_017654935.2 Phymorhynchus buccinoides
TGAAGCATAGATTCTTTGTAGATTTTATCAAAATGTTCAAAAGAAGCTCTTTGTAAGAGAGAATAGCCTTCTTGCAAACTCCAGGGAATGTGAATATCCGTAGAATTAGCAGATTTGTTTGCCCCTGCCCGAGCAGTACGATCAGCCCATTCATTTCCAGAAATCGAACAATGAGATGGGATCCAACAAAAGTCAACTGTGATGCCTCTTAATATAAGAATATGGATAAGTATTCTAATTTCTGTAATGATTTCAGCCCTGGTTTTTGGACTTGTTGATTCTAAAGCTTGAAGAACAGATTTAGAATCTACACAAAAAAGAACACCGTAGAAGTTAAATGGAACATCTACAACATACTGAATAGCCATTAAAATTGCTACTAATTCAGCTGTGAAAATGGAGAAGTCTTTACCAAGATAAAAAGATTTTTCGATTTTTAAAGTGGGAATGACAAATCCACAGCCTGCATTATTGTCTAGTAAAGAACCGTCAGTAAAATTTTTGAAATGATTGGGATAACAATTGTTGATATGAGATTTAGCCTCACAGGCAAGAATGTTAATGTTATCATTTTTAGATATAGTTGTGTAGTTATAATCAAATTTTGCCTTGCAAAGCTCCCAGTTTGGAATGGGACTTACTGGAAAACGCACAGCCAAGTTCTTTTGATTTACACCTGATTTTGTCAACAGTTTAGAAGAAAATGTTAAAATAGTTTTATTAGAACGAATGCGTCTAGCACGTTTAGGAAAATGGATGTCAGACCTTATACCGAGTTCCGTTTGATTTGAATTTTGAACTGTAGAGCATCTTAAAATGTATTTAGCACACGCTAATTTGCGATGATCTTCAAGAGGTAAAACACCTGCCTCATGGTAAGTTCCTAAGATCGAACCATGAAAGGGAACGCCAATGGCTAATCTAAATGCCTTACAATCTATGCTTTGAAGTTTTTTCAGTAAGTATTTGGGGGCATTAAAAAAGACCTCTTGTGCATATGATAATTTAGATCTAACTAATGCGGAAGACAAATGAATTAAGGTTTGTGTGTCTTGGCCCCAACTTTGTTTACTAATTACTTTAAGAAGATTAAGTGATTTTCTTGCTTGATTTACAGCATGTTCCAAATGTAGATTCCAAGAAAGCTTAGATGTAATATATACTCCAAGAAATTTAATATCTGTAGCATAATTTAGTGTGATGTTATTTACTTTAAAGGGGAGAGCCTTATGAACAGATCCTCCTGCATCAAATAGCATCATATGAGATTTTTCAGGAGAAAGACATAAACCGTTGTCAGACATAAAATTAGCTATGTTATCCAGATCTTTTTGATATATTCTTCGAAGATAGTTTAAAGACCTTTTTGATGTTTTGTTTTTCAAAGTAGCATTCATCCATAAACAAATATCGTCTGCGTATTGAATTAAGTTACTATTTTACTATTTGGTGTGTGTGTGTGTGTGTGTGTGTGTGTGTGTGTGTGTGTGTGTGTGTGTGTGTGTGTGTGTGTGTGTGTGTGTGTGTGTGTGCTAATCTGATAAAAATATATTTGATTTTTTCCGAATTTCTAAATTGAGTTCAAATATGTTTTGTAATACAAATGTTTTTCCTGTTTTCTTGCTATACTAATGCTCATTTTCCCAATAAGTATCATGTGATTTATCGAATCCCTCTCTAGTTTGGTTAGATCATCTCTATTCATTCCAAAGAGTACTTCAGCTACGGTTAGTCTAATAGGTTTTCCAATAATACCATAAACTAACGCGCCCACATCTTTCCAGAACGTGTTTATCATTGGACAGTGGAAGAAAAAGTGTTCCACGTGGTCAACTTCATCTGAACAAACATCACACTTATTGCTTTCTACTAAGTTCATTTTATGTAAGAGAATGTTGGTTGGGTAAATGTTATGAAGGATTTTCCATTGCAGTTCGTGTAGTCTGACCTCCTTAGTGCATGATCGTGCAGTTAACCAAATACTGTCATCGATTTTAATGTTAAGTTTTCTGTTCCAGAAGTTGGCACCACTAGGGATTATATATTCTGGTTTTCTATTATCAAGTATTTTCTTTATGACTTTTGGAGCTGCTTTGAAAAAGCGGGCATCGCATTCTGGGGTATTTGTGTTATCTGTTCTGTTTTCGATATTTGTGATCCACTGCAGCCAAAGAGCCGGAATTGCATTTATTAATGCGTTAAATTCAAAAACTGTGCTTGCACTTATGTATGTATCCTAACTTTATTTCTAATTCTTCAAAATTCAGTAATCTTCTTTCGCTTAAGCTTACTATATCTTTTATATGAATTATGCCGTTATCAGTCCATTTTTTAAAACATAATATGCTGCCTTTGTATTTTATTAAATGATTGTAGAATAATTGTTGTTCCATAACGTTATTTTGAGTTACATCTTCCATACTTGTATGGCATTTATTATTTAAATATATTGCTATTACTTCCTTCCAAAAATCGTTTTCTATATCGATCATATTTATGATATCGCGTGCCCTGCAGTGTATTGAAAAAAATGTAGTTATCTGGATATATTTTATTGAAATGTATTTTGGGGATGATGCTCCAATTTTCATCAGTCGCGTGGAACAATCTTCCTGCCCATTGCAAGTAAAAATATTTTTGTAGATCAACTACGTTCGTCATCCTTATCCCCCCTGCATTGTAGTCTGATTCCATAACCCTCCGTTTTACCTTTTCAAATGCTTTTCTGTTGCTGAATTTTCTTTGCCATATAAATTTATACAATAATCTATTTATGTTAATTAGAACATGTTCAGGGATTCCGATTGCCTGCATTACATAAATTAGCTGACTTATCAAGAAGGTCTTAACTATAAGAATTTTGCCATGGATACTTAGATCTCTTTTATTCCAGTTATGTATCTGTCTTTGTATAGATTTTACTCTTTCTTTCCAATTTTCTTCAATGTTTCTAGCCATCGTGTCTCTTTCAAAATATATTCCTAGTATTTTTATTCTGTCGTTAAAATTCTATTTTTAAGAATACTCTTGGCTTGGTATTCTGGAAGAATTTTTTTAACTAGTTCTCAAACACAAAGTTTTCTTTGAACATTCGATAATTAGTGTAAAGTTCATTAGCATTTAGCTCGGCTCGCCATACTTGAACAAAATGGTCTCGAAGGCGCATATCCATTTGTTTCTTGAAAGAATGCTGACTAAGATTAAGGTCAAACTGCTGAAGCCAAACATTACTGAAAACTAAAGAATTTAAAGTGTTATGTATAGTTTGGAGATAATTTGATCTGTACTCACCAGAAATGTAAAACGTCAAAAGAAATTTATATACGATGCTGGAGAGGTTACTAGAGTTGGTAACATCTTGAAGTTTGAACAAAAAACTCAGCATACGACTTTTTGCAAAGATATTTATGGGATAACGACCTAATTCACGAAGAACCATGTACGTAGGTGTCGATTTATTTACGTTTAACACTAACTTATAGTACTTAAGTTGCAGCCTCACTGCCAAATTACATATTTGTGGGCACCAGACTTCACATCCAAACAGAATGATAGGGGCTATCATTTTATCAAAAAGCTCGATTTGTATTTGTATTTCCACTGGTAACATGAGTTTTCTACATTTACGTAACGACAACATTGCTCTTGAAGCTTTATCCCACAACTTCCTCTGTGCTAAGTTGAATTTATTATTAAAATTAAATGTCACTCCTAGGTACTGAAAATCAAACGCAACTTCTAATTTATGCTCGTTATATTTAAACTCAGGTATTTTTTTCTTATTTTGCCTCTTGAAAAGACCACTACTTTTGTTTTTGAAACATTAATTTTCAGCTTGTTCTGGGAACAATAGGCATGCATAGAATCGAATGCATTTTGTAGCGAAGCAGGAGATTCAGCTAGAATAACTGTATCGTCCGCGTACAAAAGCAAGAACATGTTAAAAAGTTGGTCAACGTCCGGCTCCTCAATACGCATATACCTTGCACTAGCTTTCAACGTTTCCAGTTTACCCGTTTTACTCCCAATTAATTCCTTCATATCATTTAAAAAGACAGAGAACAAAAGAGGTGACAAATTTTCGCCTTGCCGTACCCCGGAACTACACTAAAAAAAAAGGATGACAAAGAGCCATTCCAGGAAACACAAGACTTAGCTTTGGCATATAAAGCTTTGACAACATTCAAAATATTTCCTCTCACATTCATATTCATCAGTTTGTTCCACAGAAGTGCACGATCTACAAGATCGAAAGCTTTCTCATAATCTACAAATACACAGTATAATTTATTTTTCTTAAAGAGAAAGAAATCTATAATTGCATGCAAAGTAAATATGTGATCATTAACAGACATACCTTTCCTAAAGCCAGCTTATTGGTTACCCAAAATGTTATTGAAATATAAAAAACTAGTTGAGCGATTATTCAACAAACATGTAAATAACTTGCCAAAACAACTAAGAATGGAGATTCCCCTATAGTTGTCAGGGTTGTCAGCACTACCTTTTTTGTTCTACATTGGCTTACTAATTCCTATCGTCCATTCATCAGGTACGTTTCCAGTTTTTAACACCAAGTTGAAGAATTTTGTGAAAACACTCAACATTTTAGGAGAAGCAGATTTAAGAAATTCGTTAATGCTTTGGTCAGTACCACACGCTTTGTTATTTTTCAATTTTCCAATTGCTTCTTTTAATTCACTTTCAGTAAATGGATTCCTCAAAAAGGTAGTATCTACTTCGTTATCATGAGATCCACAAAATTCTTCAAAATTTGCTGTAATATCATTAAACTTTTTGAAATGTTCAAAAAACATATCACAAGTGATTTTGCTGTGTGCTTCCTTTTTATCCGCAGCTGATCCGTTTAATAGTTTCCAGAAAGCAGAAGGGTCACTACTTCCTAAGTTACGTATTTTGCGAATCAGGTTTGTTTGGAACTTTTTAAAGGACTTTGATAACTGATCCTTATAATCCTTGCTGGCTTTACTTTTAGCTTCTTTTGCAAAGTCATTTTTACTAAGCCTTGCAGCATTCTTGGCATTAAAAAATGTTTTCTTTTCCTCTCACAGTCTGCATCAAACCACCCGCAATGTTCTGACTGCCTTTGTCCTCTGTGTGATCTGCCCATTCTTTTAGGCTTATCGTTTAGCATGACATTATTAGTTGCTGCCACTTTCATCATTTTGCATATCTTATCATACACTTCATTTAGGAAATCAACTGAGATTGAAGCATCATCCAAAAGGATAGTACCAAGCAGAACATCTAAGGTATTTATGTCGTCACTGTTCAGTGATTCAGCGAAATTAGCTGCTTTGTCTTGAGACCACTTAAGTCGTGAAGGTGCTCTTAGTTTTTCATCTCTGTCCTTATCATTTTCAGAAAAAATTCTATCATCTTTTGAGAAACACGAGTGCCTTGAGAATGTAACAGATACGGCACAATGAACATCAGAGAAATGTTCATTGAAAGGATGCACAATAAGATTAGATAACAAGTGAAATAAAGATTCTGAAACAATTACATAATCAACCACACTCGAGTCTTTACATGTAGTGTTGGAAGAATTGCCAGGCTCACCCAAACGTCCATTGACAATGCGCACATTTAATGCTTTGCATAGAGATAGTAATGCATGTCCTGCATTATTGACACACGAGTCATTAGAACGTCTTGGGAGAAATACAGTTTCAACAGAATTTTCTGAGTAGGCATTGCCATCATCTTCAAGAACATCTTCCACATCATCTTGTAAACAGACAGTTCTAGCATTAAAATCGCCAAGCAGACACTTTTTCAACATTCAATTCCACGATACAATTTTCAAGACAGGAAAAAGCGTTTAAGTCAAAATAAGGAGAATTCTCTGGGGGAAAATATACACAACAAAAAAGAACCTCACTACCTAAAACGCTAGCATCCAATTTAAAGAACAACACGTCATTGCTGAGCTCATGATTAACAAAAGTATAATAACGAAAAGCGGAAGAGTCCACATAATGTTCGTTTCGTTTACATTCAACAACTTTTATATGAGTTGTCAGATGTTGCTTAACAAGCAAGAGAATGCCACCACAGATTTCCTTTTGAATCGAGATCTATTTTTGTAAAAAAAATGAAAAAAACGGGAATACCAACCGTATCAAAATTATCTAATTTACTCTCAGTAATAGCGATTATATCATAAGAAGATAAAAAGCTGTGAAAATCAGGATTTAGCCATTTGCTCTTGATCCTGCAAACATTCAGAGTAATGCAAGAAATGTGTCTTCCATTTCCGTTTGGTGAAGTACTGGTAACATTTTTTATTGAACTTTTATGAGCAGCATCAGCGTAAACTTTACTTAATCCACTGGCCCTGTCTCCTTGTACACCGTCAACAGCAGCACCACTCGCGTTTAAGCCTAATTGAGTAACTGATTGCGCATGGCTTGTTTTTCTTGAAAAACGCCTGTTAGCAGTACTATCTGTTGGGTTTATCTTTGACCGAGTGAAAGCTGTATTATTCTTTGTTGCAGCACAGTCTGCACAGCACAGTGAACTGCTACTGTGAGCGTGTGTACACAGGGACAATACACCTACGGAATGATCAGTGTTGTTGAATAATTCATGCACGTTCATCTGCTTAACCTTCCCTATACTTTCACTTACCCGTACCGTCTTGGTACTCCCTTTTCCTTGGGTGGCTCCCTTACTGTTCACAGTATCGTAATGGTCATTAACATTCATGTTATCATCTCTTACCATGACACTATCAACACTCACGTGGTCATCATTGGCACTTACAACATCAATATTTACATCCGCAATGTCATCATTGGCACAAATATTTTTATGAAAGCCTCCCATTTTATCAGCATCGTCATTATCACTTATTTTATTTTCATTCGCACGCATGCTAACAATATCATTATCAACATTAACCCCATCATCACCAACCATGACATTATCATCTTCAACGTTGTTATAATTATCATCGGCATTGGCATTATTGTAATTCAACATATTGTCATCACCATCATCCACAATTACAACATTGTTAGTGTTTACAGCTACGTCATTATCATTATTGGCATTGTCATCATCATTTGTCAAATTAACATCATCATCATTTTTTATATTGACGGCATCAGCATTATTCACTTTGATATCCTTGTCATTGCTCAATTCAGCATTGTCATTATTGTTTGATGGGACATCGCAACCAATACAGTCATAATCGTGGTTATTCACTTCGACATCATAGTAGGCATTAATTGCATGATCATCATTATTCCAATGGATATCATCATCGTTATCCACATTGATGTAAATGTCATCTTTCGCGTTAGCATCATAGTCATTATTCATACTGATATAAGTCTTATTATCCGGTTTGGCATTATCGTCATTATCCGATTTGGCATCTTCAACATTATGTGCATCGACATCAATATTTATATATCGGGTGACATTATCATTATCATGTGAATTGACATTATCATTATCCGCAGTACTATCATCATTATCATTATCTGCATTCGTATCAATGTCACAATCTCCATTGACATCGTCTTCATTATGCACGTTGACATCATTGTCAATATCCGCATTGAAATCATCATCATCATTATCATTGACATTGACAACATCTTCTTTATGTGTATTGACATCATTACCATCAATTGATGCATTGTCATAATCCACATTGACATCATCAGCAGCAGTACGAGCATTGGTATCATCACCATCATTATGTGCACTGACATCATCATCGTTGTTAACAACATTGACATCCTCTTTATCAAGATCTGCATTGACAGCATTATGTGAGTTGGAATTATTGTCATCATTGACCGCATTGACATCGTTGTCATCGTTGTCATTATCTTTATTGACAATATCATAATTATCCGCGCTGTTATCATTGTCATTATCCACATTACCCTTATCGTCATCATCACCAACATTATCAACATTGTCCCAATTATTATCACCATCATCTCCCTTGTCATTATCGTCATGATCCCCCTCCCCATCATCATAAGTGTCACTGTCATCATCATCAAAGACAACACCTGCTTCATTTCTAACATCATTTCTATCATCACCACCACATTCGTCATCGTCATCATCATCATCATCACCACCATCACTTTCATTGACATCACCATCATTTCTGTTATTGCCGTCACCAACATCATCATTCCTTGTCTTATAATTGCTACCTTTATTTTTCACGTTGCTATTTTTATAATCCTTATTGCCGACCATGTAGTTATCATGAAAGTTTACCATGCAGTCCTGACTATCTACATTGACTTCATTATCGACAACATTGTTATCGTTTTTATGTGTCCTGGTCAAATCAACGTCTGTATTGCCATTGAGATTAATTCTGTCTTGTGCTATTTTTTCACAGTTGTATTGCCTTTTTGCAATCCTACACACAGATCAGAATCAGAAATCCCTTCACAAAAATCTAAGTTACTAGCGTCTTTACTCCCATTTCTGAAGGAAACGGCCACATCACGAGGTTCATCCCTTTCCTCGTGATACACACGAACACCCCCAGGGCTGTCCTAAGCAGTGAAAGAAAGATGAGGGAGACCCAACTGCATGAAGTCGATTCCATCGACCCCAAGCTTGAAAAGATCGTCGGGGTTTTCGATGACCACGGGGGGAGTCCTATCCTGGGAAGATCCAGGTCCTGGCTTTCTGGTGCAGTGGATCCTGCCTTCTATGGTCCACGCCTTGTCCACACAGTCCAGCTTCTTCACGACCCCAAGGAGTTTGGAACGTAGCGGTGTGAGGTCGTCATTAAGAAAAACCTTTTTGTAGGCAGCATTGTCTTGTAGAGCCCGTTTCTTGGTCATCACGTCTCGGCGTTTTTTACGGGAAACAAAACGAACCAGAACGGGGCGTGGACCAGCGTTTTGGCGACTGCCTGTTCTGTGCATAACTGAAATGTCCTCACATTTGACATCTGCACCGGCATCACGAAACACCTTCATCACCTTCCCCTCCAGGGCCTCTCCAGTCTCTCCTTCGGTCGGTGGAATGCCGAAGATTCGTACCGACTCCCGCCGGCTGTATTGCTCCAGCCTGTCATTCTCGTATGTCAACACCGTCGCAGCCTTCAAGAGGCGCGCCTCTGTTGAAGTTGGAGAAGAGGAGCTCTGGTGAGCTCGGGACCCAAATCGACCGTCCAATTCTTTCACGAAGCCCTTCATCGTCTCTCCTACTGCCACCGACACGGCAGTGGCCAGCAGTGGGATCATCTTTTCAATGAGAGCGTCCATCTGCCCCCCTGCCCCCCCCCCCCCCCCCCCCCCCCCCCCCCCCCCCCCCCCCCCCACTGCTCTTGCCTGCCCCAAGCGTCGCCCTCACACTGGTCAACACCACTTCATGTATTGAGGTGATGTCGATTGCCGGCTCCTTCCCCCCGCGTTCAGCTTCAGCGCCCCCCACTACCATGGCACTCATCTCCGCTTCCTCACACGCGCCTCTGTCCGTATTGCTTTTCTTATTCTTTGGCTGCTTTTCGGCGCTGAATGGAGAGGTAAACAAGCTTTTCCTCCCATTCTTCTTACTTTGCTCGGAATTCGATGACATTATGGACAACAATCGAAACAAATTGAGACAACGCCACTAAACAACACTGAGATTACACAACGCCTATACTGCAGCAAACCAACCAAAAGACAACTTATGATCGTGCTTCAAAATCCCTAGAATATCTGCAATCTTCTTAAATAGAGCACAAACACCAAACAGATGGAAACGGCTGGAAATAATGTGGGTGCCGTCAAACACAGAGAAGTAAGAAACAATTACTCCCCCTTCTTCTCCTTTTCACTGTCACAAGACCTTCAAGGCCCGCATCGGACTCATCAGTCATCTTCGTACCCACCCCACATCCTGAACCCTTTAATATTGGAACTGTTAACGGATGGACTTCATCCCTCGGGACGGACGAACGTCAAACAATCATGCGCATAAACACGCACGTGCGCAT
>CM065699.1:32831540-32849467 GCA_017654935.2 Phymorhynchus buccinoides
CACACACACACACACACACCACACACACACACACACACACACACACACACACACACACACACACACACACTGTATCTCCCTTCTCTCGTCCTGAACTCTTTCCTCCCTCCCTCTTGCCTCCCCTCCTTCCCCCCCCCCCCCCCCCCGTCCTCTAATTACAACATTCGTCGGCACTGGACAGTTCCATCGAAGGGGAATGTGATTATGTGACCAGGAGGCCGTTTGTGTCACAAGAGCAGGGGCTCAAAACAGTTCACGCAATTCGCACCGCCCCCCCCCCCCCCCCCCAAAAAAAAAAAAAGTCTAAGAAATACCTCCCGGTTTACTGAAAAGTTCGCGAGCGCTAGCACTCTTTCTCATTAAGCTTGATCGCGGGAAACTATTAGTTGAATCATGGGAGCAATGCAACTTTTTAAAAACAAATCTGATTTCCTAGGTCTCGCGTGAATGTGAGTTAAAATGGCATAATGGCAATCCAAGTAAACAGACTGGACAAAAACAAATATTCTTTATTCTATCGCAAAAAAAGAGAGGATGATTTTAGCAACTTAAACAAACACAAGTGTTTTTGAGTGCTCTCCCCCCCCCCCCCCCCCCCCCCGTGGGAATACCGGGGGTCTTCCGTACAAATAGTTCAACCACCTTCTGGAAGATATGTGCTTGTAACTTCCTTCAATCTTTCTCTCTCTTTGACTCTGCCCTTTTCCTTGCTTTGTGTCATCTATCTTTGTGATTTTTTGGCCCATTCTCCTGCCTTTTTCAAAAACAATCTTCCATATAGTTTTCTCCTCTGAGCTCCTCCGAAATCAGAACATATCGGCTGAATGCAGCGAGGAGACCAGTGAAAACTGGAAAACGGACACAGACGTACCCATTGTGGCCTGGGAACGCAGAAGAACAAGAAGAGTGCCCTCTTCTTTTTTTCATCATGTCAGATGGCAAAATATAGTGCAAAATTTATTTTCTGCACACAAATAGACGTGAATGAAAAGGAAATCTATGTTCACTGACATAGAGGTATGATTTCTCTCCCTTCCAATAGGAACTCTTTCTTTTTACCGGTGTCATGAGAAATAAATCCTCCCGTGAAATAAATCCACATCATCGTAATATGCGCGCCACAACTGTAACGATAACTATTTGTTTTAAAATATTGATATTTAAGAAAAAGAACCGAGAAATTGAGCGGGAGGTTGTAAATCTACATCTTTGACGACAATAAATCAATGTACAGACCCATGGCGGACGTTATCAATAAACGCCCATTCAGACAACACAAATAATTAATAATCAATTAAATATATCACTGACTTCGCAATATTTAGTGATGAATCCTCGGCTCTTCCTGCACGCCCCAACACGCCTCTGAGTGTATTCAGGAGCTAAATCTTCTTCCCAAACACCGAACAATTCGAAAAAGGAAAGGGGACGTATTCACGAGAGAGATATTTCACGCAACACCGGAAATGATGAATAAGTTTTAGAGTTACCCGAATATAGCCAAGGTCGCACAGCTGCATGGAATGCGTTCACATATTAAAGGGGCAACCTGACGGATAAGTTTTTGCAAGAAACACGTCGAGATCACCAGGAAAACACCCTTTACAGAGAGTGCAACACTCACTTTGCTCTGGTTTCCTTATAAATCAAACCATCAAATCGGCGATTCGTCCTTGGCGGAGGTGCTGGAAGTCAAATCCTTTCACCCAAAGGGAAGGCGTGAACCGTCTCTTTTCTAATGGCCGCCAAATCGTTTGCACTTCGCAATACAAGGCTTTTTGTTGTTGTTGCGTTTTAAAAAAAAAGTTTTATACAGTGTAGGGGAAGACGGGGTAAAAAGCGCATGGGCGGGTAAGAAGCCCACCCCAATTATCTCATGAAATAAAGAAAATTTCAGTCAAATTTGCACATGAGACGAATGCTAGACATTAACGCTCGTCTCATGGGCAAAATGAGACTGAAATTTGCTTCATTTCATGAGATAATTGGGGTGGGCTTCTTACCCGCCCATGCGCTTTTTACCCCGTCTTCCCCTATCTAAAGGAGTTTCGCTCACAACAAAGGAAATTTAATAGCTCCAATTTTGTTTAACTGCACTACCAAAAAAAAGAAAACGCTTCAACCACAATGAGTGTCCTCCACCCAGCCCATCCAAAATGGCTACTTTCTCCGGCATATCTCCGCCAAGGAGGAACCGTCGATTTGACGGTTTAATTTATAGGAAACGAGAGCAAAGTGAGTGTTCCTATCCTTGAAAACGCTGTCTTTCTGGTGATTTCGACGTGTTTCTTGTAAAACCTCATCCGTCAGGGTCCACCTTTAAGAGTTTCTTTGCAACATTTCCGAACCGCATAATAGTACATCTGTATCGCTAAAAATTCCGAGTTTCCTGGTGTTGCACTGCCTCTGGGCATTGCCTCCAGGATCGTTCCCACCATCTTTATAATATCTGCTAATGTCCCGTATGTGTCTGTTTCTGACCGGAGGACGTTAAGCAGAATTTCCGTTCCAACATTTCCGATATAAACTGCATCGGAAATGGGAAGGAGAGAATGCTCTCACATTTAAATTCAAGCGTAAGTCCTCTAGTTAAGTTTTATAATTGTTCAGAAACATAAGTGAAACCGTGTTGTTAGTTTTCCCTTGGCGGAGCTGGATGATGAGTCCTTGTTTTCGAAGTGTGTGTGTGGGTGTTAACGTGACCTCGACCTCCAATTCTGACTAACATCAGTCAGCAAATTCAGCACAGGTAACGACGCACACTGAAGAATTCATTTTTCTTAAACCTACCGTACCGCCATATAATTATGTCGCCCCCCACCCCCCTTTTCCCCTGTAATGTTTAATGCCCTGGTACCGTAATCATGAACGCGTCTTAAAAAAATGAACACGGGTAGTAGCCTGTAAATTTACACTAAACTCCCCAAACGATTGGCTGTTTAGTGCATGTCTAATTTACATGCTACTACCCGTGTTAACTGCTTAATTAAGACGCACTCGTGATTACCGTACCTGGTGAAAGGTAGCGAACATCCGTCAGCTCTACATGACTTCTTCAGATTGTACACCTCCCTCCCTTTATCTATTTCACGCCTGAATGAATCGTCACTTTACTTCTTTGGAGGTAGATCAGTATAAAAGTTCCCCCGATTCAGTTCGCGGACAAAAGCCCACCGGACAAACACCCACCGGACAAAAGCCCACCTCTTTATTTGAAAAAAGGACAAAACCTCACTCATGGGTGAAGAGAGGCACATCATTATGTCTCTGTGTGTTTTTATTTTCAGCTACTGTACTCCCATCTCAACGCAAAAAAAAGCACAACAGAAGAAAGAATCAAATCCACATTTCATAACTCAGAATTGAAACAAAGATATTCTAAAAGGGTAAGATGGATTACTTAAAAGCTCGGCGAACCGGGCTGATAGAGTTATCGTTAGTGCGGACGTGTACACTATTCACAGTGGAGGCTATCCAAAAACTCGGACTGAACGGAGAATTCAACTGGCCTATCGATGTGTAAAATGTGTCACGTTTCAAAGGGACATAACCAGTGTTTCTGTTCTCACTACTCATATAGGGAAAAGAGACCGGATGTTTATCTTCCCCTGTACAGTCTTTGATTGAAATCAGTTGCAAAGGTAAGGTCTGTTGAATGGAAACAAACGGAGGTATTTAGTGATTATTTTGTTTAGGTAATGTGAAAACTTGAAAACTTGAAAACTTGAACTTTATTTTTCAAGGATAAAGATTTTAAGCAACGCCTAGTCTTCCAATCTGTCCTTGGTACATATACGAACATAAAATACAAACATGGCAAGGCATGATATTACACAAACAGATTTGAACATAAAGGTAGCACAATCATGTAAGCCAATAGAGCATTTGCCATGCGCCGGTGACCTTGAATTTCACTGAGTTGAATTTAGAAAGTTGAATTAGAGAGGTCAGCGCAACTCGGGCAGAACGAGCTCGGGCAAATTAGTAGTCTAGTATAGAGAACGAACACTCGTGGCAAACGCCCTATTAAAATGTAATTAGCGTGTTGGCATGCATTATTTTCATGATCTAAAATAAAAGTCCCCAGGAGCCACTTTGTTTCACGGTTTTAACTTTTATTAACATAATTTCATTGTTTCTGATTAATCAGTATCTTTATATTGAATGTTGTACTCCCGGGCATAATATTAAGGCGCACTTTATGAAAATAAAGGGAGGTGATTAAAGAAAATGGATTTTGTTCTTTAGTTTTTATTTTAAACTTTCTTGTATGTATTGGTATTGCAAAACCAATTATTTTCACTGTTTGCAAACATACACAAAATAATTCCTTAGGCGACACTTTGGGAGATGAATTTCATTTTATTTTTAATTGTCAATTCTTTAGCAATAGTAGAAAACAACTGTTGAAGCCTTTTTATTACATCTGTGCACGCATGTGGGTATTAGGAGAGAGAGAGAGAGAGAGAGAGAGAGAGAGAGAGAGAGAGAGAGAGAGAGAGAGAGAGAGAGAGAGCATGAATGTGCGTGTGCTGGTGTGCACATTGCCTTTGTAATTTGAATAGTGTTTATATATTATTATGCCACTACTTCACTGAATTTCATGATGATGGTTCGATTACCTACCATGTGGGGGTCATACTGATATGTAACTGATCTGTAAAAGCTTTGATTGTAGTGATGTGTGATATGACAATTTGGTATGTCGTGGTTTAGTTGGTTGAGGTGCATAATTATGTGAACCGCATCATGGTGAGTGGATTAGCTGAGGTTTGATAGGACGATGTTTGTTGTGGTGATTATTTTGTGATGTGCTTTGTTTCATTGACTGATGTACGTAATCACAGCTGTTCTTGCCGCAACCCTTCAATGTGACTGGATATTGATCTATATTTTCTGTTTTTTTCATTATTTTTGTTAGTGTATGTTGTTGTTGTCGTCGAAGGTTTGTTTGTCCGTTTATTGTTTGTTCTTTTGTACTTGTTCTTTTTCCTTTGTTTATTTTTTTTTCTCCCATGTACCCCCAAGGGGCTTTTTTAGGAAATAAAGAAACACCTTGAAACCCACTATACCAACTTTGGATTATGTCACAGACTATAGAGAAGATAATAGGGGAAGACGGGGTAAAAAGCGCATGGGCGGGTAAGAAGCCCACCCCAATTATCTCATGAAATGAAGCAAATTTCAGTCTCATTTTGCCCATGAGACAGCGTTAATGTCTAGCATTCGTCTCATGGGCAAATTTGACTGACATTTTCTTTATTTCATGAAATAATTGGGGTGGGCTTCTTACCCGCCCATGCGCTTTTTACCCCGTCTTCCCCTAGTCCTTCTTTGAGTGGCTTTGTTTATGTCCATCTACATTATAGTTTGCATGACGTTAGCCGCCCTTCTATCTCTATCTCCTCCCAACCGCTCGAGGCAAGTCTTGGCAGGCAAAATAATCAAAGCGTTGATTGTGGCCATGCATAGTCAAGATCTAGAGGAAGAAGAAGATGGCTGTTGGGGGATTTTGTGTGGCAGTGCTTCACCTTGAGTAGAAGACACCCGCCGAACATAAATTATTGGCGTTCCGACTTTGACCTTGAAGTTTGACATTCAATGACTACTATAATCGGCTAAAGTGTGTGTGTGTGCATAAATTATTGGCGTTCCGACTTTGACCTTGAAGTTTGACATTCAATGACTACTATAATCGGCTAAAGTGTGTGTGTGTGTGTGTGTGTGTGTGTTTGTGTGTGTGTGTGTGTGTGTGTGTCCAGGCGATTGTGCCCAAACCGTTGGCCATAGACCCCTATAACCACATCATTATATTCTTGATCATCATGTCACAAGCTTTTCAGATCCTTAGAGAGGATGATTGGGGGCAAACATCGTGATATGTGTTTATTAGGGTCCAGACTAATAAATAAAACAATATGGTCTGCAAAACTCCGCAGGTGGGTGCATGATTTCGTTTTCTGGCATATCGGTTGTTAGAAGAGGGAATAATCTCTATTATAACGTTTACTGGGCTTACACATCCATATTCTATAGTTGCAACAGTCGTTGCATGCTCAGTAACGGTCGTTGCACAGAGCGTAACGGTTGTTACAAGATGGAATACTCTCTATTATAACGTTTACTGTGCTTACACATCCATATTCTGTTGTTGAAAAAGTCTTTATATACTGAGTAACGGTCGTTACACAGGGCATATCGGTTGTTAGAAGAGGGAATACTCTCTATTATAACGTTTACTGGGCTTACACATCCATATTCTATTGTTGCAGCATTCATTCCAACTCAGTAACGGTCGTTACACAGAGCGTAACGGTTGTTACAAGAAGGAATACTCTCTATTATAACGTTTACTGGGCTTACACATCCATATTCTATTGTTGCAACAGTCATTGCACACTCAGTAACGGTCGTTACACAGAGCATAACGGTTGTTACAATAGGGAATACTCTCTATTATAATGTTTACTGCGCATACACATCCATACTCTATTGCTGCAACAGTCATTGCATACTGAATAACAGTCGTTACACAGAGCGTAACGGGTGTTACAAGAGGGAATACTCTCTATTATAACCTTTACTGGGCTTACACATCCATATTCTATTGTTCCAACAGTCACTGCACACTGAGTAACGGTCGTTACACAGAGCGTAACGGTTCTTACAAGAGGGAATGCTCTGTATTATAATGTTTACTGGGCTTACACATCCATAATCTATAGTTGCAACAGTCATTGCATACTCAGTAACGGTCGTTGCACAGAGCGTAACGGTTGGTATAAGAGGGAATGCTCTCTATTATGACGTTTACTTGGATCCATATTCTATTGTTGCAAGTCATTGCACACTGAGTATACTTTTTTTTTTCTTTAAGAAGTATACACAGTTAGTGGTGTTTGTGGTTTCTTTGATCAAATATTATCTCCATTGTGGGTAGAACCACTGGCATCCTTTATGGATCCACCACTATTAACAGTGGCATTTTAAGCTATAAAGCCTTTTCAAGCCACATTTGTACAGTGCATGGAGGGTTGGTAGTGTTTTGTGGTATAATTTGTTCATAATTATATTCCACTTCGGTGTGTGTGCCACAGGCATCCAGTATTGGATCCACTGCCAACTCTTTATGCACTGACTTTCCAGCTCTTTACATGTTGGGTTCAGGGAGTAGCTACACTACTAGGTTTACTTGCATCCCTTTAATTAGAGGATCACCTCAGTGGTCGGCTCTTTCTACCCACATGTATTAAATTTTTCAAATCGCAATTTCCGCATTTTAATAACTTATCTATTTTACCCAAAATGTTCTTCATTTTTCTCTTCACCTTGTGCTGGTTTGCTTAAGTTGTGGACTTTTTGGCCTAATGCAGAGAAGACACCATTCTTTTATTAGAAATGTCTTCCTGTTGGGGTTGATCCACAAGATAGTGTTTGTTAGCAGATATACATACTGACGAGAATTCCATCATTCGAAACAGATCTCTCTATGTACCATGCCCATATACTATCTGTCCCCCATTGGGACAAAAAGTAAACCAGCACAATCTTTTACTTTTATTATATTCTTTTCACAGCACAGAGCTACCTTCAAAAAGTATATTGGTACAAGAGGGAATGCTCTCTATTATGACGTTTACTTGGATCCATATTCTATTGTTGCAAGTCATTGCACACTGAGTATACTTTTTTTTTCTTCAAAAAGTATACACAGTTAGTGGTGTTTGTGGTTTCTTTGATCAACAATATTCTATTGTTGCAACAGTCATTGCATACTCAGTAACGGTCGTTACACAGAGCGTAACGGTTGTTAGAAGAGGGAATACTCTCTATTATAACGTATACTGGGCTTACACATACTGGTTGCTTACACATCCATATTATATTGTTGCAACAGTCATTGCATACTGAGTAACGGTCGTTATACAGACCGTAACGGTTGTTACAAGAGGGAATACTCTCTATTATAACGTTTACTGGGCTTACACATCCATATTCTATTGTTGCAACAGTCATTGCATACTGAGTAACGGTCTTTACACAGAGCGTAACGGTTGATACAAGAGGGAATACCCTCTATTATAACATTTATTGGGCTTACGCATCCATATTCTGTTGTTGCAAAAGTCGGTAAAGGTAAAGATGTGCCACCCCCCATGCATTTCTCGGTTAATTGTATTTTTCCGTTTTTGCCTTTCTTACCATACATAAAGCTGTATTTTAGGAACATTTTGAGCTAATTACCTTTTGAGAATACTAACCCTAACCCTACCCCCCACTATGTACTGCAGTACACCGCGATTTGTCACAGTTGTGGTTCGTTGCGTTTTTCCGTCTTATACGGTAGGGCTAGGGCTAGGGTTAGGGTTAGTATTCCAAAAAGGTTATTAGCTAAAAATGTTCCTAAAATACAGCTTTATGTATGGTAAGAAAGGCAATAACGGAAAAATACAATTAACCGAGATAGGTAGGGGGGGTGGCACATCTTGACCTTTACCCAAAAGTCTTTATATACTAAGTAAAGGTCGTTACAAGAGGGAATACCCTATATTATAACGTTTATTGGGCTTACACATCCATATTCTACTGTTGCAACAGTCATTGCACACTGAGTAACGGTCGTTAAAAGAGGGAATACACTCTATTATAACGTATACTGGGCTTACACATCCATATTCTATTGTTGCAACAGTCATTGCATACTCAGTAACGGTCGTAACACAGAGCGTAACGGTTGTTACAAGAGGGAATACTTTCTATTATAACGTTTACTGGGCTTACACATCCATATTCTAAAGTTTGAACAGTCATTGCATACTCAGTAACGGTCGATACACAGAGCGTAACGGTTGTTACAAGAGGGAATACTCTCTATTATAACGTTTACTGCGCTTACACATCCATATTCTATTGTTGCAACAGTCATTGTGTACTCAGTAACGGTCGTTACACAGAGCGTAACGGTTGTTACAAGAGGGACTACTCTATTATAACATTTACTGGGCTTACACATCCATATTCTATTGTTGCAACAGTCATTGCCCACTCAGTAACGGTCGTTACACAGAGCATACCGGTTGTTACAAGAGGGAATACTCTCTATTATAACGTTTACTGTGCTAAGTTACACATCCATACTCTATTGCTGCAACAGTCATTGCATACTGAGTTACAGTCGTTACACAGAGCGTAACGGTTGTTACAAGAGGGAATGCTCTCTATTATGACGTTTACTGGGCTTACAGATCCACATTCTATTGTTGCAACAATCATTGAACACCGAGTAACGGTCGTTACACAGAGTGTAACGGTTGTTACAAGAGGGAATACTCTATAATAAAGCATACTGGGCTTACACATGCATATTCTATTGTTGCAACAGTCATTGTATGCCCAGTAACGGTCGTTACACAGAGCATAACGGTTGTTACAAGAGTAATACTCTCTATTATAAGGTTTATTGGGCTGACACATCCATATTCTATTGTTACAATAGTCATTGCATACTAAGTAACGGTCGTTACACAGAGCGTAACGGTTGTTACAAGAGGGAATACTCTCTATTATAACGTTTACTGGGCTTACACATCCATATTCTATTGTTGCAACAGTCATTGCACACTGAGTAACGGTCGTTACACAGAGCGTAACGGTTGTTACAAGAGGGAATACTCTCTATTATAACGTATACTGGGCTTACACATCCATATTCTATTGTTGCAACAGTCATTGCATACTCAGTAACGGTCGTAACACAGAGCGTAACGGTTGTTACAAGAGGGAATACTTTCTATTATAACGTTTACTGGGCTTACATTCATATTCTAAAGTTTGAACAGTCATTGCATACTCAGTAACGGTCGTTACACAGAGCGTAACGGTTGTTACAAGAGGGAATACTCTCTATTATAACGTTTACTTATTCTATTGTTGCAACAGTCATTCTATACTGAGTAACAGTTGTTACACAGAGCGCAACGGTTGCTACAAGAGGGAATACTCTCTATTATAACATTTACTGGGCTTACACATCCATATTCTATTGCTGCAACAGTCATTGCATACTGAGTAACGGTCGCTACACAGAGCGTAACGGTTGCTACAAGAGGGAATACTCTCTATTATAACATTTACTGGGCTTACACATCCATATTCTATTGCTGCAACAGTCATTGCATACTCAGCAACAGTCGTCACACAGAGCGTAACGGTTGTTACAAGAGGGAATAATCTGTATTAAAACGTATACTGGGCTTACACATCCATATTCTATTGTTGCAACAGTCATTGCATACTGAGTAACGGTCGTTACACAGAGCGTAATGGTTGTTGCAAGAGGGAATACTCTCTATTATAACGTTTACTGGGCTTACACATCCATATCCTATTGTTGCAACAGCCATTGGACACTCAGTAACGGTCATTACACAGAACGTAACCGGTTGTTACTAGAGGGAATACTCTCTATGATAATGTTTACTGGGCTTACACATCCATATTCTATTGTTACAATAGTCATTGCATACTGAGTAACGGTCGTTACACAGAGCGTAACGGTTGTTACAAGAGGGAATGCTCTCTATTATAACGTTTACTGGGCTTACACATCCATATTCTATAGTTGCAACAGTCATTGCACTGAGTAACGGTCGTTACACAGAGCGTAACGGTTGTTACAAGAGGGAATACTCTCTATTATAACGTTTACTGGGCTTACACATCCATATTATATTGTTGCAACAGTCATTGCATACTCAGTAACGGTCGTTACACAGAGCGTAACGGTTGTTACAAGAGGGAATACTCTATTATAAACGTTTACTGGGCTTACATATATCCATATTATATTGTTGCAACAGTCATTGCATACTCAGTAACGGTCGTTACACAGAGCGTAACGGTTATTACAAGAGGGAATACTCTCTATTATAACGTTTACTGGGCTTACATATATCCATATTATATTGTTGCAACAGTCATTGCATACTCAGTAACGGTCGTTACACAGAGCGTAACGGTTATTACAAGAGGGAATACTCTATTATAACGTTTACTGGGCTTACATATCATATTATATTGTTGCAACAGTCATTGCATACTCAGTAACGGTCGTTACACAGAGCGTAACGGTTGTTACAAGAGGGAATACTCTATCTATTATAACGTTTACTGGGCTTACACATCCATATTCTATTATTGCAACAGTCATTGCATACTCAGTAACGGTCGTTACACAGAGCGTAACGGTTATTACAAGAGGGAATACTCTATTATAACGTTTACTGCGCTTACATATATCCATATTATATTGTTGCAACAGTCATTGCATACTCAGTAACGGTCGTTACACAGAGGGTAACGGTTGTTACAAGAGGGAATACTCTCCATTATAACGTTTACTGGGCTTACACATCCATATTCTATTGTTGCAACAGTCATTGCATAATAATAATAATAATGATTATTTATATAGCGCAACACCTCTCAGTAAAACTGGAGCTCTTTAAGCTTTACAAATGATTAAAATAAGATACATAAATAAGCACCACTAAAGTAATACACAAAAGCTACAGTAACACCAACACTATATCACAACACACACACACACACATTCACAGAGAAATATTGCCCGTTGTTTTATTCCTTTGTTTAATATTGCTCCCTCAATAAAAACCTCACCCCCAAAGAGCATCACATTGCAGTTCGCTTTCATAGACAGGAATATTTACAATGCTATGATTGTATCACAAATAAAACAAACCACGCCAGTACAGTGGAACCTCCCTTATAAGAGTCCCTCCCACTTAAGACCTACTTCACTGAGACATTGCCCTTCTTTGTAAGTATTAAAATTACCTCCCTTATAAGACCCCTCCATTATAAGACCTCATTTTGGATGATGTTTGCATGTCTCATAAGGGAGGTTCCACTGTAGTAACTCATTTCCCTTTCAAGCGTCCATAGGGATATGTGCACATGCGTGTATGAGTGTACGTGTGTGTGTGTGTGTGTGCGTGCGTGCGTGTGTGCAAGTGTGTGTGTGTGTGTGCAAGTGTGTGTACATGAGGAAGTGTGCGCATATGCATTACACATGTGTGTGTGTACATGAGGAAGTGTGCGCATATGCATTACACATGTGTGTGTGTGTGTGTGTGTGTGTACAAGTGTGTGTACATGAGGAAGTGTGCGCATATGCATTAGTATTACACATGTGTGTGTGTGTGTGTGTGTGTGTGTGTGTGTGTGTGTGTACAAATGTGTGTACATGAGGAAGTGTGCGCATATGCATTACACATGTGTGTGTGTGTGTGTGTGTACAAGTGTGTGTACATGAGGAAGTGTGCGCATATGCATTACACATGTGTGTGTGTGTGTGTGTACAAGTGTGTGTACATGAGGAAGTGTGCGCATATGCATTACACATGTGTGTGTGTGTGTGTGTGTGTGTGTGTGTGTGTGTGTGTGTGTGTACATGAGGAAGTGTGCGCATATGCATTACACATGTGTGTGTGTGTGTGTGTGTGTGTGTGTGTGTGTACAAGTGTGTGTACATGAGGAAGTGTGCGCATATGCATTACACATGTGTGTGTTTGTGTGTGTGTGTGTGTGTGTGTGTGTGTGTGTGTGTGTACAAGTGTGTGTACATGAGGAAGTGTGTGCATATGCATTACACATGTGTGTGTGTACAAGTGTGTGTACATGAGGAAGTGTGCGCATATGCATTACACATGTGTGTGTGTGTGTGTGTGTGTACAAGTGTGTGTACATGAGGAAGTGTGCGCATATAATGCATTACACATGTGTGTGTGCGTGTGTGTGTGTGTGTGTGCAAGTGTGTGTACATGAGGAAGTGTGCGCATATGCATTGCACATGTGTGTGTGTTTGTCTGTGTGTGCGTGCGCGCATGAGTGTATAATTATGCATGCGTGCATGCATGATGAATATGTGTGAGTCTGTGTGTTTAACTTGAACACTTGAACTTCAAGTGTTGCATACTTGTATAATACATGTACACATGCAAATCACTGAATGTCTATAGAAAGATGGATCCCCCTCCCCCTCATGGGGATACCTGGGGGGGGGGGGGGGGGGGGTATTCCAACAAATAGTTCCCCCACCTTCTGGAAATTCTGTGTTTGTAACTTCCTCTAATCTATCACCTCATGGGTGCAACTCCCCAAAATGAAAAAAAAAAAAAAGGCAGGGGTCCAGGGACCCATGGCCCCAGCAGGGTACAGGGGCAGAGCCCCGTTGGATGATTCATGGGGGCAACGCAAGAGAGAGAGAGATAACGAGACAGACAGTTAAAATGAATACGAATACGAACTTTTTTTAATGAGGGAAATTGGATAAGCTGAGACAGCTTTTTTACGCCATGCCCTCAGGCAAAAACATGAGAATGAAAAAAAATAAAAGAAAAAAAATTCATAAACATGCAAAAAACTGGAGAGAGAGTTTGAGTCTGATAAGCCTTGTAAAATTATTACATTGCCTTTGTAAACTTCCAATATAGAACTACCAAGTTCAAAACGCCCCAAATAGCTTGTGGTCCTTTTTGTTGTTGGAAGAAAGAATTTTTAAAAAAACTGAAGTTCAGTTTCTGGTAAAATATAAAAATACTGAAATCAGTGTAAAAATGAAAGAGTAGCACCCATACTCTCTTTGACTCAGTATTTTCCCTTTGCTTACTGTCATCTACTATCTTTCTGCCTTACTAAGACTAGTTACTGGTCCATAGTCCTGCTTTTGTTCTAGAAACTCTTACAAAGATTCTCTCCAGCAGAAGACAAGACATGCTGCCAGCTGGGCCTATTTTTTAGTTAGGCGCATAACGGCAGCATGGCGCATCTGCGCTCATATGACATGAGACTATCTGAGTGATCAAGAAAGAAGAAGAAGGTAAAATAATGTGTCCACCTGCCCTACCCCCACAAGCATGCAAACATAGAAAATCTCCCACAATCTACACACACACAAACACACACTCTCAGTCAGGGTTCATAGCCAAACTGCATCCTAATTTTCACAAACTTTCAAAGCCCAACTTTAGGGTTTTCCCAAATCGAAGGTTTTTCGGAAAGCGGCACAATATGCTGAGCGCTTGTTGGTTGCATCATTTCGCAGCCATACTTTATATGTAGAATTTTCGAGCCAAAGCTCACTGAAGACACATTTGCAATTGTGCGCTACGCGTAAAGATCGATCTTTAAAGGGAAGCAACTCGCGTCAATTCCGGTAAAAAATCGAAAGTAAGTCGCACCGATCGTATGCATAAAAATATTCATTTTATTTCATAATTATAATTTTTTTTCTTGGCGATTTGGGGGGCAGATTGATGAAGATTTGACAGTAGCTCAAAATTCACAAACTTTCAAAGACACTACTCTTGATTTTTCATTTTTCACAAACTTTCATGGGCCTTGAAAATGAAGTCTATTTTCCCCAAACCTTCCCAACTGCTGTGAACCCTGACTCTTTCTCTCTCACAACACGTTTGGGACGATTATCACAAGAAAGACGAAATACAATCAGCAACACCATGCTAAAAGAGCGATATTTCAAATTGTTATAAAATCTTTGTCCAGCTAAAACGTTGGCCAACTGAATGTGTGAAGCAGCGAATCATCCCATGTCATCACCCCCCCAAAAAAGAGGAACATTTAAAGGGTCCGACCGCAGCTTTATCGTCCCAAGAAAAATGTGGCTTAGTGGTGAGCCTGAAGTGCAAAAGAGCTACCCTCACCTAAAAACCAAGAGTATCCCAAATGAGTTCTTTAAATGTTAATAGTTTTAGCAAATCAATATTAAAGTTATATTATATGCATAGTGCAAACCTCAACCAAATGCTCAGACAATTTAGAAAAAATATATTTCCACCAGTGATACACGAAGGATGGAAAAATGGTAGGACAAACTGTCCTGAAAAAAAACAACGAAAATCAGATTCAGTAGGACAAAATGTCCTGGTTCTTGCAGAAATTAACAGGACTAAGGCATGCCTTGGCATATAAGGCTGTGTCAGACCAATCGACATATTAAGCTAGAACGCCAAGGCTACATCAAAATGTTGTAATGTTCTGCATAGTTATGCAGGGGATTGTCTTTAGCCATGGTAAGCTCCTAGCATAACATCATCAGTCCAAAATCCTCCAAAGTCGGAGTGTGGTTGCCCACGTGGCGGGGTAATCAAAAACGGTCACACACGTAATGTTCTCATCCCTAGATGGTGCATTTGCAACTTGGTGTTCAATTGCCTTAGCTGTTGGAATGATCCCTGGAGTCTTTAAGCCAGGGTGTGACAACAACAACAACAATAGGACTAAGGGCATGTGCACATGATATACGCAGCAACTCATGTGCATATCATTATCCCATCTGCAATCCACAAATAAGCGCATAGCCTTCCGTGTGTATGTGCATACTCCTTTATATATTTCTTACTTCCCGATTTTTTTTTTTTTTGGGGGGGGGGGTAGCCATTCTCCAGGCTACGGGTACGGCGCTCAATCACAGGACGCATAAATTGTGCCCAAATGTCTTAACAAAAACTACTAACATTAACTCTGACGTGTTCCTAACCCTATCCCTAACCCTCTTCCTTACCAAGATGCGTTAAATATATATATATACGAAATAAGAAAATGCATTTACGAAAAATTCGACTAGGAAGAGTTACTATCCCTGAACATGGTCTGAGTTTTGCAGCATTGCCGTACCTGTAGCCACTGTGGGTTTTGTTGTTGTTGTTGGGGGGGGGGGGAGGGGGATTGTGGATGCGTTTTCATAAGGAAACCATGCACAAGGCCTTAGCCTGCGCAGAGTTCAATTTCAACAAGACATTTTTCTTGACAGGAGAGAACACTATTTTTCAATAGGACTATGTCCCCCATGTCCAGGGGCCTCGGGACATCTAAATTCCAATTTCCCTCAAGAAAAGATAAATGTTTGTCCTACTGTTAGTGTTACACTATACTATTTTATGAAGAGAAAAAAGATTACTTGAGCCCTACTATAACTAGAAAGCACTGATACAGCGCACCCAGTGCCTAAAGCATAAAAAAATCATCCATCCCTCTTTATGTTCATGACCCTCAATCTCAAAGTCTGTTTCTTCCACTGTTCCAGTTTTATAAAATAAAAAACAACAACCATAGGTTGATACTAATTACTTTCCCAAAAGGGGATCCAAAAATAACAAAAAACAACAACTAGAATGCACTGTGACAGTGAAACCCCGACTGACAGTGAAAACCTGACCAGACCATTGCACAAGGTCAAAGTCAAGTACGTAACTTCAAAATGTCTTCCACAGCATTCTTTGGGTGATGCTGAACGAAATGTATATGGTTGCATCGGTTGTGACAAATGGTTTTCATGAAACAGCCTCAAGGTCAAATACCAAGGTCAAGGTCATATGCCAAGATCAATTTTAAATGCCATGGTCACGGTCAAGAGGCTTCAAATGTCATTATAGCATTGTCTATGCCACCAGAATAGTATCTGCCCCCTCTGCTATCTGGCAGTCATTGTCGGAAACGACAGACAGGCAACAACAACATGTCATGCTGATCAAGAATATATATAAGATTATGTGGATGAACGGCCAATGATGTTCGAAATAATATAGCCATTGCTAAAAGAGACCAGTTCAAAACTCAAGTTCAATGTCATGAATGTGAACATTACTTTGCACCATACATGACCTTGACCCAGTTTATCAACCTGTCAAATTTGAAGCCTGTAACTGAAAAGAACCACCAATTTTACATCTCCAAGGCCTACATCTCTCACTTTGACCTTCATCAGTACTCCATATTCAGACTTACTATAAAACAATGCATTTATGTACGAAGTTTGAACAACACAAGTCCACACGAAGAAATTTTGGTTTTCAAAGTCAAACTTCAAGGTCAAGGTCAGCACAGCTATAACATTTTTTACCGGAACATCTCTGCACCGTGATACACCATCACACACAATTTGAAGCGATTTTGTTCACTGGCTCAAGAGATACAGCTTGGACATAAAATATATAGCCCTAAGAAGAAAATTTCAGTTTTCAAGGTCAAACTTCAAGGTCAAGATCAGCATGGTAACGATTATCGAAAGGAAGCTTCCTTTTCAAGATGTCTATGCCTCTGCCAAATTTAATTTAAAAAATCTGTCCAGTAGATTTTAAGATAATCGACGCAGTTACACACACACACACAAAAACACCATACAGGCAGTATGAAACATGTCGTTTCAGCACCGGGATAAGTGTCTAAACCCCCCCAAAGTTAAACCCATAATCTTTTGGGATAAAGTTTTTGGACACAGACACACATGTCATTATAGCATTGTCTATGCCACCAGAATAGTATCTGCCCCCTCTGCTATCTGGCAGTCATTGTCGGAAACGACAGACAGGCAACAACAACATGTCATGCTGATCATAAAAAATCTGAACAAAGAGTCCAATATGAACATCCATTATGAGAGCCATACAACTGAATCAAATACAGTAACTGAATGAATAAATGAATGAAATTGAATAAATAAATGGATTTATATGATTCACTAACAACAGGGGAAACAAATGACTTTTGCCAAAAGATGCTGCAGAGAACTTATCAACTTTTTCCAAATACACTGCAGTTTTTACAGACTGTTGAACAATTATGTTTAAGAGACACTGGATGATGTTATTTAAGTCTCAGTAATATGGAGGCATAAACTATAAATTATGTTAAACAACTTTGGATTTCTGGCAAAGATGAACATGATTTTTTTTTTAAACGCAGTTACAAATATATAACATATTTGTCACTGTTTTATAGTGTTTATTCTTCTTTGAAGCATTTCACCACTTATTTACAAACAGGTCAGCACAGTCACTAATGTAGTAATGACTTACTTTAAAGGCAAAGGATACTACTTCATAGCT
>CM065699.1:32849967-32862467 GCA_017654935.2 Phymorhynchus buccinoides
ACAATAAACATGTACAAGAGAAAAACATAACATTATTCTTAAGGAGTAACCTCCCTTAGAATCATAAATTCAAATTTTTATCTTTTTCTCATCTTTCTAGTCAACTGGGACACGAAAGTTCAGGTTGGCAATATGTAAATAGATCAGCACATATCTGTAAGTAACGTTTATTTTAAAATCAAACCCTTTTCGATCCGATTTTAACAATAAAAGTTTAAAAAGTTTCTTTTTTTAACTCATGGCCCTGGAATTTGGACAGTGGAAAAGCAACCGGATAGCTAAAATTTCCAGAATGTGATTTTAACAAACATCTGACCAATTGTAACCTCTTTAAACAACAGCAATACTATTAACAAATACCTATACTACCATACCCTGATAGAAACATATCTCATCATTATTAATTCCTTCATTCTTGGTGCCCCTTCTCCATCCTAACTAATGTCCCATTATGTGCCTCTAAGCAGGTCGGAGGACATAAAACAAATTTCATACAGGCCTATATTCGTGTCGTGAGAGTAGATCCTTTGCAGTTATGTGGAAATTAAACAATGGTACATAAAGTTAAATGTTGTAATACGAAGAGACCACTGACAGTTCAGTGATGGCTTGATTACAAGCAACAAGTGTCAGCATACACACAAAATATAAAGATATGAATCAAAACACACGTGGACAATGGGATAGACGTACAGTGTCAGTTTTGAAAACCAAATAAAAAGCTGAAGAAAACCAAAGTTTACTCACTCATTCAGCAGTCTGCCAATAGCAGAAGCATTATAGGGGATTCTTCGTTAGCCCTCTGAATGCAATTGCAGCCCTTGGGAAGGTTATTCACATTGCCTCTCAAGTAGCTGCGATTTTTTTTTTTTGGCCTGACAAATACCTCGAGGCGTATTCTTTAATTAAAGGGTCGTTCTGAGCGAGCACCTTTTCAGACTGCCTTTTCTGTGGATACTACCAAGGTTGTCTTGTGCTTTGGCTCACTGCATGTGGCTGCTGGACACCGGGTGTCTTGAAAACTGGCGCTTGTGGAATGAACCCGCACATTTGTCGCACACCTTGCTATCGGCTGTGGAATCTTTCCGTTTCTTTCTTATAATGAGCGGCTTGCTCTTTTGCAATAATGAATAAGTCTGCCTTTATTTTTCAAAACTGCAAATCTGTTGCCTTGCTCCTTCTTTAGCAGTGCCATAATCTCTACGGTTTCTGCATCCTTGGCATGGACGTGTATCGGTTGCCTTTTCAATTTGCTTGAAAACAGCTTTTCACATTTTGGGCAAACATGTTTTCTTTTAGCGGTTTTGCCCAGAGAAACCCTGCAAAGAAATGATACATGCTGTAACAATAATTATCCAGGGACGGTATTCATGTCCATGAGACTTAGCATGATGCTAACTTAGAAGCTCTTCCAATGTCCTATAGGATTTAATAGGACTTTTGGAAGAGCTTCTAAGTTAGCATCATGCTAAGTCTCATGCTATCTCGACATGAATACCGTCCCAGGTGACAAAGTAGCATTTCAGATAATGTGACGTATACCAACAGCTTCAGATATTACAAGTATGGAATTGTTTTAAGTTTCAAGGCAGACATGCAACTAGACAGGCAGGGATGTACATAGTCACAATCAGAGAATGATAGTATATGTTGAAGCTGAAGAAAACCTCAACAAGTACACATTGTGCGTGCGAATCTGCGAACGTGTACTTATCTATGTGTCTCTCTATAGATCTATGGTTCTACCACTTTTTGCATCTGTCCGTCGGCCAGTCTGGCTGTCATTCAGTCACTAAGTATGTTTGTCTGTCTGTCTGTCTGTCTCTGCTTCTGTTGTGACACAAAAACTAAAGATAAAGAAGACAGTAGAGCGAACAAAAACACACACCAAAAAACAGGGGAAAGTAGTTATCAAGAAAGTAGTTATCAAATAAACTTATTACATAAATGATAATGTTCAAGACTACGATATTGTTTTTGTTTGTGCATATGTGTACTAGTGCGCATAATATGCGTTAAATAAAGTCTGTGCGATGTAGGAGTCAAAGTCAAAGTAATTTTATTCCAAACACCTCCCCCAGGAGAAGATAGAAAGGAGTAGTTTAGGTCCACGAATTCAGAGAAGAGGAGATTAGGCCTACTGTAGGTGCGAGTGGGGGATTGGCTACAGTAGGTAGAAAGGAGAAAGTGCACTAACCCCCCTACTGCCGTCATAAATCAAAGGTGCAGTGTCAGAGGTTTGCATTTTATGAGAGACTTCAATGGCTTTCTCCTTTAAACGGGGCTGATGATGAAAGAAACTGTTTCCAATGATACTTGTAAGTATATTTTTTATGACGAGTGAGGGGGGGGGGGGGGGGGGGGGGGGGGGGGGGGGGGGGGGGGGGGGGGGGGGGGGGGGGGGGGGGAGGGGGGGGGGGGGGGGGGGGGGGGGGGGGGGGGGGGGGGGGGGGGGGGGGGGAGAGTGAGTGTGTGTGTCAAAGTCGCAGTAAAAAATACTTTATTACCTCGTTAAGAGAAACCCCCCAAATCAGTGCGGTCTCATACAAGCACAGTACAAACAAGAAAACACATTTTTTAAAATTGAATTAATAATGAAAACAAAACTAAGGAAAAGATTGGACAGCCAACCATGCTTCACAAAAAGTTAGACATATTATTTGAAGTCGGTGTGTGTGTGTGTGTGTGTGTGTGTGTGTGTATGTGTGCGTGTGTGTGTGTGTGTGTGTGTGTGTGTGCGTGTGTGTGCGCGCGTGCGTGTGTGCGCGCGCACGTGCGTGCGTGCGTGCATGTGTGTGTGTGTGTGTGTGTGTGTGTGTGTGTGTGTGTGTTGTGCGCGCGTGCGCGCGCTTACAAAGCTGTGACCTACCTGCAGCTGAAACTGGAAAGTATGTATTGATTTGTACTGGACAGTGGACAAGCATACAACAAACAAACAACTACACGACCTTGTTTCTAATGACACATACAACAAACAAACAACTACAGGACAAGTGTAAAGTGACGTTATTTTATTCACAAGAGACAAAACAAAACTACTGGATACTTCGGCGAATGCGCCTTTATCAACATAGACAAACAAGAAAACAGCAAACAGCAAATATAGCAAAAGGAGCCAAAAACAGGCAACAAAAGGAGCAAAAAAAACAGGCAACAAAAGGAGCCAAAAACAGGCAACAAAAGGAGCCAAAAACAGGCAACAAAAGGCGCCAAAACTGGCAACAAAAGGCGCCAAAACGGCAACAAAAGGCGCCAAAACGGCAACAAAAGGAGCCAAAACAGGCAACAAAAGGAGCCAAAAGGGCAACAAAAGGAGCCAAAAAAAAAACTGGCAACGAAAGGAGCCAAAAACAGGCAACAAAAGGAGCACACACAAAAACAAGATCAAAATTTACAAAAACAATACTTCCCCTCTACAGTCCAATGCGTAAATGATGCAACCAAGTTGAAACCAAAGAGTAAGGCATGTTTAAACACACATGCTTGGATAAGCATGTTAAAAATATCTGTCTATTTTTGTGTTAACGCCCTCAGTTCCCACTCTCCGTCTGTATGTGTGTCCGCTTGTCTAACTGCAACATCACTCAAGACGTTAAAACGGGTTTAGCTTAAAGACACACTGACGCACCACGATTAAGTCCCTTGTTTTTTTCTAGGTAGCTGTGACCCACATATAAATGACCCCAACTTCAAATTGAGGCTGCTCTTTAAAATGATGTTTCGTTTTCAATTTGGGAACATTTGTATGGGAGTCAAACCTGGTCAAAACAAGATTTCTTACCAGCTATAAGAGGGAAAACCCGTGAAACCCGTGATTTTGACACGTGACCTGGTGGATCTTTAAATGAAATGTTAACGGAGGTATAGGTTTTTATTCACGCTTCTAAAGATCCTTAAAAAAAATACCAAGTGCAACGCCGGGCGGCTGCAAAGTCTCCTCGCAGCATCGCCGAGCTACTCCGAAATCGGAATGCGTCGGCTGTACACACAGCGGGGAGACCATTGAGAACTGAAAACAGGACGCACGCACGGACGGATGGACGGCCGGAAAGAAGTGGGACATATCGGGCCTGTGACACAAAGGGCCTAGGGCACAGCGGGCTTATCCCATGAACAGGCGAAGTGGCAGATATAAAAAGAAAACGTACTGACGTAAAAACGCGTCAAAAGAGCACGTAACTGAATAGTTTTTTTTATATATAGCCTTGGGGTTCGGACCCGTGATTTGAGCGCGCGCGATCATGCGCACACGAGCGCACAGAAAAATTCATGACAATTGTGTTATAGACCATTCATCAAGAAATGTTATGAAAAAAACTGCATTGAAATACATGCAAAACTTCGCGAGATATTAGCGATTATGTGTTTTGGGGTTTGAACCCCGTAACTGGCGCGACCTTGACCTTAATGTAAAACTAAATACATCAGTGGATAGCTTGCATCTTGGCAAACTAGTATGCCAAATTTGATGATGATAGACTGAATAGTTTTTTGAGAAAAACGGACGAATAGCCGGACGGACGGACAGACGGAGGCACGCCGGACGGATCAGACAGAAACAATAGCTCCCCGAACCTTCGGCTCGGGGACTAAAAAGTGCACCAGCAAAACGTTCCTTGGATTGGATCTCTGACCAGTAAAAGGTAGGCCTTAGGACAGGTTGGTAGAAAGATAGACACACCGTATAGTACAGACAAACAGAGTTACAGACACCAAACAGAATGACAGACAGACAAAGAGACCGACGGCCAGCCAGCCAGCCAGCCAGCCAGCCAGCCAGCCAGCCAGCCAGCCAGCCAGCCAGCCAGACATACATACATACATACATGCATACATACATACATACATACATACAAGAGCATGATCGCCAGCTCGCCATACCAGCCTGCTCACCAAGACTCCTCCTACTGATGACCGATTTAGGCGACACGAAGGCGACCAACTGGCTAGTCCCGAAGTGACATCAATCAACAACGTATTCAACTCACTAAATCTTCTTTCAGCCTTTAAACCTCCGTCTTCTAACCACCACCACCACCACCCCTCCTTACTCTCTCCCCACCACTCCTAACTTTAGGGAATAAAACTTGACCATTTAAGACTTTTGTCGCGACATATCATAAGTCGCCTTTCACCCGCCAGTTTCAATATCCTGCGGTATGAATGGGTAGGGCTCTACTTGTGATCAGAAGGATCGGACATAACAATATTATTATAATCATTTGCATTTTTTCTCTCTCGATTTATGAATCTTCGTACAATCCCACATAATCCTTATTAAAGGCTCCAATCTTGCTTTCATGGTTCGATGGAAGAAAGAATAGTGAAAGAAACTTTTTTGTCAATGGTCAGGATTATACGCGGACACGTGCGAGCGCAGGCAGATACTTGAACCACGTACACGCACGTACGCACGCACGCACGCACATACGCACGCACGCGCACGCACACGCACACACAAACACACACACACACACACACACACACACACCTTTCTCCCCCCCCCCCCCCCCCTCTGCCCATTTTCCTAACCGCTTCTCCCGACCCAAATCCCTGTCCTTCACCCCAATCCCTCACCCCTTCCCCAAACCTTTCCTCCATATAAATTTGAACCCCCCCCCTCCCCCTATTACGTGATTCTTAACGATCCCAACGACGTCTCATAGACCAGACAGTCTGGGTAAAGACCCGTAATAAACAAAGGTGAAATCGACCAGGACAAGGTAGCCAATGGCGATCAAGGTGACGCTGACATTGACATTGATTGACGTGCCTGGAGGCTGCTAAGATGGAAACTGACCTCCGGTTTAGCTTGCACGGTAACTCACACGTAGGCCCTATATGTAAATGTCCTGGCCATGTAGTCGTGAGTGCGCATTAAGCATTCAAAACGGGGATTAGTATGTAGATTAGGCTAAACAGCCAATCGCGTTGGGGGATTTAGTCTATTTTACATACTATTCTCCGTGTTGACGGTCTAAATTCGTACTCACGACTACAGGACCCGGATGGGCAAACGGATTTAGATGGATTAATATGTCTTTGTGAAAATATGTGGAGGGAGGGGGAGAGTTGGAAAAAAAAGCGCGATGAAAGGAGACAAGAAAGGGGGGGGGGGAGCGATGTGGAGGAGAGAGAAGGATGGGGGCCAAGGGGGGGGGGGGGGGGGGCATTAACGTTAGGGTTTGGGTAGGGGGGGGGGGGGGGTAAACGATGCATGGGCGGGTGGGAAGAGAGAAAATTTCAAGGATGGGAGAGCCAAGTAGAGAAAAAAACTGAAAGTACGCATGTCATAGAGTTTGAGTAGGCCTATAATCTATGTACATGATGAATGACTGTTGCTTTTCGTCTTCGAGAGCCAGATAGCAGAAGGGGCAGCTGCTATTCCGGCGGGCTGGGCTGAAATTTGTTTACAGTGGAGAAGCCTTGCCAAGGGTACATCCCCACTCTCTTGGCCAAAGAGATTTGAGGACAGCTGGCGTCGAGGAAGGTCCCCCAAAGACCAACCCATCCCTTTTGCTGCAGCACTAGAGTCAGTGCAAATGACCCCTAGTTTGGGAGTCATAGTGACAAGTCTTCAAAAAGAAGACTTAGGGGAAGACGGGGTAAAAAGCGCATGGGCGGGTAAGAAGCCCACCCCAATTATCTCATGAAATGAAGCAAATTTCAGTCTCATTTTGCCCATGAGACGAGCGTTAATGTCTCTAGCATTCGTCTCATGGGCAAATTTGACTGAAATTTTCTTTATTTCATGAGATAATTGGGGTGGGCTTCTTACCCGCCCATGCGCTTTTTACCCCGTCTTCCCCTAAGTGTGTCAGTCCTTGTTAGTTATAGATATCATCGCCCCCTTTTATCTACTCCCACCTTATTCTTCTTCTTCTTCTTCTTCTTCTTCTTCTTCCTCAGCGTTCCCAGACCATATGGCCATAATGGGTAAGGAACGTATGTGTCCGGTTTTAAGTTTTCACTGGTCTCCCCGCTGCATACAGCTGACACATTCCGATTTCGAAGGAGCTCAAAGGAGAAAAAATTATTTGGAAGGTTTGTTTTTGAAAAAAGGCAGGAGAATGGGGCCAGAAAGATAGTAGATGATAGAAAGCAGAGGGAAAAGGCAGAGTCAAAGAGAGTGGCAGAATGGAGGGAGTTACAAGCACATAACTTCCAGAAGGTAGGGGAAGTATTTTTACGAAAGATCCCCCGGGGGATAGTAATGTTTATGTGTTGGTTACTTTTGTCTGGTTGGTTATATTGTAGGTAGGGGAAGACGGGGTAAAAAGCGCATGGGCGGGTAAGAAGCCCACCCCAATTATCTCATGAAATGAAGCAAATTTCAGTCTCAGTTTGCCCTTGAGACGATCGTTAATGTCTAGCATTCGTCTCATGGGCAAATTTGACTGAAATTTTCTTAATTTCATGAAATAATTGGGGTGGGCTTCTTACCCGCCCATGCGCTTTTTACCCCGTCTTCCCCTATGTAGGCAGCAACTTTACCTGAAATGTTGAGAACAAAAAAAGGGAAAAAACGAAACGGGATCGAGAGAACGAGATACCTACTAAGACGGAATTAAGAAAGGACGAAAAGGTAACGCGTTCGCCTCGTATGCAATAAACCCGAGTTCGAACCTGGGTACAGAGGATTTTCCCTCTCACTCTGCACTAGGCCTTACGGTCTGATCGAACGTGGAGTCTTTCGGATGAGACGACAAAACCGAGGTCCCGTGTGCTCATGCACTTAGCACACGCTAAACCCAGTGGCAACGAAAAAGTTGTCATTTGGTCAAAATTTACAACCACCCGATTTTCCTTCCTCATCAGTCGCACAAAAATCGCACGCAAATAATAAAAATGGGTGGCGCGCGCCTCTGGCTGCGACGCGCTCTCCAGATGGGAGCAAAAAGTGGGAGCAACCCGAATTTCACAGAGACGCCTCTGTGACTATAAAGTACCAAAATACGAAAAAACAGCGAAATGAGAAAGGACGAAATGAAAAGGTACGAAATGGGGAAGGACGAAGCAGAACAGCGCGTGAAGTTACCAAAAAACCGGATGTCCCTGGACGGGTCAATAAGTACGGACCCCGTCACAGCGGAGAGTGGACAACAGAGGGGGGGGGGGAGGGGAGGGGAGGGGGGGAGGGGGGGAGGGAAGAAAGAAAAACAAACGGTCAGGTGGAGAGTTCAAAAACTGAAGAGAATCGGGCAGAGTGGAGGAAAAAGAAAAGAATGGGGAAAGGAATGTGAGGTTTGGTGTGTGTAGGGGTGTGGTGGTGTTGGGGGGGGGGGGGGGGGGGGGGGGGGTTAAGAGAGGAAGGGGGGACTAGCACCGATGACGAAAAAGAATGGAGGGAGAAAAGTAGAAGAAAAAAACGCACACACAAATACGAAGGTCTTCTTCTAACATGTTTGGCAAATTTAAAAAAATGGATTCCTGTAGCAAGGGCTTAAGCTTTTAAACAAAATGAAGAAGAAGAAGAAGAAGAAGAAGAAGAAGAAGAAGAAAAAAAAGAAGAAGAAGAAGAAGAAGAAGAAGAAGCTATAAGCGCTAGCTTGTTGATGCTCTCTTTTGCTTTCTGTTACATGTGTTGTTTGGGAATATTAAAGATTTGTTTAAACCAGAAGAAGAAGAAGAAGAAGAAGAAGAAGAAGAAGAAGAAGAAGAAGAAGACGAACAAATACTCTATACAAGCTTCAAGCTGTAATGGAAAAACAGTGCTTCGATAATTTTGGAACAACTGAAGTTTGCCCTTAAACCAATACAGGCAAAGTGTCACAACAACGCTAGTGCGTTTTCAAATTATTTCCAGTAAAGTGCACTTCTCTTGTGGACCGATTTTCGCTCAGTAGGAATGCGCACTAATGACCGTGGCGAAACAGGCACAATAATCATTTGACTAGGAAAAAAGAAAGAAAAGAAAGAAATACAACGTAAAGAAAGGATGGGAATGGGGGAGGGAGGGGTGTTAGGTCGGTAAGTTGAAATAGTCGTGTGTTAAGTCCTCTCGTGGACATTGTGTCCGTACGTGCACATTACTTTAAAATGACCCCATGGGTGCAACTCCCCCAAATGAAAACAAATCTGAAAGCCAGGGATCTAAGGACCCATGGCCCCGGCAGGGTACAGGGGCTGAGCCCCGTCGGACGATTCAGGGGGGGGGGCAACTTAAGAGAGAGAAATAACAAGGCAAGGCAAGGCAAGGCAAGGCAAATGTTTTATTTCATACCCACTTGGGGCACAGAAATATAAAACAAAGTACACACATAGTTAAACAATCGAACATCAAAACAGAGTGATGTCTATATTATGAAAACAAGTAGATAACTAGGACAAATATACCTATACCATTATTACAAAGAACAAAACATGTTGCATTTTGTCCATGCACATCATCGAAAAGAACTGTTTATAACTGTAACAAAGTGCTTAAGTTTAATCAAGAGTTTCTTATTTTTCCAGGAAAACAAAGCATTAAATTTATACGCATTTGGTCGCACAAAAAAGTACCGTGGAAGGTATCTCTTTCTTTCAGTATTAAAGAAGGGACAGACATACAAATAATGGAACTCATCTGCCACATCATGTACGCTACACTTTTCGCAATTTATTTCACTTCTGGGTATATTATCGTAGCGCAGTTTATTTACTGGCAAATTACTATTGGTTGTTCTAAATTTTAGAATGGTAATCACATAAGTCTGTGGAAGGACTAAATAGTAGGGATCAACACCAAATGATGGTTTAAACATTCTATTGTTCATATATAATTCATCATTATCAACATGCATATACCAGGTTTGTAAGAAGCTATCTTTAAGACATCTCTTCACTTTCTCTTTGAACCATAATGGATGTACATCAAGCAAATTTTGATTCAACCAAAAACTACTTAAACCAATTTTGTTTAATAATGTATGAATGTATTTGATATATTTATTTTCGTGTACATTTAAATCATACATTCTCAAAAGGGTTTTATACACAATAAATGATAGCTTTTCACTTGCACTGTGATGGTGTGTTACTAGGTTAAACCAAAATGATAACATTCTGGATTTAACAGTGACTGATACGGGATATTTTCCTGTCTCTCCAAATATCATGAAAGAAGGAGTCGATTGTCGCACTTTCAAAACCAACTTATAAAATTTTAGTTGCAGTCTTTGAATAATATCATTCATGTCAAACCCCCAAATTTCACATCCGTAACGAGACAGACAGACAGCTAAAATGATAGACAGAGACAGTTTGAGTGCGATAAGCCTTGTAAAATTATTACATTGCCTTTGTAAACTTCCAAGATAGAACAACCAAGTTCAAAACGCCCCAAATCGCTTGTGGTCCATTTTTTTTGGATGAATTAAAAAAAACCTGAAGTTCAGTTTCTGGTAAAATTAAAAATACTGAAATCAGTGTAAAACTGAAAGAGTAGCACCCATGTGACCCTGTTTTTGCTTTAAAAAACCCACCATTATTGCAAATATTTGTTTCATTACTCGCCGTGTTACATTACCACACAAAACGTGAAGCCATTCTACCCACGGGTTCATGAGATACAAGCTCGGACATGAAGGAAGGAAATTTCGGTTTTGTATGCGAGTCTTCCTTGGCGGAGGTTTGCTCTGGCGGTTCAAAATTCAGGATCCGAATAGGTCGTGACATGCATATCAAGAACATAATATGGTTATGGGAGACCCTAGGCTTATTTTAGATCATGGTATCCGCGAGAGGACAACAGATGTTCGCAAAAGGACTTAACAACAGTCGTGTGTGTTTTTAATGATCCGCTCTGCGAGAGCTATCTCCACTACTTTCTTTGAAAGTTTAGCACTGTCCCCCCCCCCTCCTCCCCCCTCTTGGTTCTTGGTTCTTGGTTTATTTATATGTGGTGGTATGATTAGGCCTATGGAATTCGCAGAAAGCATTTGGTGACTGAATGCACAGTATGCACAGTATTATATCTGCTCCAAAGGAAGTCGGTTTCTCAACATCATAGTAGGGGAAGACGGGGTAAAAAGCGCATGGGCGGGTAAGAAGCCCACCCCAATTATCTCATGAAATGAAGCAAATTTCAGTCTCATTTTGCCCATGAGACGAGCGTTAATGTCTAGCATTCGTCTCATGGGCAAATTTGACTGAAATTTTCTTTATTTCGTGAGATAATTGAGGTGGGCTTCTTACCCGCCCATGCGCTTTTTACCCCGTCTTCCCCTACGTATTTCTCGTCCACTCACTATTGTTAATAATCTGTACAACTTCATTTTAAAACGTTACCTCCATTAACCCTTTCACCGCCAGCCATCTTTGAGCCAAACATTTCCATTAAACTTACTTGGATACAAAAAAGATTTTGTTTGCAATATTGTGGGATTTCTCTGTGACACATTTAGAATAGGGTCAATCCTTAATGCCCAAATTTAGGAACACAATGTCATTGAATAACAGACCCTGATTTCAAGAGTTTTAATGACATGGGTGTTAAATCATTGTGGTGCAAAAATGCGACATTGGCGGCAAAAGGGTTAAAGAATGAACTAGTGAGGCCAAGAGAGGAGATAACGGAACTGAACAAAGGGGGAATGCTCTCTTTCTAATTAACTCCCCCCCACCAAAGTTGATCACGATACCAATCAGCTAGCAATGCGTGGGTCAGAACCAAGGTGAGACAAACAAAGCATCATTCTCAACTTTGGTGGAAGGGAGTTAATTAGAAATAGAGTATTCTCACGTTGTTCAATTTCGTTATCTCCATTAATGTTGTCCAGATACGTTCCTCAATAATAAGTTATTTATGTGTGTAGTTAACCCTTTCACCGCCACAATCTTTGAGCCAAAAATTTCCATTAAACTTACTTGGCTATAGAAAAGATTTCGTCTGCAATATTGTTGGATTTCTCTGTGACACATTTAGAATAGGGTCCATCCTTACTACCCAAATTTAGGAACACAATATAATTGAATAACAGACCCTGATTTGAAGAGTTTTAATGGCATGGGTGTTAAATCATTGTGGTGCAAAAATGCGACATTGGCGGCAAAAGGGTTAAAGAATGAACTAGTGATGCCAAGAGAGGAGATAACGGAACTGAACAAAGGGGGAATGCTCTCTTTCTAATTAACTCCCCTCCACCAAAGTTGATCATGATACCAATCAGCTAGCAATGCGTGGGTCAGAACCAAGGTGAGACAAACAAAGCATCATTCTCAACTTTGGTGGAAGGGAGTTAATTAGAAATAGAGTATTCCCACGTTGTTCAATTTCGTTATCTCCATTAATTTTGTCCAGATACGTTCCTCAATGGCTGGCTGGCTGGCTTACCCTGGTTAAAAGACTCCAGGGATCATCCCAACAGCGAGAAGCACTTGAACACTAAGGTACAAATGCATCAGCTAGGGATGAGAACATTACGTGTGTGACCGTTTTTGATTACCCCACCATATGGGCAGCCACACTCCGTCTTCGGGGGATTTTAGACTGATGATGTTATGCTGGGAACTTGTCA
>CM065699.1:32869967-32877467 GCA_017654935.2 Phymorhynchus buccinoides
CCAACAAGTCAGCACAATGTTTGTCCTGCGATTCCTTGAAGGAAACAAGATAACCATATATAATAATACACGTTTTTCGACAACTCTGGGTCAGTGAGTGGTTCCTTGGTAGAGAGGTCTTTAAAACCTTGTATTTTCAAACTGTGCCTTATTCTACTCTACTATGGGTGATGGTGCGCCGGTGATCAAGAATAGATATATCATAACATTCTAAGTGTGTGTGTGTGTGTGTGTGTGTGTGTGTGTGTGTGTGTGTGTGTGTGTGTGTGTGTGTGTGTGTGTGTGTGTGTGTGTGTGTGTGTTGCGTACGTGCGTGCGTGCGCGCGCATGCGTGCGCGTACGTGTGTATGTGTTGGGTGATGGTGAGCAAAAATACATATTATGTCATTCTTGGTGTCTTCTCTCTCTTTCTGGGGACACGGGTTTTGATAAGATCATACATAACACCAGTAGATGCCAAGTGAAGGGTCGGGTTCGCCCCGGTATTTTTGCGGTCGCCTTTCCAGTCATTGCCCACGGCTGATTGCCTTCACCACAATACGCCCGCTGTGGCGTCGCCCCACGGAGACAGAGCTAAGAGCGCCGTAATGGCGAGAGGGAGAGAGAGAGAGAGAGAGAGAGAGAGAGAGAGAGAGAGAGAGAGAGAGAGAGAGAGAGAGACAGACAGACAGACAGAGAGACAGAGAGACAGAGAGACAGAGAGAGAGAGAGAGAGAGAGAGAGAGAGAGAGAGAGAGAGAGAGAGAGAGAGAGAGAGAGAGAGAGAGAGAGAGAGAGAGACAGACAGACAGAGAGAGAGAAAGACAGAGAGAGAGACGACAGAGACGCAGAGAGAGAGAGAGAGAGAGAGAGAGAGAGAGAGAGAGAGAGAGAGAGAGAGAGAGAGAGAGAGAGAGAGAGACAGAGAGAGACAGAGACACACAGAGAGAGAGACAGAGAGAGACAGAGACAGAAAGAGGGTCATAGCGATCTTCACGGGGGTTGTTTGAGTGCAGGTCATTCGGTGCTCGTACTCGTAGTAGTAGTAGTAGTAGTAGTAGTAGTAGAATAGTCAGAGGCTGGAGGGTGGGGATGGTTCGTGGGGGGGAGGGGGTCGGGGGAGGGGAGGAGGTAGGGAAGGGCGTGTACAAAATTCTACTGGTTGAGGGTATCAGTGGGGATGGGGGTAGGGGGTGGGGGATAACAATAAATTAGTACAGTGGTTGTTGTTGTCTGCTGGGGTGGATGGATGTCGGGAGCCGAAAGGCCGACACATGATCGTAAGTAGTCTCGAGAGTGACTGCTCTAAGTCCATACTATTATTATTAGGTATGATTAGGTACTTTATAGTCACAGAGGCGTCTCTGTGAAATTCGGGTTGCTCCCACCTGGAGAGAATGTCGCACCCAGAGAGGCGCGCCACCCAATTTTTAAAAAATGTGCATGCAATTTTTGTGTGACTGATGAGGAAGGAAAGAGGGGAGGGGTGGGGGTATATTTTGACCAATTTTACTGACAACTTTTTCGTTGCCACTGGGTTTTTAGCGTACTATGGGCATGGGCACACGGGACCTCGGTTTATCGTCTCACTATAGTCGCTATGCGGTGTAATGATCTGGCGTGGAAGAATAGCTATGATTATTGACTCGCGGGTACAAAGTATATCCAATGCACGTATTGGCTTACATGTTATGTGCATGGCCTTGCAATTGACTGAGTTGATAATTATTATGTCTACGCACGCGCGAGCGTCAGTGCACTTAAAGGTCACCTACATTCATACGGAATAGAATTATTAGGACATTCACAATCACATGTACAGATAAACTCGCAAACGGACACGTAGACACGCACAAATACACAGACGCACACACACACACACACACACACACACACATAGTAATATAGACAGACAGACAGACAGACACACACACACATACACACACACATTAAAAATACTACTTGCTGACAGTACTATGTATGCCTACATCATCCTAATTGCACACACACACGCGCGCGCGCGCGCGCACGCACACGCACACGCACACGCACGCACGCACACGCACACACACACACACACACACACACACACACACACACAATATTACTTGCTGACAGTATGTATGCCTACATCATACTAATTGCATACATACACTCTCAGTGTCATGCACACACGCGCACGTGCGCAAATGCACGAAATCATCAGCCACAACAGCTATGGGCTTTTGGTCGTGTTTATGTGTTCCCTTTTTCGTTCGTTTTATCAATGGCTTAGAGTCAAAACGGACTATCCCCAGATAGTCCATTGACTAAGTATTGAACTTATTGTGAAAACTAATAACTTGCATTAAAATACTGACACTACTATAAAGATGGGGATTCTGCTATTTATATTTCTTCGGTCTTTTTTAAATACAAAGAATTAGGTTTTGCAAAATATGTTCCTATATAAGTCAATGGAGTGTCTGGAGATAGTCCGCTTTGACTGTAAGGCATCGTTATAACTAAAAGCAGTGAGGATTAGCTGGATGGAAAAATAAATCTGCTGTTCCTTGGCCCGATCGAAGCATTAGGCCTACTTATTAAGATCTTCGTCTTCAGAATCCTCCGTGAGAAGCACAATCAATAATAATCAATAATGTTTTTATTGTCCATTTTGCAGGAAATTCTTTTTGCAGCGATAAAACAATCAACAAAACAACACAATAAAGACAGAGACATAGTATATAGAAAAGACAAACAATGGCACATTGCAACGTATGCAATGTGTGTATCATGTTTTTGTTAGATTTCGAGAAAGCATTTGACAAGGTCTGTTTTACAGCTTCTAAAACATCTTTGAATTAATAGAGGACCTCTTCACAGTCACGGAACAACCGTTTGGAAAAACACTCACAGTGCTGTCTTTTAGGAGGGAAGTTAGCACGAATAATTGAGGGTTTGGGGGAGGTTAGCAAGGTTATCTATTCCCTCCTACTTTCTTTATACTTTCTGGGGAAAAGAAAAACATAAAGATTACCAAATACATTAGCAGTGGTATCAAAACAGCGAGTATGAATTATTACAGAGGGAAGAGTCACTTGCTGTGCCGCTAATGACACGAATGACCTGGCTTGCAATAAAGAATTACCGAATTTGCTAAACTGGTAGAAAATGTAGAAAGAACATGCGTGTCAAAGCAGGAAAGACAGAATGATGACCGAGAATGCCCATGGCGTTGCCGAAGTAATCAAACGCAAGGATTCAGAATCTCGAAAACAACGAGCTAGTCACTTATTATAATTGAGAACAGTTTTGTTACACATAAAGGGTTAAAGCCAAGAACTCGTCAGTTTCTGAACATTTCACGAACATCTTCAGCGGTTTCAAGTTTAAATTCTGCACTGGACGACAAAAACTAATGTTTGAGTCGATAGAAACACACAACAAAAACATTTAGAATTGGCGCGGGTATGGACGGCTTTTAAGACATATTAACAATTGTAAAATTAAAAAACACACCTTATTATTATGGTATTGTTACACACCTCGGATGAAATTCAGGAAAAGACTTAGTTTCTTTACGAGATGTTTCCCAACGACATTATGGTTGGTTATACGACGCATACCTTCATAATTTTCAATGAAAGGTTTGTTTGAAGTGTTGAGAGGGAGAGGGAGAGAGAGAGAGAGAGAGAAGAGAGAGAGAGAGAGAGAGAGAGAGAGAGAGAGAGAGAGAGAGAGAGAGAGAGAGAGAAGAGAGAGAGAGAGAGAGAGAGAGAGAGAGAGAGAGAGAGAGAGAGAGAGAGAGAGAGAGAGAGAGAGAGAGAGAGAGAGAGAGAGAGAGAGAGAGAGAGAGAGAGAGAGAGAGAGAGAGAGAGAGAGAGAGAGAGAGAGAGAGAGAGAGAGAGAGAGAGAGAGAGAGATAGAGAGAGAGAGAGAGAGAGAGTCAATTGCAAAACCAGGCTTTCTCCTATTCTCTGCACAAATAAATGTGCAACAATAATTGGATTGTTTCACACACATAAAACACACACCAATACAGGTCGAACAACGTGACATTGCTTCCTCGGTTCCAAGCCAACCTATCTGCAAACACTTCCAACACGAAAGCGTCTTCTTTGAAGAACTTTTAAAGGACACTCAACGTCCGCCATAGGTGTTGTATTTCAAAGAACAAGGACTCTTGAGTGTCTTGGCCTCAGACGTTTATGAACGACGGTGGCATTAATCATGAACTTGTTAAGTTCTCATTAAAAAAAACCACAAAAAAACATACACAGGCAATATAATTTATAATGTGTTGTTTATGGTTGTGTCTTAAGGTCAGAACAATTAACATCACCTGGAGTATATATAGAAAGTGGACCATAGAAAGGAGGGTATAACTAATGATTTACCGCTGTTTATAACTGGTTGGACGCAAATTTGCTTGTTTTTCTCTCTGTCTCTGCAGCTCTGTATCTGTATGTCTCCCTATCCCTGCCTCTGTCACTCTGTCTGTCTCTGTCTTTGTCTCTGTTTCTGTGTGTGTGTCCCTCCTCTCAATATGTCCGTCTGTCTGTCTGCATGTCTGTCAGTCTCTCTCTCTCTCTCTCTCTCTCTCTCTCTCTCTCTCTCTCTCTCTCTCTCTCTCTCTCTCTCTCTCTCTCTCTCTCTCTCTCTCTCTTTCTTTCTTTCTTTCATCCCTCACCCCTTCTTCATGCTAACCATTATACCTATTCCTCTCTACCTATTCATCTATGTGAACCCAGTAAACGCTATGTATTGTTTTCGTGCTCTCTCAGTGGTCGCCAAAATTTAGTGCATGTTCTAGACCCCTTCTAGACATATAAGTGTCTATTTGTTTTTGCAACAGAAGGTGTCAGATTCTGGCCCTATAAACATACCCTGAAGCCCTACCGCCCTTGTACAGAAGAACCACAAAAAGCTAGCAGGCCTTACACTCATTCATCCTCGTGTCACTGACGACTCTGAGAATCAGAGCGTACCGAATATAACTGGCTATGATGATCAGAATGTATATACATACACACACAGGGGAATATGCACGAGTGTTTGCATCGTGTCCATTACTTGTTCGCCGGGTTCTGTTCCACCCCACTCCTTGCACTCAATGATAATCCGGGTGCATCTCGCACACAAACTACACAAGCCACATCTGCTCCAGGGTGGTTTGATCTTTATTCGACCTTACCTGGGGTATCCCTCAGTGCGTTCTAGAATCGGGTGTGGGTGTTTTACCTGCCTTGCTTAAACACCCTGTAGCCTACAGACTCAGAAGATCACACATTTTTTCCTCATCCTTCATACAGCACTCTTTCACCCCCGGCTTCATATTTCTGATCTCTTCAAACTTTTCCTCCCTCCAGAATATTAGTATTTTGTTCTAAATGTTAAGTTCAATCTGCTGCACATGTTGTGGAAGAAACGTTTCTATTTTAAACTTCTTCTTTTTTAATGGATAATAAAGATTTTTGAATTGAATTGAATTCAATTGTAATCGCTGTCGCATAAGTGTTTTCGGAAACCATACACCACGTTGGGCACTGTCACTTCACGGCAAAACTACACAAATGTTGTGCTTCAAATTCTATAAAAACGTGAGTATATTGCCGCTGAAACACTCAGTAGAATGTGGTCTTTTCTAATCGGAAACCATACATCAATTTGGACACTGTCATTTCACGGCAAAACTACACAAATTTTGTGCTTTAAATTCTATAATAACGTGAGTATAATTATTGCAACTGAAACAATAGAAAGTGGTCTTTTCTGAATGCGTTTTCTGAATCAGTTTTCTTTGGTGAAAGTGAAGGGGCTTTGTAAAGCTCAGTGCGTTGGGGGACAACACTTGTGCTTAATTTTATGAAGTTCTACTAAAGCTTAAGTGGGAAACTAAACGTTGTTACTTTCTAAATTCAGTAAATCGGTTTACTGAATTTAGAGAGTAACAACGTTTAGTTTCCCACTTAAGATTTAGTAGAACTTCATAACATTAAGGGCTGGAGACGGAGTGAAAGATTTCTTTCAAACGCTAAGCCCTACATATGTGTCTATATTAATTATTGATCTAAGGATGGTGAAAGGTAATTTTTCTTTTAATTTCTTCTTGTTAGTTAAATAATACGAATTTATATAAAAAAAATGAAAGAACAAAAACAAAAAGAGAATTAAATTCCAGGGCGCTAGATGACGGTTTTTTCTTTTATTTCTTAGGGGGTGAACTGGTGTAAAACAATAGAAAGCTTCCCCCTCCCCCCCTCCCTCCCTCCCTTCTCTCAACATGCTAACTAAAGCTTTTGGCAGCACACAAGTGGACAAAGCCAGCTCTGTGTGTGTGTGTGTGTGTGTGTGTGTGTGTACCGTGTGTGTGTACGTGCGTGCGTGCGTGCGTGCGTGTGCGTGTGTGTGTGAGCGCGTGTGCGTGTGCGAACTCGCGCACGCGCGCGCGCGCGCGTGTGTGTGTGTGTGAATATGCGAAGAGAAGTGGAACAAGGACAATGAAAGGAGAGCAGTGAATTGTAGGGAAAAGTCACTCCAACGACCGTTGACAATAACGGCAGAGTTAATGTTCGTCGTGAATGGGGCTAGTGAATAAGAGAACAGTGCGAACGGGCCAACATAGAGAGCCACCCCCTTGTTAACACAAGTCCATTGACGTACCCTGAAATGGCTGATATTTTGACTCATATTTAGTGCTTCTTCCGCTAGATTGTGACAATAAAAACGGGTATTCCACAATTTTATGTTTAAGAAAGGAAATAAAAAGCAATCGCGAGCGGTGTTAATGGGTTCCTAGATTCTAAGACGAGAGAGAAGGGGAGTGAGAGAGAGAGAGAGGAGAGAGAGAGAGAGAGAGAGGAAGAGAGAGAGAGAGAGAGAGAGAGAGAGAGAGAGAGAGAGAGAGAGAGAGAGAGAGAGAGAGAGAGAGAGAGAGAGAGAGAGAGGGGTGTGTAAAGCATACTCCTTTCGTGGACTGATGACAACAACAACAACAACAAAAACAAAACAACAAAAGTGATGCTGATGATAGGTGATTCCAGAAACCTAAGGGAATGTTTAAGTTTTAGACAACAACAACAGCGGCAACAAACAAAAACCACCATAATCTATAGTTCAAAACACACAAAATCAAATTGTTTTCTCTCTCTCTCTCTCTCTCTCTCTCTCTCTCTCTCTCTCTCTCTCTCTCTCTCTCTCTCTCTCTCTCTCTCTCTCTCTCTCTCTCTCTCTCTCTCTCTCTCTCTCTCTCTCTCTCTCTCTCTCTCTCTCTCTCTCTCTCTCTCTCTCTCTCTCTCTCTCTCTCTCTCTCTCTCTCTCTCGTCTTAGAATCTAGGAACGCATAACACTGAATCAAGAAAGCTTAGATAAAAACTGCACCAAGCATGTCCATATAAACATATTTTGGCTGTATGTTCTTTATAGTATTTGTGATGTATTTCGTTCATCAGATTTATGGTAAAGACCATTGTTTTGTTCTTGAGCAGTATCATGCAACATATTTAGTAGAAAATGTTCTTAAATAATACGATTAACATC
>CM065699.1:32904967-32917467 GCA_017654935.2 Phymorhynchus buccinoides
TCTCTCTCTCTCTCTCTCTCACACACACACACACACACACACACACACACACACACACACACACACACACACACACACACACATACACACACGCGCGCGCGCGCGCGCGCGCGGGAGAGAGAGAGAGAGAGAGAGAGAGAGAGAGAGAGAGAGAGAGAGAGAGAGAGAGAGAGAGAGAAGAACACTGAACAAGTTATTTCGTCATATTCGTACACAACACACACACACACACACACACACACACACACACACACACACACACACAACACACACAAACACACAAACACACACACACACACACACACACACACTCTCTCTCTCTCACACACACACACACACACACACACACACACACACACACACACACACACACACACACACACACACAGACACTACTTAGGCCTAATAGTCCCAGGCAGGCCACAGTATCCGCAGTACGGTGTACCTCAATTGCGCCTATTCTAATTAGCCCTGTACTCAATAAGGCATTTGCCACGAGTGTTCGTACTCTATGCAAAACACGGACACTACATTGTAATGTAGTGTCCGTGATGCAAAACTACTAACTTGTTCGCGCTCGTTTTGCCCGAGTTCTCGTGACCTGTCTAATACAACTCTCTAATTTCAACTCAATGAAATTCAAGGTCGCTGGTACGCGGCAAATGCCCTATTGCGCCTGTGTCAATAGGAATTGTTCGGAAATAATTAAGGGGAGTCATTTCATGGTGTGTGGGAGTGATCTTGCCTAATTCAATCGGTCAAACAGGGGAAGTTACGCTAACCATCAGGTAGATCCCCAGCTCTCGCCTCGTGTGTTTGAGCAGACATACAGCACTTAGAACACCGTGCGTCATTCTAAAATTTATGTCATTTATATTTATACGTCACATTATGCAAGTTTTATCAGTTTGTGACAACTGGCCGCCCCTCATTGTTCTAATAAAATGTTTGTAAGTGGCCGACTCGCATCCTGCGGTTTCAAGCTTCGACGCCATTGTTACATTGTTGCTATGGTATTTGACCGAGTAATGGAGGTAAGCAACTCTAATTTTCATGAAGTGCTCTCCCCTAGTTTTTTGTGTCCGAAAATCGTCTATTGCGCGCCCGTTAAAATCGTTAAAATTAAATGGTTCGTGAGAAAATAAGACATCATGGAAGTTTTGCATACATCGAGATTTTGTTTCTGAAAGACAGAGCAAGCATCCCTTATAAAGATACACAACAACAGAATGTTAATAGATCTTAATATAGCCATATGAAATGTAACTTCTAAGATACATCAATTGCAGGAACCAAGCGCAATTAATGCGACGCGCTCTCCAGATGGGAGCAACCCGAATTTCACAGAGCCGCCTCTGTGACTATAATGTAACCTAACCTAACCTAACCTAACCTGACATACCCGGAGAAACGCAACTGACTGCTTTTCAAAAATGACCACTGTGTTTTAGTAAAGGCTGTCTTAGTTGTCCCTGGGTGTTTGTTTGCTCGTTGAAGGTTTTAACAAAATAAAACGAAATATTGCGATTGTATCGAAGTTTTTTTAATTTATTTTCTTAATGCTGATACTTTTCAATTTGGCGCAATTGTGTGGCTGCCCCTGAAGTAACTGACCCTATCTCCTTGTTGTTTACCTACTGTTTTGCTACCTACTGTATTGCGATTGTATCGAAGTGTTTGTTGTTTATTATGCTGATACGTTTCAAATTGGCGCAATTGAGTGGTTACCCCTGAAGTAACTGACCCTATCTCCTTGTTGTCTACCTACTATTTTGCTACCTTCTATATTGCGATTTAATCGAAGTTTTGTTGTTTGTTAATGCTGATACTTTTCAAATTTGCGCAATTGGGTGGTTACCCCTGAAGTAACTGACCCTATATCCTTGTTGGTTACCTACTGTTTTGCTACCTTCTATATTGCGATTGTATCGAAGTGTTTGTTGTTGATTATGCTCATACTATTCACATTGGCGCAATTGTGTGGCTGCCCCTGAAGTAACGGACTCTATCTCCTTGTTGGTTACCTACTGTTTTGCTACCTTCTATATTGCGATTGTATCGAAGTGTTTGTTGTTTATTATGCTCATACTATTCACATTGGCGCAATTGTGTGGCTGCCCCTGAAGTAACTGCCTCTATCTCCTTGTTGTTTACCTACTGTTTTGCTACCGTTGTTCTCCTGATTTGACACCACCCTGGATTACTTAGCATCACCCCAGTGCTTTGCTTGCGTCACTTTGTAGTGGGGAAAAAACCATTTGTCTGTGTCTGTGTCTGTGTGTGGTCCTTGATTCGTCTATGCTTTGAAAATCAAACTGAGTCAAGTCAAGTCAAGTCAAGTCAAGTCAAAAATGATCTTTATTGAGGATAAAGGAGTAAGCTTGACAGCTCTTTTTCATCCTGTCCTCAGAATGAAAAGTAACAAGAAAGCAACTCGAAAAATAAATCAACATGTAAAACAAAACAATGCAAATGTATATATATATATATGTATATATATGTATACGTATGTATATGTATATATATACATTGTCAATTTTATCCACCTGGAAAAAGACAGAAGTAAATGTCGAAAATTCGGTAAAATTTTATCTTGTTTGTTGGTGTTTTTAGTCCGAAAGTTTTATATATATATATATATATATATATATATATATATATATATATATATATATATATATATATGTGTGTGTGTGTGTGTGTGTGTGTGTGTGTGTGTGTGTGTGTGTGTGTGTGTGTGTGTGTGTGTGTGTGTGTGTAGTCCTTGATTCGTCTGTGCTTAGAAAGTCAAACTCTCTCTCTCTCACACACACACACACACACACACACACACACACACACACACACACACACACACGCACACACACACACACACACACACACGCACACACGCACACACACACACACACACACACACACACACACACACTTCAACGCCAAGGTCAGCAAAGTTATCAAATTTGAACAGAACTGTCAGATATGGCAGATATGCGGTGTCGACCCCCGGACCAAATTGGATCGAAATTCACCGTTGTGTATAGTATTGGGCAAAGATGTGTTTTAGTCATGGGGCCGGATACCTTACGATACAATCTTTGCCCCATATTATTTTTTCCCTAAACAAAAAAGTGTGATAAACACTCAGACTGGGATAGGGGCCTAGCAGGCAGAGAAACGAAAACATACCCCTCATCCCACTTTAAAATGCACGGTGTCCATCCGTGTTCTACCGAGGACCCAGCATGCTTAACAATCGTGTGAAAGGTAGCACACTGCCTTGTTGCTTTTGACTCGCTGACAGGTTACGCACACAAGCAGGTCTGCTTCTTTTGGTCTCTCTGTCTCCCAAGACCCAAACAACATGGGCGACAGCGGACCAAAATGCGTACACAACGCACGCCAGTCGGTGTGAATGACATGGACAGCAGGTGTGAGAAAAAACAGAATGACGTAAAACAGATGCTTTGTATTAGTCAGGACACGCGATGTACACCGAGCCTTTAGGGAACCGACAAAAAAAAAGAGGGGGTAACATTCACCACAACAGTAAACTAATGGTGACAGTATAGTAGAGAGCCTTGGTGTTTTCGTTCCTGAAATATGACCCTCTCCACTCTTGAGGGTGGCGGGCAGCAGGTTCGACATCTTAGGCTCGGTGTACATCTCGTGTCCTGGCTAATACAAAGCATCTGTTTTGCTTCATTCTGTGTTTTTTGTCACACCTGCTGCCATGTTATTCACACCGACTGGCGTGCGTTGTGTAACGCATTTGGTCCGCTGTGACCCATGTTGTTTGGGTCTTGGGGGAAGGGAGACAACAAGAAGCTGACCTGCTATGTGTGCATAAATCTGTCAGCGAGTCAAAAGCAACAAGGCGTGTGCTACCTGTCACACGATTGTCAAGCATGCTGGATCCTCGGTAGAACACAGATGGACACCGAGCTTCATACCCACCCGAACAGACATTCACATGGGCGTGTAATCATGAGTGCGTCTTAGACCGTTAACACGGGCAGTGGTATGTGATTTAAAGGGGCACCCTGACAATGTTTTTTTTGTAAAAAACACACGTCGAGATCACCAGGAAAACACCCTTTACACAGATTGCAACACTCACTTTGCTCTGGTTTCCTAGAAATCAAACCGTCAAATCGGCGATTCCTCCTTGGCGGAGGTGCTGGAAGTCAAATTCTTTCACCCAAAGAGAAGGCGTGTGACGTCTCTTTTCTAATGGCCGCCAAATATTATACAGTTTATCTACAGGAGTTTCGCTCACAACAAAGGAAACAGCTCCATTTTTTTTTTTTTTTTACTGCACTACAAAAAAAGAAAACGCTTCAACCACAATGAGTGGCCTCCACCCATCCCATCCAAAATGGCTACTCTCTCCGGCATCTCCGCCAAGGAGGAATCGCCGTTTTGACGGTTTAATTTATAAGAAACCAGAGCAAAGTGAGTGTTCCGATCCTTGAAAAGGCTGTCTTTCTGGTGATCTCGACGTGTTTCTTGCAAAAACTCATATCATCCGTCAGGGTCCACCTTTAAAGTACACGAAATTGCCAAAGCGATTGTCATTTTAGTATAATTTACAAACAATTTACATACTATACTACTTCCAGTGTTAACTGTTTAAGGCGTGCTCATGACTACGGCGCCTGGGTACCAACGTGCCTGGTCGGGTAGGCGACAGTTCTAATTCTTCTTCACAAGGGTATGTTTGTTTCTTCTCAATCCCCCCAACCCTTCTGACACCCTTCCCCTCTCTACTCTCACCCCCCCCCCCCTCTCCTCCAGCACCCGACACCTGACAGGTGGCTCATAATGTATGACAATGGTTCGTCCTTGAACATTGCAGGAGAGGGGGGGGGGGGGGGGGAGGGGAGGTGAAAGCACTCAGTGACCCAATACCCATACTATTCATAGGGTGACTTGTATTTTGAAAATCTTGGAAAATCTCCCTCGATGTTCAGTTTCTCAAAGGAAATATAAACGTATAACTGTTGAGTCTGGACTTTCAATATCTCTTCCAAAGAAGTTGGGTTTTGTGTGTGTGTGGTCTAATTATCCCTTTGTCTCCCAGTTTAAAAATGATTAAGACTAACCCCCTGACTGCCACCAACGTATTACGTACTTGACCTGATGACATAACTGGTGACGTCATCAGATGAAGAGGAATAACCCTGATTATGCTGGCTTTTGCTCTAACACAGTCAAGAGATTTATATCCCCAGACCATTTTGACAGATTGGCTCTATTAGTTTGTCTTTTTTGTTATGGCATGATTTGCCCAATGATTTTTTCTTTAATTTTATCTGGCAGTCAAGGGGTTAAGGTTCACAATGATAGCCTCGTCGACAACACAAGGCCATGTCAGGGCTGTCACCACGTTGTCTCTCAGTGGAACGGAAACTGATCTGTTTAATCAACGTCCTCCGGTCTGGAGCAGACACAATGACATACGGGACATTAGTAGGGGAAGACGGGGTAAAAAAGCCCAAGGGCGGGTAAGAAGCCCATGCCAATTATCTCATGAAATAAAGCAAACTTCAGTCACATTTTGCCGATGAGACGAGTGTTAATATTTAGCATTCGTCTCGTGGGCAAACTTTATTTCATGAGATAATTGGCATGGGCTTCTTACCCGTCCATTGGCTTTTTACCCCGTCTTCCCCTAGATATAAAGATGGTGGGAACGATCCTGAGGGAATGTAATAATAGTAAATGATAAATCTAATAATAATAATAATAATAAATCTTCCAGTTGAACTGCCAAGAAAGAAACAACAGCAGAGAACAAGGCAACATCACAGTAATATCTGCTAAGTGCAGGTACCTTGTTGTCGGCGAAATTATATTTTGTTAACATATTTTTTAACCCTTTCTCCGCCAGACATTTTTCAGCCCAAAATACCATTAAACTTAACTGGGTAGAGGACAAAAAATTGTCAGCAATATTGGGAATTCTTCTGTGACATGTATAACATTAGGCCTATCCTTACCTCCCAAAATTGAGAAAATAGGGTCTTTGAACAACAGGCCCTGATTTGAGGCCTTTTAGTGACATGGGAGTCAAACCATTGTGGTGCATAAATGTGACATTGGCGGTGAAAGGGTTAAATTAAAAACTGTGTTGTTGTTGGGTGGTTTTTTTTTCGTTTTACAGATTTTTTTAATAAATTAAAAACTGCGTTGTTGTTTTTGCTGGTTGGTTGGTTGGTTGGTTGGTTGGTTTAAAAAGGGGGCACAACCGCCGGACTACTTACAAACAAATGTTCTGCAGATTTATCTTAAAGATTGGTACAATAGTTTAGGCGGTACACATACATTCTGCCACACGCATAGAGACAGACAGTGAGACAGACAGTGAGACAGACAGTGAGACAGACAGTGAGACAGACAGTGAGACAGACAGTGAGACAGACAGTGAGACAGACAGTGAGACAGACAGAGAGACAGACAGAGAAACGCACAGGCCCTTGTGAAGAAGAAGGAAGAAGAAGAAGAAGAAGAAGAAGAAGAAGAAGAAGAAGAAGAAAGAAGAAGAAAAAGAAGAAGAAGAAGAAGAAGAAAAAAGAAGAAGAAGAAGAAGAAGAAGAAGAAGAAGAAGAAGAAGAAGGCAAGGCTTCTCCAATACTATAATATTTTTGTGACTGATGAGGAAGGAAAGAGGGGTGGGGGGGGGGGGGGTGTCGGTTCATCTTCTCATCCGAAAGACTCCACGTTCAGACCGTAAGGCCTAGTGCAGAGTGAGAGGGAATATCCCCTGTACCCAGGTTCGAACTCGGGTTTATTGTATACGGGGCTAACGCGTTACCTCTGTGCCACTCCACACATGTGTATAATTATGTCTGTCTGTCTTGTTCTCTCCTCAACGCGGGTAATGTAGTCCAAATTCCATGTCTCTCTGTCCGAAACTCATTACACAAGTACACCCACACTCACAGTGTCGACAGCGAGCCCTTGCCAGGAACTCTTAAAGAGCCATCAACGTCACCTTTTACCACAATAGTGATTTGCTTGCGAGCCACTATAAACAGTGAATGGATCCAGACATAACCTGGCTCGCATACGTTTGCGCTTCTTTCTTCTTCTTCTTGTTCTTCTTCTTGTTCTTCTTGTTCTTCTTCTTCTTCTTGTTCTTCTTCTTGTTCTTCTTCTTCTTCTTCTTCTTCTTCTTCTTCTTCTTCTTCTTCTTCTTCTTCTTCTTCTTCCTCCTCTTCCTTTTCTTCCTCTTCCTTTTCTTCTTCTTCTTCTTCTTCTTCTTCTTCGTTAATCGCTCAGACAGTCTCCTGTCATATGAGCGCAGCTGATGCGTCACGCTGCCGATATACACCTAACTAAAGAAACAGTTAGGCCCAGCTAGCATGCCCGTCTTGGGTTGGAGAATAAAATCTTTGTCAGGATTTCAAGAGAAACAAAAAACAAAAAGGCAGGAGAAAATGGACCGGTAAAGCAGGAAGATAGTAGATGACAGTACTAATAAAGCGAAGGGAAAAGGGTCGAGTCAAAGAGAGTGATAGATTTATAGGCAGTTACAACTGAGCAGAGAAGTTCCAGAAGGTGGGGGAAGACATCCTGGTATCCCTACGGGGGGTGGGTGGGTGGGTGGGAGAGAAGCCTTGCCTAAGGGACCCCCCCCCCCTCTCTCTGTGTCGGTCAAGAGATACTGTGGGAATAAGTGACATGGAAATGTCTCCCAAAATGGGTGTTAAACAAAGGGTGTCCCGAATGTAGCGGTTTGGGTAAACTAGTCGACTATGCAAAGAAAGAAAGCTGCTTTCGTACTTTTAAAACTGATTTATAAAATTTCATTCCATGCTTTTTCATCCTTGTTCGCCTTCAAATGTCGGTAAAAAAAAGTTTTGGTAAAAAAACAAAACAACAATGACAACCCGATTGGCCACTGAAAGTAGGGTTATTAACGCCCTTGACGGCATGAGTTAAGCCCTTGTTGATCAGTATCCAAACGGGCATTCACTCTTGCAAAAGGCAGCCATTAAGTGGCCTCAAATAGGGTTATTGGCGAGAGTTATGACCTTGCTTGGTCAGTACTCAACCATCTTCCACTACCCACCAAGGGCATTCACTCTTGCAAAAGGTGTTCTTTGCAGTGGCCAATAGCGTGAAAACGCAATAGGTCAACCAGCGGCGCGGCAGCATTTTCGGCTCCAGTGACCTTGACCTTTGACCAATGGCCTTCATCTTCGAACGTGGCCGCGGATATCCCAACTAATTATCCGCACGCAGACTTTGAGTGTCCTAGGTCCCTCCGTTCTGAATTCAAACGCTATCGTGATAACATATATACAGGACCAAAGAAACAAACAGAAACAGCTTTCGCTAATTCGCCGCTGTTTAAAAAGTGTGTGTGTGTGTGTGTGTGTGTGTGTGTGTGTGTGTGTGTGTGTGTGTGTGTGTGTGTGTGTGTGTGTGCGTGCGTGTGCGTGCGTGTGCGTGTGCGTGTGTGTGTGTGCGTGCGTGCGTGCGTGTACGTGTGCGTGCGTGTGCGTGGAAGGGGTGGGGCTGGGGTGTGGGTGTGGGGGCTTAACTCTTCCAGCGCCATGCATTAAGTCGGGCAGCCACAAGAGAGAGAAAGAAAGAGAGAGAGAAAGAGAGAAAGAGAGAAAGAGAGAGAGATTTGATTGATTGAAAAATTGTTACAAATAAACTATTAGAGATAGATGAATTCTGTTTTTTGCCTGTTAATCTATTGTTTCTGGCCTTTCTGACAATATGAATAAGTCAAAAGTGATCATTTACGACATTAGCCTTTTCTCCCTGTGATGCATTTTTTTGGACATTCTTGATTGTCCGTTGCATCTCAACCGACAAGAGGGGAGTAACTATTTGTTTCCCCTAGTGTGTGTATGTGTTACTTTAACGGAAGAAACGTTTTTTCGTCCCCCCCCCCCCCCCCCCCCCCCCCCCCCCCCCCCCCCCCCCCCCCCCCCCCCTTGCAAAGAAGGTTCGATTTTTCTCTTCTTCATAATGCATGTTACAACAAGACACTATTCTTTTAAAGAACTAAATGACATAATGATTAACTCAGTCATGCGGAAGAGTCATCATTATCAAATAAACAAATCAGCATATTATCGATTAGCAGCAATTGAAAATAAATCTCCTCTAAAGAATCCACTAGTTACCAACCGTGATCGTAGAGAGCGGATTGGTAATGTTTTCACTCGTGTCTGAGGTGGTGTTTGTATGTTTGTATGTATCCTCTCTAGCGTTTGAACGGATGGACTTAGGGTGCTCAAATTTTGCATGCGGGTAGGTAGTAGGAAGATCTAGGCCAAGTGCGATAATGAAGGTTATGGGTCAAAGGTCAAGGTCACTGGAACCGAATAACGCTGCCGCGCGGTTGGTGATTTAGCGTCTTAACGCTCTAATTTATCATGAAACCAGCTTCACAAGGGTTTTATCTATAATATAAGAACAAAGGAAGAAGAAAACAACAACAATAGAACATACAGGGAACATAAAAAGGGGCGTGTGATTATGGTCAACGTGAACCAGTCGAAAATAGAATTACAAAGAGATGACAAAAATAGAAACTTTGACACAAGATTTAAAAACAAACACATGGCACGGTGTTTGGCAGTGAATGACTTTGCATTCTGTGAGAGTGTAGAGTACTGTCTTGGGGGAATAATAATCTTCGCCCATGGAACTAGCCGTGCGTTTTGAACGTTCCTGTGAAATGAAAATAAGAGTCATCATCAGCGGCAGTAGGCCTGCCAGAAAGTGAAACCATCCTGCAAAATCTCATATTTAATCAGTCCTATGGCTTGTACCCACGTGTCGTCATATCCGGCCACAAGGAGCGCCATATTATGGGAGACCGCCATCTTAGTAACTTTGTTTGAAAAATGCCAGATCGATGCTGCGTATTTGGCTGTTCCAATTCGAAACTTATCTAAACTGTATTTATAACATCTGGATGTTTTCTTTACACATTTAGATAACATTTTCACTTTGCTTACACACAAATAAGGACTAAGATGGCGACACTTCCGTTGGAAGGGTCGAGATGCGCTCGCAGGTGGGGGGGGGGGGGGGAGCCATAGACGATTTTCTGGAGAGTAAAAAACAACAACTAGGGGAGAGCACTTCGTGAAAATTAGAGTTGATTACCTCGACTTACTCGGTCAAAACCATAGCAACCATGGCGTCGAAACTTAAAACCGCAGGATCTTTTTTTTAAATAGAAAAATGAGCGGTGGCTAGAAGCCACAAACTGATGGAACTTGCAAAAGGTGACTTTAAAATACAAATGACATCAATTTTAGAATGACGCACGGTGTTCTAAGTGCTGTAGGTCTACTCACGAGGCGAGAGCTGGGGATCTATCTACCTGATGGAAAAGTAACTTTCCCCGTTTGACCGATTGGATTAGGCAAGATCAAGCCCACACACCATGGAATTACTCCCCTTAATTATTTCCGAACAATTCTTATTGTTGGAATTTGAACATTAATTGTGTTGTTTTTGTTGTTGTTGGGTTTTTTTGTGTTCACATTCAGACATGCACACGGGGTACGGACAGAGAGAGAGAGAGAAGGGAAGAGAGAGAGAGAGAGAGAGAGAGAGAGAGAGAGAGAGAGAGAGAGAGAGAGAGAGAGAGAGAGAGAGAGAGAGAGAGAGAGAGAGACACTGGACACGAGAGAGAGAGAGAGAGAGAGAGAGAGAGAGAGAGAGAGAAGGGAAGAGAGAGAGAGAGAGAGAGAGAGAGAGAGAGAGAGAGAGAGACAGAGAGAGAGAGAGAGAGATACAGAGACAGACAGACAGAGACAGAGACAGACAGACAGAGACAGAGACAGACAGACAGAGACAGAGACAGACAGACAGAGAAAAGAAAGAGGGAGAGATAGAGAAAGGGCAGACAGAAAACAGGGCCGGACCAAGTGATTCGTAAGAGGGGGGTTCCACCGGGGGTCCTGGGAGCTGCATAGGCTCCAGGTTCTTAAGGGGCAATGGCCTTTTGCGGGGCCCAGGGGGCGAAGCCCCTGGAAACTGTTGCAATGTTGTGATTATTAAGGCAAAAACCGAGCCATTGTCTTACTTTTCACTCTTACATAAGTAGGGCTGAGGGGGGGGGGGGGGGGTCCGGAAGCCAGGAACCCCCCTCCCTAGATCCGGCCCTGGAAGAAGTAAGGGGAAAAGAAGATACGGGACGAGAGAAAACGTACTAGATTGGAAACTGGGGAGAGAGGGAAAGAGAGTAGAGGGAGAGGAGGAGGGGAGAGGGACCAATGAGAATGGGAGATGAGAGGAGATTAAAGGTGTGTGTGTGTGTGTGTGTGTGTGTGTGTGTGTGTTAGAGGGAAGGGGGGGGGGGGAGGGCTGAAATGTGTACTGGCTGACCCCCCTGAAGCGCTGGCTGTCGATTGACTGAGCGGCGTATAAAGGGCGGAGCGGCTTGGAACGTGCCCCCTGAAAACGAACTACTACTAATACCACCTTGGCTTCACACATCCACGCGCGCGCGAGAGCACTGACAAACACGTGCGGGTTCTTTTCTTCCTCTCTCTCTCTCTCTCTCTCTCTCTCTCTCTCTCTCTCTCTCTCTCTCTCTCTCTCTCTCTCTCTCTCTCTCTCTCTTACTACTCCTCTCTTTTTCTTCTACTTCCTATATTATCACGCAACAAACTAGTTCCCCTTTCATTCTTCTATACCTACTACGAGATTATTATTATTAGACCTACCTATCTCTCCCTACTTCATTCGGTCCTTCTACCTATACTACAGGTTTTTTGTTCAAGTACAAAGTGTCGACTCTAATGTTGAAGAAGACAAAAAGTTGATTTCTGTGGGAGTGATTGCTTCTGTAGTGGCCCCGAGGGTTTGTTGATTTTATTTATTGACGAGTTAGTTGTTGCAGTGGTTTGCTTCAACACCTGCTTGAATTATTGAAAAACTGCAGAAAGTTCTGAAACGGATATTGTATTCTGCCAGAAAATCAATTGCAACAATTAGGTCAGTGGGGAGCATGCCGGTTGATTTGTGTTTTTATATGGGAGTTTGAAAGTAACCGATTTAGTTTTTTGGTATCTCTCACGATAAGATTCAGTGTGTGTTTAGTTTTATTCTGATGACAGGTTGTTGTTTTTTTTAACGATTTCTGGGCCAAACGTTTTCTTCAAGTCTTCGGTTGGGGTTGTTTTGATTTAAATAACGCACACAATTAAACTGCGCCAGTCCGTTCTGTCAATCAAATAATACGGTTATTTTTGTTCGTTTCTAATCTTTGTTGTTGTTTTGCATAGACCGTGTGCGTTCTTTTGTTCTCTTCTCATAAAGTCTGGATTCATTGAAAACAGGATCATTGGATGAGCACGTTAGCTGGACATTTTTTTGCATTTAGCGAACTGTATGTAACACCCAAAAGGCGCCGATTTCTAAGATTTCACCGAAAATAAACTACTTTGTTCCTTTGCTGGACTAGGCTACTGTTGCATCGCGTGTACTTAGTCTTATCACCTTATATATATATAGGG
>CM065699.1:32929967-32952467 GCA_017654935.2 Phymorhynchus buccinoides
AGAGAGAGAGAGAGAGAGAGAGAGAGAGACGGGGCGGGGGGGGGAGGTGGGGGGAGGAGAAAAAACAACAACAAAAAGAAAGAAAAATGGACATCAAACTAAAACCATGCATTTGCATCTTTAGGCCTATTATCTACAGTGTAGTGTACAAAAAGGGATATAAGTAGGGGAAGACGGGGTAAAAAGCGCATGGGCGGGTAAGAAATACACCCCAATTATCTCATGAAATAAAGAAAATTTCAGTCAAATTTGCCCATGAGACGAATGCTAGACATTAACGCTCGTCTCATGGGCAAAATGAGACTGAAATTTGCTTCATTTCATGAGATAATTGGGGTGGGCTTCTTACCCGCCCATGTGCTTTTTACCCCGTCTTCCCCTATTGGTTGTTACGCGAAATCAGTGTACTTGCGCAGTTCACGCAATACGCAATCTCCTCTTGCGTAGTACCAGGGACTATGGAAAGCAGTGTATAATGACAGTTGAACTGTCGCTTTGTAGATTGCGCAGTACGCAAACTACGCAAACAACTCATTACCGACCCTAACAGGAGGCATATTCCTGTTCTTTTAAATTTGTCTCTTTTTCCAGATGACTTCTTTGAAAGAATCGTCTTTTTTCAAAGAACCTTGCAAAGACTATGCAAAACTGTGGTTGTTTTGGGAAAGAACAGTGAATGTCTTGAATGTAAACTCCCAGTATCTGGCATTTAATAGTATTACTGTTTGGCTTAAACGAATTTTTCAATTATTGAGAATCACATAGTAACGCAGCAACATAAACAAATGAGAACGAGCACAACAAGCTGAAAGCTTATACAAGGCGCTCAAACACAAGTAGATTATATAATATTGGCTGCCACAAGTAATAAGAGACTGGAACAGAACATGACAATGAAAATGATAACATACAAAATGTGCACGAACAAGCAAGCAACAACGGGAACAACAAGAACATAGAAATGGCTTAGTATTACTGTTTCCCTTTCATAGAGACACAAACATTCACTCACTTGGATATATCTCAGCCATCATCGCATGGTTTTCTTCAGCAACCTGAGGCTTGGGTGTTTGTTGCTGGCAGTCAGACTTGAAGGTGGTGAGTAGAACTCAGGTGAATTTGGTGCGTCACAAGCAGGGTGGATTATTGACAGTGATACCTGTCTGTGTAGACTACCAGTAAGAGATTGGTGGCAGATCGATGCCAAGATCTCTGAACATGAGACTTGGTTTTTCAAATTCTGATGTTGATTGCTTCTTTTATGTTCCGTTTGAGAGGATGAAGTTCTGTCTCAACGATTCTGGTATTGGACGGGTAAAGAGAATGGCCACATTCGGTAAGATGAGGATGGCAGGGCTGCCTACCGTCCCCCCTAAGGGGTATTTGTCCCTGGAAACAGTTTGTAAAAGGGGTGTCCTGTCCCTAGAATCCACTCTTCTGTCTTGTGTCCCTGGAAACAGAAAAAAATAATAGACATTGTTAACTTTCTGAAAAAAGCAAACAATGGATGCTGTTGATATTTTCTTTACAAATATGGGGAGTTACTGAACATTTAAGAGTCTTAACATTGGTGTTTGTGGCGGCAATATTCACATTTCGTCCCGTCAAGAACGATAATTAAATCTGTTGATTGAAAAAGCAATGGGTTGTGTTCTTTTCTGTTACAAATTATCGTTATCGATGAGGAGAAGAAATGTGAATATTACCTTCATGGCATCAACAAGCACAACAAGAAGAAAACGAACAATTGAATGGCAATAATAAATAATGTAAATATGTACACATGAAATCAAGAATGACTGGAACAAGACAACACAAAACAAACTTTTCTGTTACAAAAACCACAAAAAGGAGCATCTCCATTAGCGTGGTGGCAAACAACTGATAACACACGCACAAATAAAGATTTGTGACAAGTACGTCATTAATGCAGAAACAAAAATACTACAGTAGGTTAGGTTAGGTTAGGTATTAGGGACAGGCTTTCTCAGCCTAGGCCTCGCGGCCTATAAAAAGTCCCATCATTGGCATGTACATTTTGATTTTGCATTGGGGTCTGACACAAAAAAATACATTTATACAAGCAATCAAATCATCTTTATTAATTACTAATCATATTCCAGAAAGAGATCTATAAATTTGGTAATTCGTCCACAAGATTCTTGAGAAACAATATTCTAAAAGCTATGCCCTACCCCAACACATGTGTAAACATGTTGGTTTACAACTTACAGTGATTGGTTGTTTCGGTTGCGATGTGTAGTATCGCTATGTTGAGTCGTCCGTGGAAATAAGTCTATGTCACTGGGTGTTTTTTGAGAAGTCTGTCCCTGGAAGCTGCGAAAGGGAGTAGGCAGCCCTGGGATAGAAACAATCCTTTCTGGTTGGGCGCTCTTTGAACCTTTTGATGAAGGGTCTTTCTGCTTCACCAATGTAATCCTCCCTACAGCCAGAACACTGAATGTGGTAGACTACTCCGCACACTTTGTCTTTGTCTGTTTTTGTCTTTACCTGATTTCTACTCACTACTATCAAGTCTGACTGCCAACAACACCCAATCCTGGGGTCCGTTTCACAAGGGCTAACGTTACGTAGCGTGAGCGCAAGTCGGCAAAAAACGGTACTAAGAAAAACCTCTTTCGCCGACGTTTGTCGAAAACGTTTTGCGGCTGTGATCGAGGTGAATGAATGAAAAATGGTGTTTTACGTCCTCTCGGTCTGTAACAGACACATACGGGACATTTGTAGATACAAAGATGGTGGGCGAGGCAGCAAGCCACAAACTATTTGAAGGATCATGGGAAATATTAATACTTCCGGCTTTTTTTTTAATATATCGCGTGACGAGACTTGAACTTTAAAAATGGAAGACCAAAACAACAAGCTTGCCACAGCAAATATTCTTTAGTCTATCGTGAAAAAACACGGGATGATTTTTAGCAAATTAAACAAACGCAAGTGTTTTGGAGTGCTCTTTCTTATTTTCATCATGTTAGATGGCATAATATAGTGCAAATTTAATTTTCTGCACACAAATAGACGTGGGTGAAATCGAAAACTTTGTACAAACTGACAGAGAGGTATGATTTATCTCCCTTATGATAGCAACCCTTTTTTCTCTCTCTCCCAAAAATGAAGAATAAGCTTAAAGAGTTATCTGACCTTAGCAAACGTTTACGGTGTTTCTTAGGCCCCGTTTGGCGTAAGCGTTATTCGCGCGGCGACCGTTATCTAGAGAAACTCACCCTGAGGTTGCTGATAAAAAAAAAACCATACATGTGACATGGTTGAAAATATATCCAAGTGAGTGACTTTTTGTGTGTCTCGGTAGCAGGAATACTGTAATACTACTAATAGAGTAAATTGTGAAAAGTCACATTCACGAGTGAAATGAGGAGTATTCATTCACTCACTTAGAACAAAAGCGAGAGAGAGATCATAAAAGAAATAACAGGTGTTCTGTATTATAAACAGAAGCACTCACATAATCAGCCCCAGCTTTCACTACACCGCCATCTTTGTGTGAACAATTCAAACTCACCATTATATTTTCACAAGCAGACTAATTCTGTGAATCCACTGGTGTGTGCCTTTTCCGAATGCATCGATTCTCCAAGAAAGTTTCAAATCATCCCATTCGTTTTTAACCCTTTCACCGCCAGGCATTTTCAGCCCAAAATGTCCATTAACCCTTTCGCCGCCAGCCATTTCTCAGCCACAAATCTCCATTAAATTTACCTGGGTAGAGAACAAAATCCATCTGCAGTATTGGGGATTGTTCTGTGACATAAAACATAAGGTCTATCCTTACTTCCCAAAACTAAGACAATAGGGTCTTTGGATAATAGACCCCAATTTGATGCCTTTTAGTGATGTAGGTGTTAAATCACTGTGGTGCTAAAATGCGACTTTGGCGGTGAAAGGGTTAAACTTACCTAGGTAGAGAGGAATATCTGTAATATTGGGGATTCTTCTGTGACATGTATAAAGTATAGCCTATCCTTACTCCCAAAATTAAGAAAATTGGGTCTTTGGGCTTTGGATAACAGATCCTGATTTGATGCATTTTGTTTGAGTAAAATGGGTGTAAAATCATTGTGGTGCAAAAAAATGTGACATCGGTGGCGAAAGGGTTAATAATTATAAATTCCATTCTTCTTAGTTATTGCGTGGCCACAATCAACACTTTGATTAGGGGAAGACGGGGTAAAAAGCGCATGGGCGGGTAAGAAGCCCACCCCAATTATCTCATGAAATGAAGTCTAATTTCTCCTCTCATTTTGCCCATGAGACGAGCGTTAATGAGCTAAAGCATTCGTCTCATGGGCTGATTTGACTGAAATTTTCTTTATTTCGCTGACGCCCCTAATTGGGGTGGGCTTCTTACCCGCCCATGCGCTTTTTACCCCGTCTTCCCCTATTTTGGAATCAAGTCATTCATCTTTCTTTCTTGTTTCCAGACATTTTCCACCACCTCCTCCTCCTCCTCCTCTTCTTCCTCTTCGTCTACATCCTCCTCCTCCCCTACGCCCAAGATGCCGCAGTTTCTGGAGCTCAAAGACAAGTTCGGCAACAACCTGTATTTCGGCAACGGGGGTGACGTGCGCTTCGCTGCCACGCCCCTCATCTCGGACTTTCGTCAGCAGCTGAAAGACGTCCGCCAGCTGGAGCTGAGGTCCGATGACGTCATTGTGACGGGGTACCCCAAGTCAGGTGAGTTTTTTTTTTTTTTTTCTCTCTCACTGTGTTATTATTGTTGTTGTTGTTGTTTGTTTGGTGTCCTTTGCCTGACTGCTGCGGTCGGCAAAGGAGTATAAGTTTGTTGCGTTGTTTTGTTTGAAAGAGTGTCGCTCTCTCTCTGTCTTTTTTCTCCCCTTGGGGGGTGGATGGTGGTGGGTTGTTTTGGTCCTTTTTCCTTTGTTTTGTTTGTTATTGATGTTGGTGAGGTAGTCTTCTTGTTCTTCCCTTTTTCTTCTTCTCTTCTCTCTCTTCTCTTCTCTCTCTCTCTCTCTCTCTCTCTCTCTCTCTCTCTCTCTCTCTCTCTCTCTCTCTCTCTCTCTCTCTCTCTCTCTCTCTCCTCTCTCTCTCTCTCTCTCTCTCTCTCTCTCTCTCTCTCTCTCTCTCTCTCTCTCCTCTCTCTCTCTCTCTCTCTCTCTCTCTCTCTCTCTCTCTCTCTCTCTCTCTCTCTCTCTCTCTCTCTCTCTCTCTCTCTCTCTCTCTCTCTCTCCCTGTCTGTCTGTCTGCATGCCTCTCTCTCTCTTGTCTCTCTTCTCTCTCTCCTGTTTGTGCTGGCTTATTTTTCTTTCTTCCTTCCTTCTTTGCTTCCTTCCTTAATTCCTTCCTTAATTCCTTCCTTAATTCCTTCCTTCCTTCATTCCTTCATTCAGATCATTCATTCATATCATTATTTCAGTTCATTCCTTCATTCAGACAATTCATTCATTCAGATCATTCAGTCATTCAGATCATTCATTCTTTCACCCATTCATTCGTTCACACTTGCAGGGAATCACTAGCATCAGCAGTTCGCATGCTGCTACAGAACAGTATTCATTCACTCTTCCTTTCTTTCCTTCCTTCCTTCCTTCCTTCATCCATCCATTCATTCATTCATTCATTCATCCATCCATTCATTCATTCATCCATTCATTCACTCACTCTTGTGGAGAATTACTGGCATCAGCAGATAGCGTTCGCATGCTGCCACAGAACAGCACAGAGTGCCACACCATTGTTGGTTCCTCCCTCCCTTCCTTCATTTTATTCATTCACTTTTGCAGGGAATCACTGGCATCCACAGATAGCGTTCGCATGCTGCCACAGAACAGGATAGATTGCCACACCATTGTTGGATCCTTCCTTCCTTCCTTCCTTCCTTCAATTCATTCATTCATTCAATCATTCCTTCCTTCTTTCCTTCCTTCCTTAACCCATTGATTCACTCACTGTTGCGGGGAATCACTGGCACCAGCAGATAGTTCGCATGCTGCCACAGAACAGCACAGTCTTCTTCTTTTTCTCCTGTCCACTTCCTTCTTCTTGATAGTTTGTTGTCTTGCGCATTCCCGTAGATCCTCCCAAATACAGCGACATAATAGTCAGCAGTGACTGCGGTTGCTATAGGGAAAAGAAAGAAGAAAGAAAGAGAGTAACCACACCATTGTTGGTTCATTCATTCATTCATTCATTCATCCATTCATTCACTCACTCTTGCAGGGAATCACTGGCACCAGCAGATAGTTCGCATGCTGCTGCAGAACAGCACGGAGTACCACCCCAACACCTTCACCACAGACGTGCTGGAGTACATCCCCAAGTCCTACCGCCCCCCGCCCACCGCCCCCAGGGTCTTCTTCTCCCACCTCTGCTTCCGACATCTGCCTCTGCAGGTGAGTGGGTAATTAATATTGATGTGATACATTAAGTTACTCGCATATGTTACCGTTTCGTTAGTGGCGTGACTAAATACTTATTGGTTCATTACCAAACTAACAGACCTAAGGTAAATGCTTTTAAAACTAAATTCATAAAAAATCTTCAATGTGTCCGCGGTGCTCTACTGTACAACAACACACATTCTATATTATTGCCCTTATTTTGAATCGGCCCTATCAGAATTCAGAAAAGATGAATCCAAATGTATATTCCAAGATATCTTTTGAATTTTGTTCTAAAAATGTAATGCTAAGTCCAGTTGGCTCGTTTCTATAATTGTTGTTTCTAGGAATGTTTGCATTTTGATTTTATAATATTTTAATTCTGGGTTTTTGTTTTAACTTTGTTCTAATTTAGCATCTCTCCCCTAATGTTACACTCAAATATGCACTTAAGCAATAACGCACCCAGACACACAGCACATATACACACGCCCCCCCCCCCCCCCCTCGCCTCCCCCCCCCCCCCCTATCTGACGAGAAACCCTAAGGTTTGCGTCTCTCTTCGTGCAGCTCAGTGAGATCAAGAACGAGATATTAATTCATTCATTCATTCATTCATTCATTCATTCATTCATCCATCCATCCATCCATCCATCCATCCATCCATCTATTCATTTATTTCGGCACTAACAGGTGTTGGAGAAGAAGATCAAGGTGATCTACCTGACGCGGAACCCTAAGGACACATTCGTCTCGCTGTTCGTGCACCTCAGTGAGATGAAGAACGAGATGGGCTACAGCGGCACGTGGGACCAGTTCTTCCAGGTCATGCTGGAATGGGGATGTGAGTATCCACAGAGAGTGAGAGGGGGAAAGAGAGGGGGTGGAGGGAGAGAGGGGGAGAAGGAGAGAGATGGAGAGATAAAGGGAGAGAAGAGAAGGAGAGAGACAATGGCAATGACAATGGCAATAGGCTTTTAATGTCATTAGCTTCACAAGAGAGATGACATAGGGTACATTAAACAAAATGAACACTGCAAAATGTACAAACGCAAAACAAAAGAAAACAGTTCATCCATCATGAAAGGAAACCAAATCGAGAAGGAGAGAGAGAGAGAAAGAGAGAGAGGTAAGAGATACACAGACAAAGAGAGATGGGGAGACCTACCGACAGACAGACAGACAGAAAGACAAATGGACAGACAGTCACAGAGAGATAGAGAGACACAGGAATTCAAAACAACTCACAATTTGCAATGTTTGAGCTTAAAAAATGCATATTTTACTGCACATTCTATAATTATTATTAGGCGCATTGTCATCTTTAAAAAAAAAAGATTTTGTGCTGAACCATTTTGAATAACTACCACAAAATGAGCTGTGTGTAAATGTGTTTGTTGTGCTGGTTTGTTGGTCTGTCTGTTTGTCTCGTTCATGTACGTATTTGCTTTTTGCTTCTTGCTATGTTGTTTATTCCCTTGTGAGATACTGTGAGAAAAACAAAAATCGAAATTTGTTTTGGGGGGTATGAATTGTTAGTTGTTGTTGGTTTTTGTTGTTGCTGCTGCTATTGCTGCAATTGTTTTCAACATTCTGAACCTTTTGGATCAAGCACAAAACGAACCCCCTATACTGTGTGTGCAGTCTGGCATGGGAACTATTTTGACCACCTCCTGGACTGGGAAAGAGAGATTGAAGCTCACCCTGATTTGCCCATCTTCGTCTCCAACTACGAAGACATGAAGAGTTTTTGGTAAGTTGGTTTCCGGGTCGGTTGGTTGGTTGAGTGGATGGATGGATGGATGGTTGGATGGTTCGGCTCGGATGGTTAATTATTACTTGTTTTCTTGTTTAAGTGAGTAGGTGTTATTTTGCTGGGTTTGCATAGTTGATAAATTGTTCATTGGTTGGTTGGTTCGTTGATTGGATGGTTGGTTGGTTGGTTGGTTGGTTGGTTGGTTGGCTGGCTGGTTGGTTGATTGGTTGGTGGTTGGTTGATTGGATGGTTGGTTGGTGTGTTGGTTGGTTGGTGGTTGCTGTTTCTTGGTTGGTTGGTTGGTGTGTTGGTTAGTTTGCCTGGTTGGTTGGTGTGTTGGTTGACTTGGATGGTTGGTTGGCTGGTTGGTTGGTTGGTTGGTTGGTTGGTGTGCTGGTTAGTTGGATGGTTGGTTGGCTGTGTTGGTTGATTGGATGGTTGGTGTGTTGGTTGATTGGATGGTTGGTGTGTGTTGAAATCACGGTTGGTTGTTTCGTTCCCTGGTATGGTGGAAATGGTTGGTTGGTGTGTTGGTTGGTTGGATAGTTGGTGTGTTGGTTGGTTGGTTCAGTTGAAAGGCAGGTTGGTTGATTGATTGGTTAGTTGGTTGGTTGGTTACATCGGCTGGCCTAGCATGCAGGTTAATGGTTAAGAAATATCCATGCTTTAAAAAAGAATGTTTGTGATACAGGTATTTCAAGACATTCATTCAAAGAACACTAACCATGATCCTCTTACCCTCGTGATGTACATAACTCAAGGCAAATAGGCCTAAGCACATAAACCAAAATGCTCTACTGTCTTTACGCTTGTGATACAGACAATTCCAGAAATTCATACAAACAAAACTCTGGATCTTTTTATGTTTGTAACATACACAATTCCTAGCCTTTGTACAGAAACATTCCCCCGTAGGGATACCGGGGGGTTCTTTCGTACAAATATTTGCCCCACCTTCTGGAAGTTCTGTCCTTGTAGCTTTCTCTAATCTGTCACTCTCTTTGGCTTTGCCTTTTTTCCCCTTTGCTTACTGTCATCATCCACTATCTTTCCGCATAACCGAACAATTCTCCTGGCTCCCCTCCTCCCCCCCCCCCCCCAATAAATTAGCAAAAAGATTTTCTCGAGCACTGAGAAGACGGACATGCTGGGCCCTAACAAATTTCTTAGCTAGGCGCATAACGGCAGCATGACGCATCTGCGCTCATAATTGACAGGAAACTGTGATTGAAGAAGAAGAATTCAGGGCTCCCAGGGACCCCCATTTGGGGGTCTACGAAGCACTAAAATTCTAAAGGACCCTCTAAAACTATGTGCAGGGGGTCCCAGGGATGCACTAGAAACATTCTTTTTTTAGCATTCGCAGTGCCACTGGGACCCTCTATCCCGCCTCTAGGACCACCCTCTATAACTGTAAGCGAAGGAGTCCCTAGGGGACCCCCTTTTGTTTTGCAAGGGGGATTACCGGGGATCCCTGAGAACTGAATACAGAAGAAAAAAAATGATTCTTTTTCTCTCCAGGAGCCTGTGGGTCAGATAGAGAAGCTGAACGAGTTCCTGGAGACGGGTCGGTCCCAGCAGCTGTGTCAGGACGTCGCGGAGGCCTGCAGCATCGGCGTCATGAAGGAGAAGGAGGAGGAGCAGGTCCGCACCCTGCAGAAGGTCTACAAGGTCTACAAGGCGGACGCTGAGGGCATCTACCGAAAAGGTCAGGGTTTTTTTTGCGTGTTTTTTGTTTGGTCTCTCTCTGTGTCTGTTTCTCTGTCTCTGTGTGTGTATCACTGTCGTTTGTTTTATCTGTCTTTATCTGTCTGTATGTCTGTATCTGTCTGTTTGTCTGTCTGTCTGTCTGTTTGTCTGTCTCTGTCGGTCTTTGTCTGTATCTGTCTGTCTGTCTGTCTCTCTGTCTGTCTCTGTCTATATGTCTGTCTCTCTCTCTGTCTCTCTCTCTCTCTCTCTCTCTCTCTCTCTCTCTCTCTCTCTCTCTCTCTCTCTCTCTTCTTACTCTCTCTCTCTCTCTCTTTCTTCTTTATTAATGTTTCTCTCTTCTCTCCCCAATCTCTGTCTCTCTCTCGGCCTCTCTCTCTCACCTCCTTCTCTGCCACTCTCCTTTATTAATATACTGTTTGGTTGTTAACACCCGAATGATGTGGACCAACTCATTAAAACATGTCAGAGTGTATAACCCTGCTCTGCTCTCTCTCTCTCTCTCTCTCTCTCTCTCTCTCTCCCTCTCTCCATCTCTTCTCAGATTGGCTCTATCAGTTGTCTTCTTTCTCTCTCATCTCTTCTCTCTCCTCTCTCTCTCTCTCTCTTCTCTCTTTCTCTGGCAGTCTCTCTGTTAAAACTCTCTCTCTCTCTCAGTGTATTTGTGTATCTCTCTCTCTGTTTCTCTGTCTCTCTCTCTCTCTCTCTCTCTCTCTCTCTCTCTCTCTCTCTCTCTCTCTCTCTCTCTCTCTCTCTCTCTCTCTCTCTCTCTCTCTCTCTCTCTCTCTCTCTCTCTCTCTCTCTGTTTCTCTCTCTCTCTCTCTCTGTCTCTCTCTCTCTCTCTCTCTCTCTCTCTGTGTGTGTCTCTCTCTCTCTCTCTCTCTCTCTCTCTCTCTCTCTCTCTCTCTCTCTCTCTCTCTCTCTCTCTCTCTCTCTCTCCAAAGTCTCTCTCAACCGAAATCTCTCTCTCTCTCCTTTTCCTAACTATAAGCACCGAGTACGTGTGTTTCTCTGCTTATGCGGGGGTCTGTGTCACATCAACGTATTAAGAAGATTCAATTTTATAAGCATACTTTATTTTCACTCTTTCGTCGAATTACTTTTTTTTATAATTAAATTCTGGTGCAGCAGAATTCCAATATTTGCCTTATAACTCTTTGATAATATTGTTACTTTGTTGGATTTGGTTGCGTTTAATTTTTTGGGGTCTTGTTTTGTTCTTCTTACATTTTGACATAATTTATGAACACGCGAGTGGAATATTTCTACGCATTGCACACGTGCTTGTTTCGTATCAATCATTTTGTTTGTTTGTTTACTTCGAACAGGCGAAATCGGGGACTGGAAGAACTGGTTCACTCAGGAGCAGAACGAGCAATTCGAAGAAGTCTACAAACAGCGCATGGCGGACAGCAAACGCACCTTTGTCTTCGAGTGACGTCATTTACCCAGTTCCTGTGACGTCAAGTTCTCACTTCCGTTAACATAAAGACGGAGAGAGAGAAAAAAAACATACGGAAAGGAGCAACTGAAAGAATGACAAGAACATTGGCCCTAAAACTGGCGAACTGTCAAAAGTGTGTATTCGCAGTACCGGAAATGGACAAGTAGATGGCAGTTCCGGTTGACAAAAAGTGATGCGCGTATAGACTGGTTCAAGTTGGATGGGACTTTCAAGCTTAAAATGAACGAAGAAAAATCGCAGAGCGGGGTTTTCATAATTGTCTTCTTGAAAACGAATGCATGTTTCTTTCATTTCTATATTTTGTTTTTCTTTTCCTTATTCGTTTTTTTTTTCCGTTTTTTTTTTTTTTTTCCCAATTGACGACCCATTATTGTGAGTTCCTACAATTCTCTATGGCGATTTTGTTTTCTTTCTGTTTGTCTATCTTTCTTTGTTGTTGTTTCTTTCTTTCTTTGTTGTTACTTTGATTTGTTTTGTTTTTTTCTGTTCTTTTATGATTGATTGATTTTCCTTCTTTTTTTTTCTTGATGAAATCCGTCAGGATTCTGTGATCAGTGTGTGTTTATTGACCAAAAGGTTTAAGCTACCAGTATTTCTTTGCGGTATGATTTGGGGTTTTTTTTTTTCCAATTTGTTTTCATTTGTTCTTATTCTTATTATAGTAGAAACGTTAATAATGTTTATTTACGTATTCCATCGCCTGAAGTTTTCATGAGGACATGTTTGTAAATTCCGTTCTTGGTTTGTTTTTGTTGTTGTTGTTGTTAATGTTGGTGTTGTGGTGGTTTCTTTTTTTAAATTAAACGAAGCCATTACATGTGGAGGGGTGTTGCAGTTGACGAGGTTGGGGTAGGATGGTGGGGGTGGGGGTGGTGATTTGGAAAGAAATGAAGGATGGGAAATGGGTGGGTGATGGGAAAGGTGTACAGAATCATTGTTGAAAACGTTTTGTGCAACCATACGTTTTGTACAAGTTGTTCAGGACGTGTAAAGAGATTTTCCTGGTAGGATTTGGATGATGATCTAGCTTTTTTCAATTCTTCTTCTTCTTCTTCTTCTTCTTCTTCTTCTTCTTCTTCTTCTTCTTCTTCTTCTTCTTCTTCTTCTCCTCCTCCTCCTCCTCCTCCTCCTCCTCCTCCTCCTCCTCCTCCTCCTCCTCCTCCTCCTCCTCCTCCTCCTCCTTCTTCTTCTTCTTCTTCTTTTTCTTCTTCTTCTTCTTCTTCTTCTTCTTCTTCTTCTTCTTCTTCTTCTTCTTCTTCTTCTTCTTCTTCTTCTTCTTCTCCTCCTCCTCCTCCTCCTCCTCCTCCTCCTCCTCCTCCTCCTCCTCCTCCTCCTCCTCCTCCTCCTCCTCCTCCTCCTCCTCCTCCTTCTTTTTCTTCTTCTTCTTCTTCTTCTTCTTCTTCTTCTTCTTCTTCTTCTTCTTCTTCTTCTTCTTCTTCTTCTTCTTCTTCTTCTTCTTCTTCTATTGTTGTAGATGATCTTGTTCCGTTGTTGTTGTCGTGAGGGTAGGAATGGCGATAGTGATAGTCGTTATCTCGTCGACATCATCATCACCTTCTTCTTCTTCTTCTTCTTCTTCTTTTTCATCATCATCATCATCAACATCTTCATCATCGTTGTTACCATCGTTCAGAGGGGCACCCTGACGGATGAGTTTTTGCAAGAAACACGTCGAGATCACCAGGAAAACACCCTTTACAGAGATCACAACACTCGTTTGCTGTGGTTTCCTAGAAATCAAACCGTCAAATAGACGATTCCTCCTTGGTGGAGGTGCTGGAAGTCAAATTATTTCAGTGAAAAGAGAAGGCACACGGCTTCTCCTTTCTAATGGCCGCCTGAGTTTAGACCAATTCGCTTGCACGAGATGTCCACAACACAAGCCTTTTTATTATTTTTATATTTATAGTTTACCAAAAGGAGTTTCGCTCACAACAAACGAAATAGCTCTAATTTTGTTTTTTTACTGCACTACAAAGAAGAAAAAGCTTCAACCACAATGAGTGTTCTCCACCCACCCCATCCAATATGGCTTCTCTCTCCGGCATCTCCGCCAAGGAGGAATCGGTCGTTTTGACCGTTTGATTTCTAGGAAACCAGAGCAAAGTGAGTGTTGCGATCCTTGATAAAGGCTGTCTTTCTGGTGATCTCGACGTGTTTCTTGCAAAAACGCATCCGTCAGGGTGTCCCCTTTAATAATCTTATTATTCTTTTCATCGCCGTCATTGAGTCACATCACTGCTATATTGCGTGTACGATTGTTCCTGCTGTTGTTGTCGTTGTTGTCGTCGTCGTCGTCGTCATCATCCTTGTCATCGCTATGATGTGTTGTGGTTGTGGTTGCTGTTGTTGTTGTTGTCGTCGTCAGTCTTACGATTTTTGTTTGTTACTAATTCTGTGTGCTTGCTATGTGCTAGACAAACATCCAGTCAAAGACGCTTCGGGTGCTTGTGTGTGTGATACCATTGTAGCAAATCAGACAAAATGATTTGGTGAACTACCTCAGATGACGGATGGCAAATGGCACTGAAATACGGTATTAGGTATTAATATATTTTCTAGTCACAGAGGTGTCTCTGTGAAATTCGGGTTGCTTATCCCAGCTGGAGAGCGCGTCGCAGCCAGAGGCGCGCCACTCAACTTTTTATTTTTTATTTGCATGCGAGTTTTGTGTGACTGATGAGGAAGGAAAGGGGGGGGGGGGGGAGGAGTAAATTTTGACCAAATGACAATTATTTCGTTGCCACTGGGTTTAACGTGTGCTAAGTACATGGGCACACGGGACCTCGGTTTATCGTCTCATCCGAAAGACTCCACGTTCAGACCGTAAGGCCTAGTGCAAAGTGAGAGGAAAAACCCCATGTACCCAGGTTCGAACTCGGGTTTGCTTGACACGACGCGAACGCGCTACCACTGTGCCACTCTACACTACGTGCACCAAACGAAAAGAAAACGAAACATTGAAAAAGGAAAACGAACAGTACCGTAATTAATTAATTAATTAATTAATTTATGTCCGTTGGAAGAAAATGCATGTAACGTCCTCCGAGCCGGTACAGTTACATAATTATGGGACTTTAAATAAAAAAAATTTAAATTTCAGATACAGAATAATAGTGGGTGGGATTTTAAAAAATTCAAATACAGACAGTGGGTCGATTTTGGAAGACCTGCAATATCAGGAAAGACCGCGTAAATATCATTACTTTCATTTTAGACCCGTTTTCTAATTGTTGAAGACTAACTTTTGTTTTCAATTTGCTCGAAGCAAACAGGAAGGTGCTCCTAAATGTTTGGTTCTGTTTTGGGTTTAAATGAATTTTTATTGAAAATCAATATCAAACTCTCTCTCTCTCTCTCTCTCTCTCTCTCTCTCTCTCTCTCTCTCTCTCTCTCTCTCTCTCTCTCTCTCTCTCTCTCTCTCTCTCTCTCTCTCTCTCTCTCTCTCTCTCTCTCTCTCTCTCTCTCTCTCTCTCTCTCTCTCTCTCTCTCTCTCTCTCTCTCTCTCTCTCTCTCTCGAGATAGCAGCAACATAAACCAATGCAAACGAGCACAACAAGCTTTCGGTTCTGTTTTTGTTGTTGTTCTGGTTGTTTTTATTGTCTTTGTTTGTCTAAGGGCCCTGAAAATAAGGCAATGAACGAAATAAACGGAACGGAATCTTAAATATTCGTTCGCAAAGGGAAGGAAAACACTCACAGATAAACAATTATGACCACACAAAAATAAGAAAAATTAACGTACTCACAAAAGAACTTGTTGAAAAAATAAAATCATTTTTATTGTTTATAAGTATTTCTTGTGCACATAAAAGTACGCACTTGTTTCATGCACGCGCGTTAGTGTGTGTGTGTGTGTGTGTGTGTGTGTGTGTGTGTGTGTGTGTGTGTGTGTGTGTGTGTGTGTGTGTGTGTATGTGTGTGTGTGTGTGTATGTGTGTGTGTGTGTGTGTGTGTGTGTATGTGTGTGTGTGTGCGCGTGCGTGCGCGTGCGTGCGTGTGTGCTTAGTTGAGAAAAATTCCTTTAAAAGGGTGCAATAGTCGCATTGTTGATACTTTATGGGACCCCCCCCCCCCCTCTCTCTCTCTCTCTCTCTCTCTCTCTCTCTCTCTCTCTCTCTCTCTCTCTCTCTCTCTCTGCGTGGGGACGTTCGTGCGCGCGTATGTGTATGTATACATATACTATGACCACGTATGAGTAAGCCTGATTAAGGACAACACTTTAGGGAAAGTACGTCGACAAAGAAACAGAATGTATGTTATGTAAGAGAAGGAGAGAGAGAGAGAGAGAGAGAGAGAGAGAGAGAGAGAGAGAGAGAGACAGAGAGAGAGAGAGAGAGAGAGAGAGAGAGAGAGAGAGAGAGAGAGAGAGAGAGAGTGAGACAGAGAGAGAGAGAAGAGAGATATATTATACAGCCATGTGTTAGTCTATGACCTTATAAACGCCCACACAGGATTTTGAGAAAATAGTCATGCATAGGGGTAAGAGAGAGAGAGAGAGAGAGAGAGAGAGAGAGAGAGAGAGAGAGAGAGAGAGAGAGAGAGAGAGAGAGAGAGAGAGAGAGAGAGAGAGAGAGAGAGAGAGAGAGAGAGAGAGAGAGAGAGAGAGAGAGACACAGAGAGAGAGAGAGATTTTAGATGAATTGTTAATTGTATAGCAGCTCTTTACGTAGAACATGTATAGTTATCTGTGACACTTTCGAACACTTCACTCATTGTACGCCACTCGCAACCATATGAAACAATAACATTTTGTTTACGTCTAATGCTATTAGCTTTCTTTTTTTCTCTCTTAAATTATGATTGATAATTAAGTTTCCCTTTTTACTTCGTGTGCATATGCATTGTCAAAAAGAAAGGAAGAAATGGATGAGGAGAGATTGTGAGAAAGTAGGAATAGGATGGACGATAAACAGGATGTGAATAATAATACTGATAATCTTTGTTGCTGTTTAATTAAGCCATTCATTTATTAATGTTCACTAGTAGTATCCGTAATCCTAGTATTAATGTTTTCATCATGATCATCATAAGCATCGTTGTTATTAAAAAAAACATTAATTATTATTATTTTTTTATTTGGTTTTTTTTGGGGGGGGGGGGGGGGGGGGGGGGGGTCTTTTCATTATTATTATTTTGTTCGTATTGTTGTTGATCTTTTTTTGGCTCATCATCAACATCTTCAATACCGATCGTATACTCAAGACAGATTGTAAATTGTTCACTGATTTGTTTGTTTCTTTGCTTGTTTGTTTAGATTTGCTTGTTTGTTAACTTCGGAGACAGGTGCGATACCAAAGCATAGTTAAGAAAACAAAACACAAACGTTGGTTTTTTTTCTATACTTTGATCCTCAATGTTTAGTTCTTCTGTTCAAATCTGATCATATTTATCAGGTGGTTGTTGCTTTTATGCTTTTTGGTTTATGTCTTTTTGTGTGTGTAAATGTTTGTCCCATTTTTTGTATCTTTCTTAAAATTACATATTTGTTATTTAATCACTTGCCTACAGAGATAAGTAAGTTTAAGCAGATGGTTTTGTTTTGTTTTGTTTTGTTTTTCTTGTTTCTTTCTTTCGTAGTGTGTTTATTTGGGGTTATTTGCTCAATGTTTTATATTTATATACGCGTTCACTTGTTTCTTTGTTCATTTGTAAATAAAGTTTTGAACTTGAAGATTTGGAGTCAGAAATTCATCTTGTTTTTTCCCTTTGGCTACATCTATCGGTCTATTGTGTTGTGTGTTTATGCTCCCCCCCCCCCCCCCGCACTCCACCCACCCTGTCTATTTCTGTCTCTGTCTATGTCTGTGTGTCTGTCTCTCTCTCTCTCTCTCTCTCTCTCTCTCTCTCTCTCTCTCTCTCTCTCTCTCTCTCTCTCTCTCTATATATATCTGCTGTCTGTCTCCTCTCCTCTCTCTCTCTCTCTCTCTCTCTCTCTCTCTCCTCTCTCTCTCTCTCTCTCTCTCTCTCTCTCTCTCTCTCTCTCTCTCTCTCTCTCTCTCAATATAGTAATAAAGTATTGGGAAAAAAATACTCCTCTATCTCTATCTCTCTATCTCTCTATCTCTCTCTCTCTCTCTCTCTCTCTCTCTCTCTCTCTCTCTCTCTCTCTCTCTCTCTCTCTCTCTCTCTCTCTCTCTCTCTCTCTCTCTCTCTCAATATAGTAATAAAGTATTGGGAAAAAAATCTCTCTCTCTGTGCGTGCGTGTGCGCATGTGTGTGTGTGTGTGTGTGTGTGTGTGTGTGTGTGTGTGTGTGTGTGTGTGTGTGTGTGTGTGTGTGTGTGTGTGTGTGTGCGCGTGCGCGCGTGCGTGCGTGTGTGTGTGTGCGTGTGTGTGTATGTGTGCATATATATATATAATAATTTATTTTTTTTTTCAATTGTTTTTTTTGTTTTTTTTCTTGCATGTTTCTGATTTCTTTTGTCTGTTTTGATTGTAGTTTATTTGTGTGGTTGTTTATCGCTTAATTTATGTTTGCTTGCTTGCTGTGTACGAGGACCTGATGAAAAAAAGCCATATTTTGTGCTTATTTAGTTATCCTCAATAAACTTTCGAGTTTCGAGCATTCGAGTTTCTCTCTCAATATAGTAATAAAGTATTGGGGAAAATCCTCCTTTCTCTCTATCTCTCTTTCTCCCCCCCCCCCCCTCTCTCTCTCTCTCTCTCTCTCTCTCTCTCTCTCTCTCTCTCTCTCTCTCTCTCTCTCTCTCTCTCTCTCTCTCTCTCTCTTCTCTTTCTCTCCTCTCTCTCTCTCTCCTCTCTCTCTCTCATTCACTCTTCACATTTCTACCCACCTCTTTCCTTATGTCTCTCTCTCTCTTCTCTATGTTTGAAGATCTCCGAATTTCGGAACCATTTGAATGAACCAGAACTAAACTATATCAGAGCCTGTATTCACATCTAGATAGTATGGGACTTATCGTGATATCTTAGAAGTCCTTCTAAAGTAGTAGGATTTAATAGGACTTTAGAAAGACTTCTAAGATATCCTGATGATAAGTCTCGTACTATCTCAACGTGAATACAGGCCCAGAACTATATCAGGGCCTATATTCACATCCAGATAGTATGGGACTTATCATCGTGATATCTCAGAAGTCCTTCTAATGTCGTGGTATTTAAGTAGGACTTTAGAAGGACTTCTAATATAGTATGATGGTAAGTCTCGTACTATCTCAACGTGAATACAGGCCCACAACAATATCAAGGCCTATATTCACATCCATATAGTATGAGACTTATCATCGAGATATCTTAGAAGTCCTTCTAAAGACGTTGGATTTAATAGGACTTTAGAAAGACTTCTAAGATATCCTGATGATAAGTCTCGTACTATCTCAACGTGAATACAGGCCCACAACCATATCAAGGCCTATATTCACATCCAGATAGTATGGGACTTATCATCATGATATCTTAGAAGTCCCTCTAAAGACGTTGGATTTAATAGGACTTTAGAAGGACTTATAACATAGTATGATGGTAAGTCTCGTATTATCTCAATGTGAATACAGGCCCAGAACTATATCAGGGCCTATATTCACATCCAGATAGTATGTGACTTATCATCGTGATATCTTAGAAATCCTTCTAAAGTTGGGGGATTTAATAGGAGTTTAGAAGGACTTCTAATACTTGTAGCATGATGATAAGTCTCACACTATCTCAATGTTAAAATACAGATCCAGGTTATCTTCGTCATTGAAATGGAGAAGGCATTTTTTGTCTTCTCAATACGATGAAGATGGCTTTTTTTCTAATTTATCAAACAGCTCTGTCTTAATAAATAATAATAACTATTAGTCCCAATTAATTAATGTTAATTAATGTTAAGGTATTATAAAATCCATTTGAATAAAGGCCCGGCTTTAAAGACCCACCAGATCACGTGTCCAAATCACGGGTTTCACGGGTTTTCCCTCTTATGGCTGGTGAGAAATGTTGCTTTGACCAGGTTTAACTCCCATACTAATGCCCCCAAATTGAAAACGAAACATAATTTTAAAGAGCAGCCTCAATTTGAAGTTGGGGACATTTGTATGTGGGTCACAGCTACCCAGAAAAAAACCCAAGAGACTTAATCGTGGTGCGTCAGTGTGTCTTTAAAGGACGAGTAACAAGCAATAAAATCACACCAGGGCATACATTTTTAAAAAAAACCAAGATAGCAGAGCCATATAAACTGTACTCCCAGTTAACAGTGAAAGTCAGGTTAGATAATGTTCGACTACTGGGTTATATTTTTGTGTGTGTGTGTGTGCTAAGCAAATTCTGTACCAGTATGGCAATACCCAAGTAGTTTATTATGTTTACAACAACAAAACAAAACACACATTATTTAGATGACACTTTTTCACCTCACCAACTTTGGTTGAAATCCATCCGTTCTCTTTGAAATAATCAATGTCTTTGTAATATTCAAATTTGATTCACGGGAATTACGTTGATTTAACTTGTTATTTGGTCAATCTGACACCGTGGATGGCATATTTGCAGTACCTCCAGGATCGTCCCAGTATCTTTATAGTTATTAATGTCCCATGTGTGCCTGTTCCAGGCCTGAGGACGTTAAACGAACTTTCATCATCGGATGGCATCCACCAGTGCCTAAGCAACAATTCTGCGAAGTTTCGCTAAGATTGGTTCAATAGTTTAGGCGCAGTGAAGTGGAATATTTTTGTGTGACACACACGCATACACATATGATGCATACACTCATGCACTCATGCAGACGGACAGAGAAACGCACAGCCCTCGTTCCTATTCCAATGTACCCCTGATCTTACAGAACTGACATAGGAGTTTAAAGACCAAGCAGGCATTCGGCCTCCAGCGAAGACAGCTAGACTATCATTCCCAATTGAAATCCGTTCGTTCTCGAATCACTTGCCTCCTCACCCCAGACTTTAAAGGTGGACCCTGACGGATGAGTTTGTACAAGAAACACGTCGAGATCACCAGATAGACAGCCTTTTCAAGGATCGGAACACTCACTTTGATCTGGTTTCCTAAAAATTAAACCGTCAAAACGGTGATTCCTCCTTGGCGGAGATTCCGGAAAGAGTAGCCATGTTGGATGGGGTGGGTGGAGGTCAATCATTGTGGTTGAAGAGTTTTTTTGTTTTTTTGTAGTGCAGTAAAAAACACCAATTGGAGCTATTTCCTTTGTTGTGAGCAAAACTCCTTTAGATAAACTGTATAAAATTTAAGAAAAAAAAGAAAAAAAAGGCTTGTATTGCGGAAAGTTCGTGCAAACGATTTGGCGGCCATTTTCAAAAGAGACGGCACACGCCTTCTCTTTGGGTGAAATAATTTGACTCCCAGCACCTCCGCCAAGGAGGAATCGCCGGTTTGACGGTTTGATGTCTAGGAAACCATAGCAAAGTGAGTGTTGCGCAATCTCTGTAAAGGGTGTTTTCCTGGTGATCTCGACGTGTTTCTTACCAAAAAAACTCATCCGTCAGGGTGCCCCCTTTAACCCATTACGCCCCGCCATTGGTTCTGTCGATCCTGCAGTTAACAGCTAGCACTCGGTGCCGTTCACCCGAGGGCACTGTAGCTGCACCCCATAATCACCCCATCATCGGAGTTATAAAGACCTCTGTTTGCGGTGCTTCTCCGTTCAAAGAAAGGAGCATTTCGTACGATTTCAGATTGCAGGACTCTTTCACGCCAAGGAGATAACTACAAAAAAAAGTATGATAGATAGCTTGCCGATATGTGTGGAAAGACAGGTGTGTCTTTTTTTTGTCGTCAGTTTTGTCTTTAATTCTTCACTTCTCCTTGCCATTCTTTCTTGCTTTGCATATTTTAATTATATAAGAAATCATACCGAGTTTTGAAACATAGTGGAGCCTAAGCTTATCTGTCATGTCTACAAGGAATAAGCCTCAACACCATCGCCAGTGGGTAAATGGGTGGCGCTGCGCTTCCGGAGACGCCCTCTCCATGTGGGAGCAACCCAAACTTCACAGAGATAAGTGGCTAGATTATACCAAACTACAAAAAAAGATACAATTCACAACTGCAAATATCTTCTTCTCCTTCGTCGATCACATCAGATGGAGATGCCAGCAGCCTGCACGAATGCAGCAGTCGCCTGGAGATTAGTCAGGTTTCCATGCAGCTTTTCCCTCAGTGGTGTTGGGTCTGGCCACATTTCTTGTCTGGGGACATTGTGGAGTGGGCAATGTTGAAGAACATTTGCTCTACATTCATGAGGTCTGCTCCGCATGGGCATGCTTCGGTCTCTCCAATTCTAAATTTGCTGAAAAGGCGGGCACGAAGTCTGTTGTGCCATGTTCTCAGCCTGATTAGGATGACCTGGTACAACTGCAAATAATGATTTATCTTGAAGCACAAAGGCCCTTTGCCGGAAGATTCAATGGTCACGAGGTCTTTACTAGTTTCTCCGATTTCGCAACCATATAATAATGATGTAATTATGCACAATCGTCAAACCATTTCATCAAAGTGAGATAGTAGGTGACGCAAAGTACTGCAAGCTCTCTCTCTCTCTCTCAGGCCTGTGTGTCAACCACAGCCAAAGATCGATACTCTACTTAACCCTTTCACCGCCAATGTCGCATATTAGCACCACAATGGTTTAACACCCATGTCACTAAAAGGCATCAAATGAGGGCCTGTTGTCCAAAGACCCTATTTTCTTCATTTGTGGAGGTAAGGATAGGTTTAATGTTATGCATGTCACAGAGGAATTCCCAGTATTGCAGTTACTTTTTTCTCTCTACCCAGTTAAGCTTAAAGGTATTTTGGGGCTGAAAAATGGCTGTCAGTGAAAGGGTTAATGAATGAAGATGTCTGAACCTTTTCAATCAATTACGCAACTTTCGCCTAATATCTTCCTCGAGGTTTGCATTTTAACTGTTATGTAAAAATACACAAATACTCTTTTCTTCTTCTTCTTCTTCTTCTTCTTCTTCTGCGTTCAGGCCATATGGTTATAATGGGTAAGGAACGTATGTGTCCGGTTTTCGGTTTTCACTGGTCTCCCCGCTGCATACAGCCGACATATTCGGATTTTGGAGGAGCTCAAAGGAGAAACATTATTTGGAAGATTTGCTTTTTTACAAAAGGCAGGAGAATGGGCCAATCAGTCAGAAAGATAGTAGAAAATAGAAAGCAGAGGGAAAAGGCAGAGTCAAAGAGAATGGCAGAATAAAGGAAGTTACAA
>CM065699.1:32957467-32964967 GCA_017654935.2 Phymorhynchus buccinoides
CAACAGAACATTCGTTATTCCTGGTACGAATCAACAGAACATTCGTTATTCCTGGTACGAATCAACAGAACATTCTCTATTCCTGGTACGAATCAACAGAACATTCGTTATTCCTGGTACGAATCCACAGAACATTCTCTATTCCTGGTACGAATCAACAGAACATTCTCTATTCCTGGTACGAATCAACAGAACATTCTCTATTCCTGGTACGAATCAACAGAACATTCTCTATTCCTGGTACGAATCAACAGAACATTCTCTATTCCTGGTACGAATCAACAGAACATTCTCTATTCCTGGTACGAATCAACAGAACATTCTCTATTCCTGGTACGAATCAACAGAACATTCTCTATTCCTGGTACGAATCAACAGAACATTCTCTATTCCTGGTACGAATCAACAGAACATTCTCTATTCCTGGTACGAATCAACAGAACATTCTCTATTCCTGGTACGAATCAACAGAACATTCGTTATTCCTGGTACGAATCCACAGAACATTCTCTATTCCTGGTACGAATCCACAGAACATTCTCTATTCCTGGTACGAATCAACAGAACATTCTCTATTCCTGGTACGAATCAACAGAACATTCTCTATTCCTGGTACGAATCAACAGAACATTCTCTATTCCTGGTACGAATCAACAGAACATTCTCTATTCCTGGTACGAATCAACAGAACATTCTCTATTCCTGGTACGAATCAACAGAACATTCGTTATTCCTGGTACGAATCAACAGAACATTCTCTATTCCTGGTACGAATCAACAGAACATTCGTTATTCCTGGTACGAATCAACAGAACATTCTCTATTCCTGGTACGAATCAACAGAACATTCCTTATTCCTGGTACGAATCAACAGAACATTCCTTATTCCTGGTACGAATCAACAGAACATTCCTTATTCCTGGTACGAATCAACAGAACATTCCTTATTCCTGGTACGAATCAACAGAACATTCTCTATTCCTGGTACGAATCAACAGAACATTCTCTATTCCTGGTACGAATCAACAGAACATTCTCTATTCCTGGTACGAATCAACAGAACATTCGTTATTCCTGGTACGAATCAACAGAACATTCTCTATTCCTGGTACGAATCAACAGAACATTCGCTATTCCTGGTACGAATCAACAGAACATTCTCTATTCCTGGTACGAATCAACAGAACATTCCTTATTCCTGGTACGAATCAACAGAACATTCTCTATTCCTGGTACGAATCAACAGAACATTCTCTATTCCTGGTACGAATCAACAGAACATTCGCTATTCCTGGTACGAATCAACAGAACATTCTCTATTCCTGGTACGAATCAACAGAACATTCCTTATTCCTGGTACGAATCAACAGAACATTCGCTATTCCTGGTACGAATCAACAGAACATTCTCTATTCCTGGTACGAATCCACAGAACATTCGTTATTCCTGGTACGAATCCACAGAACATTCTCTATTCCTGGAAATAATCCACAGAACATTCTCTATTCCTGGTACGAATCAACAGAACATTCGTTATTCCTGGTACGAATCAACAGAACATTCTCTATTCCTGGTACGAATCAACAGAACATTCTCTATTCCTGGTACGAATCAACAGAACATTCTCTATTCCTGGTACGAATCAACAGAACATTCTCTATTCCTGGTACGAATCACCAGAACATTCTCTATTCCTGGTACGAATCAACAGAACATTCTCTATTCCTGGTACGAATCAACAGAACATTCGCTATTCCTGGTACGAATCAACAGAACATTCTCTATTCCTGGTACGAATCAACAGAACATTCTCTATTCCTGGTACGAATCAACAGAACATTCGCTATTCCTGGTACGAATCAACAGAACATTCTCTATTCCTGGTACGAATCCACAGAACATTCGTTATTCCTGGTACGAATCAACAGAACATTCTCTATTCCTGGTACGAATCAACAGAACATTCTCTATTCCTGGTACGAATCAACAGAACATTCTCTATTCCTGGTACGAATCAACAGAACATTCTCTATTCCTGGTACGAATCAACAGAACATTCTCTATTCCTGGTACGAATCAACAGAACATTCTCTATTCCTGGTACGAATCAACAGAACATTCTCTATTCCTGGTACGAATCAACAGAACATTCTCTATTCCTGGTACGAATCAACAGAACATTCTCTATTCCTGGTACGAATCAACAGAACATTCGCTATTCCTGGTACGAATCAACAGAACATTCTCTATTCCTGGTATTTTTTTTTTTTTCGAATCAACAGAACATTCCTTATTCCTGGTACGAATCAACAGAACATTCTCTATTCCTGGTACGAATCAACAGAACATTCTCTATTCCTGGTACGAATCAACAGAACATTCGCTATTCCTGGAAATAATCAACAGAACATTCCTGGTACGAATCAACAGAACATTCGTTATTCCTGGTACGAATCAACAGAACATTCGTTATTCCTGGTACGAATCAACAGAACATTCTCTATTCCTGGTACGAATCCACAGAACATTCGTTATTCCTGGTACGAATCCACAGAACATTCTCTATTCCTGGTACGAATCCACAGAACATTCTCTATTCCTGGTACGAATCAACAGAACATTCGTTATTCCTGGTACGAATCAACAGAACATTCTCTATTCCTGGTACGAATCAACAGAACATTCTCTATTCCTGGTACGAATCAACAGAACATTCGTTATTCCTGGTACGAATCAACAGAACATTCTCTATTCCTGGTACGAATCAACAGAACATTCGTTATTCCTGGTACGAATCAACAGAACATTCTCTATTCCTGGTACGAATCAACAGAACATTCGTTATTCCTGGTACGAATCAACAGAACATTCTCTATTCCTGGTACGAATCAACAGAACATTCCCTGGTACGAATCAACAGAACATTCTCTATTCCTGGTACGAATCAACAGAACATTCCTTATTCCTGGTACGAATCAACAGAACATTCTCTATTCCTGGTACGAATCAACAGAACATTCCTTATTCCTGGTACGAATCAACAGAACATTCCTTATTCCTGGTACGAATCAACAGAACATTCTCTATTCATGGTACGAATCAACAGAACATTCTCTATTCCTGGTACGAATCAACAGAACATTCTCTATTCCTGGTACGAATCAACAGAACATTCTCTATTCCTGGTACGAATCAACAGAACATTCTCTATTCCTGGTACGTATCAACAGAACATTCTCTATTCCTGGAAATGATCAACAGAACATTCCTTATTCCTGGTACGAATCAACAGAACATTCTCTATTCCTGGTACGAATCAACAGAACATTCGCTATTCCTGGTACGAATCAACAGAACATTCGCTATTCCTGGTACGAATCAACAGAACATTCTCTATTCCTGGTACGAATCCACAGAACATTCCCTGGTACGAATCCACAGAACATTCTCTATTCCTGGTACGAATCCACAGAACATTCTCTATTCCTGGTACGAATCAACAGAACATTCGTTATTCCTGGTACGAATCAACAGAACATTCTCTATTCCTGGTACGAATCCACAGAACATTCTCTATTCCTGGTACGAATCAACAGAACATTCCTTATTCCTGGTACGAATCAACAGAACATTCCTTATTCCTGGTACGAATCAACAGAACATTCCTTATACCTGGTACGAATCAACAGAACATTCTCTATTCCTGGTACGAATCAACAGAACATTCCTTATTCCTGGTACGAATCAACAGAACATTCCTTATTCCTGGTACGAATCAACAGAACATTCCTTATTCCTGGTACGAATCAACAGAACATTCTCTATTCATGGTACGAATCAACAGAACATTCTCTATTCCTGGTACGAATCCACAGAACATTCTCTATTCCTGGTACGAATCAACAGAACATTCTCTATTCCTGGTACGAATCAACAGAACATTCTCTATTCCTGGTACGAATCAACAGAACATTCGCTATTCCTGGTACGAATCAACAGAACATTCTCTATTCCTGGTACGAATCAACAGAACATTCCTTATTCCTGGTACGAATCAACAGAACATTCTCTATTCCTGGTACGAATCAACAGAACATTCGCTATTCCTGGTACGAATCAACAGAACATTCGCTATTCCTGGTACGAATCAACAGAACATTCTCTATTCCTGGTACGAATCAACAGAACATTCTCTATTCCTGGTACGAATCAACAGAACATTCTCTATTCCTGGTACGAATCAACAGAACATTCGCTATTCCTGGTACGAATCAACAGAACATTCTCTATTCCTGGTACGAATCAACAGAACATTCCTTATTCCTGGTACGAATCAACAGAACATTCTCTATTCCTGGTACGAATCAACAGAACATTCTCTATTCCTGGTACGAATCAACAGAACATTCTCTATTCCTGGTACGAATCAACAGAACATTCTCTATTCCTGGTACGAATCAACAGAACATTCGCTATTCCTGGTACGAATCAACAGAACATTCGCTATTCCTGGTACGAATCAACAGAACATTCTCTATTCCTGGTACGAATCCACAGAACATTCGTTATTCCTGGTACGAATCCACAGAACATTCTCTATTCCTGGAAATAATCCACAGAACATTCTCTATTCCTGGTACGAATCAACAGAACATTCGTTATTCCTGGTACGAATCAACAGAACATTCTCTATTCCTGGTACGAATCAACAGAACATTCTCTATTCCTGGTACGAATCAACAGAACATTCTCTATTCCTGGTACGAATCCACAGAACATTCTCTATTCCTGGTACGAATCACCAGAACATTCTCTATTCCTGGTACGAATCAACAGAACATTCTCTATTCCTGGTACGAATCAACAGAACATTCGCTATTCCTGGTACGAATCAACAGAACATTCTCTATTCCTGGTACGAATCAACAGAACATTCGCTATTCCTGGTACGAATCAACAGAACATTCGCTATTCCTGGTACGAATCAACAGAACATTCTCTATTCCTGGTACGAATCCACAGAACATTCGTTATTCCTGGTACGAATCCACAGAACATTCTCTATTCCTGGTACGAATCCACAGAACATTCTCTATTCCTGGTACGAATCAACAGAACATTCGTTATTCCTGGTACGAATCAACAGAACATTCTCTATTCCTGGTACGAATCAACAGAACATTCTCTATTCCTGGTACGAATCAACAGAACATTCTCTATTCCTGGTACGAATCAACAGAACATTCTCTATTCCTGGTACGAATCAACAGAACATTCTCTATTCCTGGTACGAATCAACAGAACATTCTCTATTCCTGGTACGAATCAACAGAACATTCGCTATTCCTGGTACGTATCAACAGAACATTCTCTATTCCTGGAAATGATCAACAGAACATTCCTTATTCCTGGTACGAATCAACAGAACATTCTCTATTCCTGGTACGAATCAACAGAACATTCGCTATTCCTGGTACGAATCAACAGAACATTCGCTATTCCTGGTACGAATCAACAGAACATTCCTATTCCTGGTACGAATCAACAGAACATTCGTTATTCCTGGTACGAATCAACAGAACATTCGTTATTCCTGGTACGAATCAACAGAACATTCTCTATTCCTGGTACGAATCAACAGAACATTCGTTATTCCTGGTACGAATCCACAGAACATTCTCTATTCCTGGAAATAATCCACAGAACATTCTCTATTCCTGGTACGAATCAACAGAACATTCCTTATTCCTGGTACGAATCAACAGAACATTCCTTATTCCTGGTACGAATCAACAGAACATTCCTTATTCCTGGTACGAATCAACAGAACATTCCTTATTCCTGGTACGAATCAACAGAACATTCTCTATTCCTGGTACGAATCAACAGAACATTCTCTATTCCTGGTACGAATCCACAGAACATTCTCTATTCCTGGTACGAATCAACAGAACATTCTCTATTCCTGGTACGAATCACCAGAACATTCTCTATTCCTGGTACGAATCAACAGAACATTCGCTATTCCTGGTACGAATCAACAGAACATTCTCTATTCCTGGTACGAATCAACAGAACATTCCTTATTCCTGGTACGAATCAACAGAACATTCTCTATTCCTGGTACGAATCAACAGAACATTCGTTATTCCTGGTACGAATCAACAGAACATTCTCTATTCCTGGTACGAATCAACAGAACATTCGTTATTCCTGGTACGAATCAACAGAACATTCTCTATTCCTGGTACGAATCAACAGAACATTCGTTATTCCTGGTACGAATCAACAGAACATTCTCTATTCCTGGTACGAATCAACAGAACATTCGTTATTCCTGGTACGAATCAACAGAACATTCTCTATTCCTGGTACGAATCAACAGAACATTCCTTATTCCTGGTACGAATCAACAGAACATTCCTTATTCCTGGTACGAATCAACAGAACATTCCTTATTCCTGGTACGAATCAACAGAACATTCCTTATTCCTGGTACGAATCAACAGAACATTCTCTATTCATGGTACGAATCAACAGAACATTCTCTATTCCTGGTACGAATCCACAGAACATTCTCTATTCCTGGTACGAATCACCAGAACATTCTCTATTCCTGGTACGAATCAACAGAACATTCTCTATTCCTGGTACGAATCAACAGAACATTCTCTATTCCTGGTACGAATCAACAGAACATTCCTTATTCCTGGTACGAATCAACAGAACATTCTCTATTCCTGGTACGAATCAACAGAACATTCTCTATTCCTGGTACGAATCAACAGAACATTCGCTATTCCTGGTACGAATCAACAGAACATTCTCTATTCCTGGTACGAATCCACAGAACATTAGTTATTCCTGGTACGAATCCACAGAACATTCTCTATTCCTGGAAATAATCCACAGAACATTCTCTATTCCTGGTACGAATCAACAGAACATTCGTTATTCCTGGTACGAATCAACAGAACATTCTCTATTCCTGGTACGAATCCACAGAACATTCTCTTTCCTGGTACGAATCAACAGAACATTCCTTATTCCTGGTACGAATCAACAGAACATTCCTTATTCCTGGTACGAATCAACAGAACATTCCTTATTCCTGGTACGAATCAACAGAACATTCTCTATTCCTGGTACGAATCAACAGAACATTCCTTATTCCTGGTACGAATCAACAGAACATTCCTTATTCCTGGTACGAATCAACAGAACATTCCTTATTCCTGGTACGAATCAACAGAACATTCTCTATTCCTGGTACGAATCAACAGAACATTCTCTATTCCTGGTACGAATCCACAGAACATTCTCTATTCCTGGTACGAATCACCAGAACATTCTCTATTCCTAGTACGAATCAACAGAACATTCTCTATTCCTGGTACGAATCAACAGAACATTCGCTATTCCTGGTACGTATCAACAGAACATTCTCTATTCCTGGAAATGATCAACAGAACATTCCTTATTCCTGGTACGAATCAACAG
>CM065699.1:32969967-32972467 GCA_017654935.2 Phymorhynchus buccinoides
GAGAGGGGGGAGAGAGGAAGAGAGAGAGAGAGAGAGAGAGAGAGAGAGAGAGAGAGAGGCGGGAGAGAGAGAGGGGGAGAGGGAGAGAGAGAGGGGAGAGAAAGAGGGGGAGAGAGAGAGAGGGAGAGAGGGGGGATAGAGAGAGAGAGGGGGGGAGAGAGGAAGAGAGAGAGAGAGAGAGAGAGAGAGAGAGAGAGAGAGAGAGAGAGAGAGAGAGAGAGAGAGAGAGAGAGAGAGAGAGAGAGTTTACTCCCCCTAAATGGAACATGTGACTGTATTTTTATTGCTTTATATTTCTGTCTATTTCAATACTGATGTGTTCTCCCACCTGTAAACCGCCAAACGGCACTAAAGCCTCTACGTTAGATTATTATAATAATCAAGCATATTCCAAATTTCATTTCATGGTTCTTACAATAACTCACCCGTCAGGGTCCACCTTTAAAGGGGCACGCTGGCGAATGAGTTTTTGTAAGAAACACGTCGAGATCACCAGGAAAACACCCTTTGCAGAGATTGCAACTCTCTCTTTGCGCTGGTTTCCTAGAAATCAAACCGTCAAATCGGCCATTCCTCCTTGGCGGAGGTGCTGGAAGTCAAATTATTTCACCCAAAGAAAAGGCGTGTGCCGTCTCTTTTCTAATGGCCGCCTGAGTTTAGACCAAATCGTTTGCACGAAATGTTCGCAATACAAGCCTTTATAAAAATAAAAAAATTCAAATTTTATACAGTTTATCTATAGGAGTTTCGTTCACAACAAAGGAAATAGCTCCAATTTTTTAATGCACTGCAAAAAAAAGAAACAGCTTCAACCACAATGGGGTTAGCCTCCACCCAACCGTTCCAAAATTGCTACTCCCTCCGGCATCTACGCCAAGGAGGAATCGCCGTTTTTACAGTTTGATTTCTAGGAAACCAGAGCAAAGTGAGTGTTCCGATCCTTGAAAAGGCTGTCTTTCTGGTGAGCTCGACGTGTTTTTTTCCCAAAAAAACTCATCCGTCACGGTCCACCTTTAAGAAGTCATTTGAATAATCGTATAGTTCGAACGATAGAAGACTGAAATGGTTATATAAAAAACACAACACACACACACACACACACACACACACACACACACCGGCACACACACACACACACACACACACACACACACACACACACACACACACACACACATCATTCAGATCATCCAAAATGAAACGACAGGCTCAGGTTGGCATTGGAGAAGGTCCACAAAGGTCAGCTGACCGTAAAGCCTCAAGCGCTAAGAGCCAGAACAAATACATTCTAGTTTGAAAGTCGTACTCACATTAAAAAACACCCACACCACATAATCTGTACAAAGAGCTTTCAAGACATTTCCACAAAGTCGTTATCATATAGCTCTTACGGCTTTCAGTGTACTATTGGCCCTTACTTTCAGTCTCTGTAAAAATTATATTACAAAACGATATTTTGTGTGTATAGTCATCCAAAGTAAAAAAAAAAATGTTTTTACCAAAGTCGCATTTTAGCACCACAGTGATTTAACACCTATTGTCATTAAAAGGCATCAAATTGGGGGTCTATTATCCAAAGACCCTATTGTCTTGGTTTTGGGAAGTAAGGGTAGACCTTATTTTATAAAAATTATGTCACAGAAGAATCCCCAATACTGCAGATGGATTTTGTTCTCTACCCAGGTAAATGTAATGGAAATTGTTGGTTGAAATATGGTTGGCGGTGAAAGGGTTAACACCAGTTGCATGGCATACAGCATACAATAATATCTCACACGCCACGCGGCTCTTTCAATCGTCAGTCCCATCCCTGGTATATCTCAAAATATTTGTGTGCGCTTAATTTAAACTCTCTTTTTTTTCTCTCGGAGGTGGGAAGGTTTGTAGTTATTAATCAGTAGTGGAGTGTCAGAAAAAGATAAGGATTGGTTGGTGCCATAAAGCATGAGACTTTAAGTGGAATTAACGAGCCTGGAAACTCTAGTGTGACGAATGGCATCTGGGCTTTATATACCAGTAGATGTACACCTAGTGTATGTGTGATGAAGAGTATCGTTATCATTAATAAAAATAGTTATTATGGTACTTTCTTCTGCGTTTTTGCGCACGATTTCAAGTGCTTTAAGATTGGTGGCACTGTGCTTAGAACTCGCTCACTTATGTATAAGACACAAATGCGCGCATGCACAAACACGCACACACACACACACACACACACCCACACACACACACACACACACACACATACACACAACACAGACACACACACACACACACACACACACACACACACACACACACACACACACACACACACACACACACACACACACACACACACACACACACACACACACACACACACACACACACTTTGATAAAACTTTTCTGTGTCCAATGTCTTTATTTGTGAACCTCAGAAACAAAACCAGTTAACGTTAACTTTGAGTAATATATATATACACACACACACACACACACACACACACACACACACACA
>CM065699.1:32982467-32984967 GCA_017654935.2 Phymorhynchus buccinoides
ACACGCGCACGCACACGCACGCACACACGCACACACACACACACACACACACACACACACACACACACACACACACATACACACACACTGAAAGCGAATGTCCACGTGAGAGAGAGAGAGAGAGAGAGTGAGAGAGAGAGAGAGAGAGAGAGAGAGAGAGAGAGAGAGAGAGAGAGAGAGAGAGAGAGAGAGAGAGAGAGAGAGAGAGAGAGAGAGAGAGAGAGAGAGAGAGAGAGAGAGAGAGAGAGAGAGAGAGAGAGAGAGTTCGTCATTATATTCTTGTAATTCCTACTTTCCACTTTCTCTCAATCACATAATGTTGTGAATGTTAAACTCTACAGAGAGGAGGAAGAGGTGGAGGGAAATGTCACACACTATCCGAACATACTGAGTCACATAGCCACCATCACACTCTAAAATCGCACGATTTATTCACAACAAATGTCATTTTTTGATCTATGAAATCGATTGCACATGATACAACTAAAACCACATACTTTTTTGAAGATTTTCGTAGGAGATGTCTAGGTTCCTGCAAGTGCAACAAGCGCGCGTCCAAAAAGTGATGAGTACGCATGCGCCCCTTCTATTCATTGGACTGACGTTCAGCTGCATGCTGAGGTCAAATTCGGCTAAACAAAAACTACAATACACAACAGTTGATTTGCAGCATCCTACATTTTTGTTATGATGCAAATAATTACCTTATCAAATAATTATTTGCTGCTTTGTTTTCTTTTGTGTTTTCCTTTTCCTTGTTTTGTGTTTGTGTACTTTTTTTTTCAAGGGGAAAGGGATAAGTATTATTGATAACTACGTTCTTATTAAGAGGGTATTTGCGTGAAATATTTGAACAAAATTCATGACTATGAAATTTTGAGCAGAGTTCTGGTGTTACCCGAAAATTGTTTTCACTGAGAGAAAAAAACCCATTACGAAATAAACACATTTTGTACATTCAACAAAACGATTTGTTTACATAAAATGGTGGGTTTTGGTTGGGTTTCGTTTTTTTGGTGTGGGGGGGGGGGGGGGGGGGGTGTTTTTAGCAATAATATCAATTCAGATGTCCAAAGACGTCCAAAAGTTACGAAATAAAATTATACACGTTTTGTAGATTCAACATTTTATTTTCCCTGACATAAAATGCTTACTTATTATTTCTTTTAGCATTAATATCAATTCAGATGTCCAAAGATGTACCAATCTCCTCTCTCAAAAGGGCAATAAGTCTATCCCATATGTTAAAATTGCATTCCAATCCTCTAACTCATCTAGCACCACGGGCATAATACTTTTGCCCGTGTCGTTGCTCTTCACTCCACCACCAAGGGCGGTTACATATTCGTTGCTAAGCACCCTGCCATGTGCTTGTCCATCTTTAGAGATTATATCGCTGTTGTTTCTATTAAAGATCCGTGAGTGAAAATCGCGGTTTTCACGTGTTTCCTTCTCTCGCTGGTATATAAGAAATCTGATTTTTTACCAGGTTTGACTCCCATACAAATGCCCCAAATTGAAAACGAGACAGCCTCAATTTGAAGTTGGGGGCATTTGTATATGGGTCACACCTGCCCAGAAAAAACCCACCAAGGGACTTAGTCTTGCTGGGTCAGTGGGTCTTTAGCCCTTCCCGCACCCCGTGGGTGTGTTTGCACCCATACTTTTACTTTTTACTTCATATTTTCAAAACCGTTCATTGAATCTTGCTCAACTTTTTTGACTGTGTCAATGAAAGATTGGAGCAGGTGCACCCCCAAAACGAAAGCATTTGTGTTGAAAAACAAGCGAGTAAATAAAGAACAAAGTCGTCGTTTAACCCTTTCACCGCCAAAGTCGCATTTCAGCACCACAGTGATTTAACACCTATGTCACTAGAAAGCATCAAATCGGGGTCTATTATCCAAAGACCCTATTGTATTAGTTTCGGGAAGTAAGGATAGACCTTATGTTATGTATGTCACAGAAGAATCCCCAATACTGCAGATGGATTTTGTTCTCTACCCAGGTAAACTTAATGGACATTTTTGGCTGAAATATGTCTGGCGGTGAAAGGGTTAAAGTGAAGAATGGGCACTTGAACAAAAATGGCTACTGGTACTCCTTCCCTTGCACGGCGCTAGAAGTGTCAGAATAAAGATGTGCGGTCACATTAATTTTAATTGATTAATTAACAATGATTAGAACCAGAACACGAAGCTGCCATCTCTCATTTTGGGACTGTGTTCTAGTCATATATAGCAAAATGAATAAGGGGAAGGAACTTCTCGTAGTTAACTCCCTTTTTACCAAAGTTATTTATGGCACCTATTCGTTAGCAAAGTGAAAGTAGTTGCCACAACGATACAGACCCAAGTTCATCCTCAAAAAAAAAAGGATGACCCAGACCTGCTTATTATTGACAACCACCCACACAGTCAGTACACAACAACAGTGGTAGAGAGAGTTGCTCACAAACAATATGTGAAGAATGGGCACGTGAACAAAAATGGCTACCAGT
>CM065699.1:32989967-32992467 GCA_017654935.2 Phymorhynchus buccinoides
CAAGTGGCTGAGTGAACTGACTTATCAGTTTTGACAGTAGTTGTATGTAAGACTTTTCAAAGCTATGTAGCAAGTAAGTCATCATCATCCGTTTCTGTTCGTCTTTTGAAAGATGAAATAAGGAAGGTTTATTATTAAGAAAGAGAGAAGAAAGTCGTCTGGATGAATAAGTGGTACCACGGTCTACGTGGTTTATGAAGATTGTTAGCACAGCAAATCTATAAGAAACAACTGAAATAAGTTGGGGGGGGGGGGGGGGGGGGGGGGGGGGTTATACCTCAAACCACTGCATTCATCCATCCCTTTTCACCACGTCGGTCCCGTTCAATCTATCTGTCTGACTTCATTGAAGGGCTAAAAAATAGATAGCTAATTTGAGGACATTGATTGATAACTATATCTACGCAAATATTCCCATCCCTCTTTTCCTTCCACTATCCCTACATCCCACTCCTCCCTGCTTCCCCTCCTCCCTCCACTCTGCCCCTCTCTCTCTTTCCATGCTTATTTTCCTCCTCCATTCATTACCCAATTCGGTTTAAACCCCTCACAACTTGTTTTTTTAGTTTCTGAAAAAAATACACTCGTTGATAAATAATCCTTATACAACCATGGCATTGGAAAGGTTGCTGATGATGTATGTAAAGTCTGCTTTTGTGTCTTTAAAGAACAAACTTTTACTGTTGAATCACATAGTCGAAGCAATAGTTACCCAGCCACGGGTTATCTGTGTGGTCAATTATTAGGTTTTTCCACTGGGATGGGATGGGGAATCCTTTCACGAAATAGTCTATGACTCTCCAATGAGAAGGCGTAGCACTGTCTGGCGTCCAGTTAGTAGTTAGTTTCTCTTTATAATTTGGGGGGACCGTTGTGGTGTTCTCAAAGTGGATTTGTTCTCAAACCGTCTGCGCATGTGCGACGAGTTAGGGATAGGTTTAGCCCAGGTTCACATTAGACGCGTAAGTTCCATGCGGAAAACCCCAAATAAGTGGAAGAAAAAAAGGATAAAAGTTTACGCATATAGGGGAAATTCGGACATGTGCGCAAATCTTTTCCCTTCTTTGTTTCACTTATTTATGGATTGCGCACGGGTTTCCGCATGAAATATCCGCTTATGTGTGTACACGGCCTTAGGGTTAGGATTAGGGATATGTTTAGGGTTAGCGTTAGGGTTAGGAATAGGGTTAGTGATAGGGTTAGGGATAGGCTTAGGGTCAATTTAGTGTCGAATACACAAAAGATCAAATTTGACGGTACGTCGCGATCGATTTTGCACATGCGCAGACATGATGAGAACAAATCCAATTTGAGAATGCTGCACTGTTCCCAGCCCTAAAACAGCTCTGAATATCCTTTTTTTTGTGGCTCAAGCCACAAACCTATAACTCACTTTGTGTCGTGTCTGTGGTCGGTCTGTCGGTCCAAAATTGTCGCACATACAAAATTGATGCGCACTTCAAATCGGAAATAATGGCCCGCCACTTTGGCCTTTCGGCCATGTGGGGCGATTCAAATCGAGGCTACACTTCTGGCCGCTCTTTAAAATGATGTATTTTAAAAGCGACAAAATTAAACATATGAATACAGACACTACAACAGACACGACGAGTATGTGCTTCTTTCGAGAGTATAAGTAGGATTCATAGTTTTAAATGTTTTCCAAAAGATATAAAAAGACGAAAGGGTCCAGAGATAACATTCTTGTTTACAGATAATTCTACCATTTTCGCTCACTATTGCGATTTCGCGCTTGTTTTTTAATGTTTTGTGTGTGTGTGTGGATGAACAAGAAGAAGATGCGACTTAAAGGCCCGCCACACTACATGCGATTCGACCCCGATGCGATGCGATTTGACGAATCAATGATTCACGGGAAATGTCTACAAATAATTCTACCATTTTCGCTCACTCTGCCCAAAGTAAACCCCAGATTTGAATTTCATCAAAAATAATATTCGTGTACGGGGGACTACACATATTTGTGAACAGAGGCCTTCATCAGATTCATTAGACGGTTGAATTTCACGATAAGCATGCCTGACAAATGTCAAATCGCATCGCGTTGGGATTGAATCGTATGTAGCGTAGCTGCCCTTTTACTAAAGGCGGAGTCCACACTGACCAAAGTTCCAAGTTGTAATTTTCTCTGAGGAAAAGTATAACTGTTACCTTGCCACCTCTGCAATCTACGATCTTCGTTGACTAATGATGGTCATTGTTTGAGAAGACTTGACTTTTGATACGCATTTCGTACAACATCTCCGATTCGGATAGGTACTTCTTCTTCTTCTTCTTCTTTTTCTTTTTTTTTTTCTTCTTCTAGTTGGGGATGCTTATCCTGCCCCGCGTGCTCACCGGTCTTTATTCAGACCATTAGTAGCGCACAGGACATAGCGTGCTATGTGAATTCCCGTCATCTCATCCCACCGGGCACACACGGCCTACTCGTACCGAATAGCGGGTTGGGCTTTAACGTGTGCGCAAGATCTTGTGCATG
>CM065699.1:32997467-33002467 GCA_017654935.2 Phymorhynchus buccinoides
AAATACCAACTACCCCTCACGTGTCCAATTTTTCCAGACATTTCCAGGGATGGTCAATGGTTGCTGGGTCACCCCTGTGTGTGGTAGATACCCAGAGAAGGTGAGATTAGCGTCCAATCGGCCAGAGATCCTTATGGACGGTGTTCCTGAAGACGGTGAGGTCTTCCCGGGGATGGAGACGATGCAATGGCGATGAGGGAAGGTCGTGGAGGAAGGATGGTCGTGGCAGGTGACTGCTCTGTTGTAGGTTTCGTGCAGGCTAAGGTCTGCGTCTGGTGTTGTAGTTGGATGAAGGTTCCTCTGGTTGTCGTCATGATGGGCCCCAACTGGCCAGGCCTCCTCCTAGGCGGTAGCAGTATTCTTGCTAGCTCATCTTAAAGGCTTCACTTTTCAGTACCACCCCCCAGTGTATAATATGGATCCACACGATCCAATGGGGCGCAGTTCGGGTAGAACACCCTTGCTGAGACATCCCCCGGCCACACGGGCTAGAGGACAGGTGTTAAGACGCTGGGCTTCCTTGGCCTACGAGAATAGCCTGGGATACCCGTAATCTGCTTCGGCTTTGGGTCTAACCCCGATCGATTTGTCAAGGCCACTCGAAATGAGGCTATCGGTCAGGAACTTCATTGGCTCAATTCCCAGGGAGGGGTGAGGCAGGATGAAGTCGAAAGCTTTTAGGCCGTGGGTGTTCCTGTACACCCAGAGGGGTGACATGGTGTCAGCCAGTGCAGGACATTCTGTCAGGAGGTGGTCGAGTGAGGTGCCATGCCAGCTCCACACTCACATGTGTTGCCGAGGATGGCAGCCGTTCGGCAGTTGGTTCTGATTCGCATCAGTAACCATAGTTTTTTTTCGGGGCAGTCTCGGTATTCTCGGTTTACTCCGTCTCAGGTCTGGGCGATAGAGATAACCGTGAGACTGACAGTAATCTTTCATGTTGTCAATTCGGGTTGTGCGAATATTGGCGCATACCTTATTCACAACTTCGGTCTGGGATAGTTTCAGATCGAAGGGCAGTCCGATCTTGGTGGCCAACTTTGCAGCTCTGTCTGCTAGGTCGTTTTCTTTTATGCCAGAGTGGGAGGGGAGCCATATCAATGTCAAGTCTGTTCCTTTGCAGATAATTTGGTGAGCCAGGAACAGGATTTCCATCTGCATCTCGAGTCTGTTTCGTTTTCCTCTCTTTGTTAAAGACGCACTGACGCACCACAATTAAGTCCCTTGGGTTTTTTCGGGGTAGCTGTGACCCACATACAAATGTCCCCAACTTCAAATTGAGGCTGCTCTTTAAAATGATGTTTCGGTTTGAATTTGGGGGCATTCATGTGGGAGTCAGACCTGGTCAAAACAAGATTTCTTTTCAGCTATGAGAGGGAAAACACGTGAAACCCGTGATTTTGACACGTGATCTGGTGGGTCTTTAAGGCTAGGTAGATACCCACATGTACTGCTCTTGTCTACCTGACAGATTCTGTCTGAGATCTGCAGGTATCCGGTCAGCCGTCAGTTTAATTATGGACACTCAGTTTCACTGGCACCGGCTGTTACCGAAATGACCCAAGCTGCAGGTATCCGGTCAGCCGTCAGTTTAATTATGGACACTCAGTTTCACTGGCACCGGCTGTTACCCGAATGACCCAAGCTGCAGGTATCCGGTCAGCCGTCAGTTTAATTATGGACACTCAGTTTCACTGGCACCGGCTGTTACCGGAATGACCCAAGCTGCAGGTATCCGGTCAGCCATCAGTTTAATTATGGACACTCAGTTTCACTGGCACCGGCTGTTACCGGAATGACCCAAGCTGCAGGTATCCGGTCAGCCGTCAGTTTAATTATGGACACTCAGTTTCACTGGCACCGGCTGTTACCGGAATGACCCAAGCTGCAGGTATCCGGTCAGCCGTCAGTTTAATTATGGACACTCAGTTTCACTGGCACCGGCTGTTACCGGAATGACCCAAGCTGCAGGTATCCGGTCAGCCGTCAGTTTAATTATGGACACTCAGTTTCACTGGCACCGGCTGTTACCCGAATGACCCAAGCTGCAGGTATCCGGTCAGCCGTCAGTTTAATTATGGACACTCAGTTTCACTGGCACCGGCTGTTACCCGAATGACCCAAGCTGCAGGTATCCGGTCAGCCGTCAGTTTAATTATGGACACTCAGTTTCACTGGCACCGGCTGTTACCCGAATGACCCAAGCTGCAGGTATCCGGTCAGCCGTCAGTTTAATTATGGACACTCAGTTTCACTGGCACCGGCTGTTACCCGAATGACCCAAGCTGCAGGTATCCGGTCAGCCGTCAGTTTAATTATGGACACTCAGTTTCACTGGCACCGGCTGTTACCGGAATGACCCAAGCTGCAGGTATCCGGTCAGCCATCAGTTTAATTATGGACACTCAGTTTCACTGGCACCGGCTGTTACCGGAATGACCCAAGCTGCAGGTATCCGGTCAGCCGTCAGTTTAATTATGGACACTCAGTTTCACTGGCACCGGCTGTTACCCGAATGACCCAAGCTGCAGGTATCCGGTCAGCCGTCAGTTTAATTATGGACACTCAGTTTCACTGGCACCGGCTGTTACCCGAATGACCCAAGCTGCAGGTATCCGGTCAGCCGTCAGTTTAATTATGGACACTCAGTTTCACTGGCACCGGCTGTTACCCGAATGACCCAAGCTGCAGGTATCCGGTCAGCCATCAGTTTAATTATGGACACTCAGTTTCACTGGCACCGGCTGTTACCCGAATGACCCAAGCTGCAGGTATCCGGTCAGCCGTCAGTTTAATTATGGACACTCAGTTTCACTGGCACCGGCTGTTACCCGAATGACCCAAGCTGCAGGTATCCGGTCAGCCGTCAGTTTAATTATGGACACTCAGTTTCACTGGCACCGGCTGTTACCCGAATGACCCAAGCTGCAGGTATCCGGTCAGCCGTCAGTTTAATTATGGACACTCAGTTTCACTGGCACCGGCTGTTACCCGAATGACCCAAGCTGCAGGTATCCGGTCAGCCGTCAGTTTAATTATGGACACTCAGTTTCACTGGCACCGGCTGTTACCCGAATGACCCAAGCTGCAGGTATCCGGTCAGCCGTCAGTTTAATTATGGACACTCAGTTTCACTGGCACCGGCTGTTACCCGAATGACCCAAGCTGCAGGTATCCGGTCAGCCGTCAGTTTAATTATGGACACTCAGTTTCACTGGCACCGGCTGTTACCCGAATGACCCAAGCTGCAGGTATCCGGTCAGCCGTCAGTTTAATTATGGACACTCAGTTTCACTGGCACCGGCTGTTACCCGAATGACCCAAGCTGCAGGTATCCGGTCAGCCGTCAGTTTAATTATGGACACTCAGTTTCACTGGCACCGGCTGTTACCCGAATGACCCAAGCTGCAGGTATCCGGTCAGCCGTCAGTTTAATTATGGACACTCAGTTTCACTGGCACCGGCTGTTACCGGAATGACCCAAGCTGCAGGTATCCGGTCAGCCGTCAGTTTAATTATGGACACTCAGTTTCACTGGCACCGGCTGTTACACTCAGTTTCACTGGCAATGACCCAAGCTGCAGGTATCCGGTCAGCCATCAGTTTAATTATGGACACTCAGTTTCACTGGCACCGGCTGTTACCCGAATGACCCAAGCTGCAGGTATCCGGTCAGCCGTCAGTTTAATTATGGACACTCAGTTTCACTGGCACCGGCTGTTACCGGAATGACCCAAGCTGCAGGTATCCGGTCAGCCATCAGTTTAATTATGGACACTCAGTTTCACTGGCACCGGCTGTTACCGGAATGACCCAAGCTGCAGGTATCCGGTCAGCCGTCAGTTTAATTATGGACACTCAGTTTCACTGGCACCGGCTGTTACCCGAATGACCCAAGCTGCAGGTATCCGGTCAGCCGTCAGTTTAATTATGGACACTCAGTTTCACTGGCACCGGCTGTTACCCGAATGACCCAAGCTGCAGGTATCCGGTCAGCCATCAGTTTAATTATGGACACTCAGTTTCACTGGCACCGGCTGTTACCGGAATGACCCAAGCTGCAGGTATCCGGTCAGCCGTCAGTTTAATTATGGACACTCAGTTTCACTGGCACCGGCTGTTACCCGAATGACCCAAGCTGCAGGTATCCGGTCAGCCGTCAGTTTAATTATGGACACTCAGTTTCACTGGCACCGGCTGTTACCCGAATGACCCAGGCTGCATGCTAGCATTCTTGTGCTCGTTGGTTGTCCTCCGACATGCAGTCCGGTGGAGTGTGTACGGTTTTGTGTGTGTGTGTGTGTGTGTGTGTGTGTGTGTGTGTGTGTGTGTGTGTGTGTGTGTATGTGTGTGTGTGTGTGTGTGTGTGTGTGTGTGTGTGTGTGTGTGTGTGTGTGTGTGTGTGTCTGTGTCTGTGAGTGTGTGTATGTGTCTCTGTGTGTCTCTGTGTGTCTGTGTGTGTCTGTGTGTGTGCGCGTGTGCGTGTGTGTACTGTGTGTGTGCGTGCGTGTGTATGTGTGCGTGCGCGCGCGTGCATGTGTGTGTCTGTGTGTCTGTGTCTCTCTGTCTGTCTGTTTGTCTGTCATACATGTTTTCCCAAAACTACTGGACGGATTGAAACCGCAATTGGTAGAGTGAGTACAAAAGCATCACCTTAATACTTTACTGTTTGATCATGAACATGGTCAGGGTAATATTTCCGCTACTGATACTGAAAACTAATGCAGGAAGCGACAAAATAATAGCCATGCAAGAACATCATCTACGGCTCAGCGAAACCTTTTTCTACCACCACCCCACCCCTAACCACCACCACCACCACCAAATTTTATCATTGAAAAATGTTCGCTAAGAAGGCAACATTTTGGCTCGATTGGGAAAGGGACAGTGTTATGACAGGGTTAATTAGGGTTAGTTTCTTAACACGGAATGAATTATCAATGTTATCAAGATTATTCGTTTAAACGTGCCAGCAAACAACGTTTCCTTGTGGGTTTTTT
>CM065699.1:33007467-33009967 GCA_017654935.2 Phymorhynchus buccinoides
GATTGAATTCGGCGAGATCACTCCCACACACCATGAAATTACTCCCCTTAATTATTTCCGAACAATTCTTATTGATCAGCACTTTTTTTTCCTTTTTTTTTATATACTCGGCTTTATGTTTATCCCATGGCCCTACTAATTCACCCCTTCTGATTCTGCACCGTGAGTACCTCCTTCTCCCCTCCCTCCCCCCTGTCCCCCGAGATCGTCTGGCGAAGAAGTGAGGGTTCAGTCGTCAGTACGTTGATGTTAGTCTGACATCTCTTGGTGGGGTTTTTCTATCTTTTTTTCTAATCCTTTTTTTCTTTCTTTTCTTTCTTTCTGTTTGTTTGTCTTGTCTTTCTTTCTTTCTTTCTTTCTTTCTTTTTTTCTTTGTTTTCGTTTCTCTCTTTCTGTTTTGGCTTTCTTTCTTTCACCCATATCACCATAGTTATTATATTCTCTATCAGCATCACTCAAGGAAAGCAATGGGGGGAGGGGGGGGGGCATTTTGAAGCTTCTTGACCTTGACCTTTGACCTTGCTTTTTTCGTCTATCGGGCCTGTGTCTCGTGAACCACTGGACAGAATCACTTCAAATACTGCGTGAAGGCTTTTCACCCAAGGGACACAAAGAGGGTGGGAGGCGAAGATGGGGGGGGGGGAGGGAGAGGGGGAGATATGGGGGCGGAACTGGTAAAATGACATGTCTGCCGCTCGGCGATACACGTGTTTCTTCTTAGTTTCTGACACAATAATGGGAGCATGTTCGTATGGCTTCGCCATCTTGTTTTTTGGTCATGCAACAGGCGCAACCAATAGAACTCCTGTACGTCACCCTGGGTCACTGCGCATGTGCAACTCTAGCCCAGAAGAAAGGGAGCCCCCCTAGGAACTCATCATCACAAAGGCAAACCGGTACAGAACAGTAAGAACTTTTCGTTTATGAATTAGTATGGAATTCTGCTAGAATCAAACAGTTGAATTATGAAGTTCTTCGTAAATAATTTAATAAGCAGCAATTTGTTTTTGCAAAACATTAATCTTTTTTTTCTTTTTTTCAATCATAAGGTGACTGTTATCTTTGCAACGTTAATTTCTTTGCAACAAAACTAGTTTCATTTTACGTGCTGTTATCATTTTGAAAAGATTGGCTGGTGTAGGGTGTTTAAATGTATTACACCTGCGAGCATGTGTGTGTGTGTGTGTGTGTGTGTGTGTGTGCGTGCGTGCGTGTGCGTGTGCGTGTGCGTGCGTGTGCGTGCGTGCGTGCGTGCGTGCGTGCATGTGTATGTATGCGTGCGTGTGTTCGTGCGTGCGTGTGTGTGTGTGTGTTTGTGCGTCTCTCTCTCTCTCTCTCTCTCTCTCTCTCTCTCTCTCTCCCTCTCCCCCCCCCCCCCCCATACAGAAACGCCAACAGAAACACACTATTGATTCAAGTTTGCATCCACCCAGTATTTCATTTTCATTATGTTTTTGTTCTGTTTCGTACATTTGTTTTCCACGTTTAATTCCGCCAATATTGCTGTGTACATTGTCTAACTGAGCACGCTATAAGCTTCGCTTGTTGTTGCTTCAGTCTGTTGTGTTTTATGTCTATGCGAATGTAACTGAATAATAAATCGTTTAAACCAGAAACACACTATCACACATTCTCTATCTTTGGGTTTAAATAGCATTTTATTTCTCAAAGTCACAAATGAAAATCAACAATGGTCATTAGATAGAGCAACAACAAAAACTTATATAAATCCCTATCTTAAAGAAACAAGTGCACAGACAATAATAGTGACGGACGGCCAAAGCAGAGTAATCTATCTATCTACCTTTTGACACTATAGCTTCACCGTAAATTCGTATTTTTCGCTCTGCCTTCGGGCAATCACTCGCTTGCGTGAGTGATAGGGGATGAAAAGCGCATGAGCTCAGACCCACCCCAATTATCTCATGAAATGAAGCAAAAGTCCTTTTGCAGACGAGCGTTGTCTAGCATTCCTCTGGGCCTGAAATTTTCTTTACGTAATAATAACTCCCAAAACCTTTGCACTTGCTGTCCCTCCCCCGTAATAATAATAATAATAATAATCGTCTGAACTCGATTGACGCCATGCTAATGTCACCAGAATGAAGTTGTACTCATTTGGTACTGTCTTCAAACGGGGCAATCCGGTGCTGGGGGGGTGGGGGGGGGGAGGAAGTGGAAGTGCATTGGGCCAAAACGAAGGTTTATGGGATTGTATCGTTATGAGAATACTTGTCATTGAGAACGATAGAAGCTTGTGCGTTTAAACATTGAAATATAACATGTTTAAGGCCCTTATTTGAGGTTTATGTCTCTTTGCATTCCAACTGATATTAATGCTAGAATACAATCACACACACACACACGCACGCACGCACGCACGCACGCACACGCACACGCACGCACGCACGCACGCACACGCACACGCACGCACGCACGCACGCACACGCACACGCACACGCGCGCACGCACACGCGCACGCACACGCACACACGCACAC
>CM065699.1:33014967-33022467 GCA_017654935.2 Phymorhynchus buccinoides
CAACAGTTAGCAAGGTATTGTCCTGCTAAAACTGAAAATGTCCTATCGTGTTTCCCTCCTGATAGGATGGGTGGCCTATTGAAAGGTAAGCTTAAGACTGTAGAACGTTCTCCTGTTGGAGAGAGAGAGAGAGAGAGAGAGAGAGAGAGAGAGAGAGAGAGAGAGAGAGAGAGAGAGAGAGAGAGAGAGAGAGAGAGAGAGAGAGAGAGAGAGAGAGAGAGAGAGAGAGAGAGAGAGAGAGAGAGACAGACAGGACAAACAGACGGACGTACAAGGGGGGAAAATAAATCGAGAACATTGTCGCAGTTGGACTAAAATATTGTCGCACTGCGCGACATTTTTGTCGTCTGTGACATTTTTGTCGTCTGTGACAATTTGTCCGGGTAACATACAGCAGCGATGGATGAATTCCCAAGGGTCAGTCAGCACGTGCACGATGTAGACAGACAGTACACAATGTCGTCACGGGCGGGCAGGAGGGCGGGAAGGCAGTTAACCCTTTGTTGACTGAGGCCAATGCAATGTTTATTCGCTTGATGTGACTGAGACCTTTGCATAATTATGTCTGAAGTACGTGTGAATGACCGTTTGTGTGTCTGTGTGTGTTTTTGTGTGTGCGCGTGTGAGTGTGTGTGTGTGTGTGTGTGTGTGTGTGTGTGTGTGTGTGTGTGTGTGTGTGTGTGTGTGTGTGTGTGTGTGTGTGTGTGTGTGTGTGTGTGTGTGTGTGTGTGTGTGTGTGTGTGTGTGTGTGTGTGTACATACATACATACATACATACATACATACATACATACATACATACATACATACATACATACATACATACATACATACATACATACACAATGTAAGCAGGAATACAGGTAGATAGACAGGTAAGCAGGCAGATATGTAGGTAGCAATGTAAGCAGGAATACAGGTAGATAGATAGGTAAGCAGGCATATAGGTAGGTAGGTTAACAGGAATACAGGTAGATAGATAGGTAAGTGGGTAGGTAGGTAGGTAAGCAGGAATACAGGTAGATAGACAGGTAAGCAGTCAGATATGTAGGTAGGTAGGCAGGAATACAGGTAGATAGACAGGTAAGCAGGCAGATAGGTAAGTAGGTAGGTAGGTAAGCAGGAATACAGGTAGATAGATATGTAAGCAGGCATATAGGTAGGTAGCAAGAAAGGCAGATAGGCATGTAAACAGGTATACGTCAATAGGGTGGTAGGTATCTTGAGAAGGAGCGAGTTTATTGTCTTAATTATCCACTTGAAATCCTCGTTTGTGCCATTTATTGTTGTAATAGTGATTTAAATTGATGCTTTGTTTATATAATACTTGCTATGTATTTAGTCTAAATTTATACACTTTCTTCTTGCCGTTGTTTTATAGCACAGCATGGCAAGTTTGGCACTGCAGGCTTCTGTTTAAGCCTTTTGCCCTTAAGATTATGATATTATTTCCAATGTATAATTTTGCCCGTGAACTGATAGGCTTTTGTGTATTGGCTTCAAAATCTTCATACATTTCCGCCAAATTAGTGGACTACATCACACTTTTATATTTTTGATCAATACGATATTTGAAAACGTTCAGTGACGATGCATTAACAGTCTCGTTAGAAAGGTTATTCCACGCTGTTGTAATTCTATTCGTAAAAACAATTTTGAATGGAACGAGTATTTTTTTTATTTATGTTTTTTGTAAGTTTGAAATTGTGCCATCGAGTTCTATCTTCTTTTGAAAATGTCAGTAAGGTTTTAGTGGCGCTAGGATCATAAAGATTGTGAAGAATTGTCACCTCTCTAAAACGTCTATACTCTAAACTTGGTAGTTTCAACTATTTAAGTCTCTCTTCATAGTCCATATTACCTGTACCAACAGTTTCCTTAGTAAATCTCATTTGGACACCTTCAATATGTTCAATGTTTTTTTAGAAATGGACACCAAACAGGGTTACCATACTCTAAAATAGGACGAACTAAAGCTTTAAACAAAGGCACCATAATCAGTTTTAATTTATTAGCTATTGTCCCAATCAGGAGACCTGCAATACGATTAGCTTTCTTGACGACGCCATTGATGTGAGGTTCAAAAGACAGGGATGGATCTACTACAGTTACACCAAGGTCTTTTTCTGCATGCGTGTTTTCCAGTAATCTTTTGACATCACCATCATTCATGTAGTAAACTATGCATGGGATAATTACTTTTAATTTATTCAACTGCATGTGATAGTAACTCGTGTTGTACGAGTATCAGTCCTCCAGGGATGGGAATTGTCCGCCAAACAGCAAATTTCCGCAAAAATGACATTGTTTTTCTTCCCCCCAAAAGACTGTCCGCCGCAAAAACAAAAAACAACTCAATGTAGCCATTCTAATGCAGTTTTAGGGCTTCAATTACAAGAAAAGCTTCAGCGTTACCCCCTGGATCCCTCCTAGAGGCCTTCTGCGGTCCCTAGACCCCCCACTTTGCAGCTTGTTTTTACTTTTCCAATTCCCATGCCTGGTCCTCAAAGGATCAGCTTCGTCAACGTTCCCTTGCTTGTTTGATTTTAAATCAAATGTTTTGAGATAGTATGGCTATGCATTATTATACATGTAAAACTCTGAATAATGACCAAGATCCCCCCCCCCCCCCCCCCCCCCCCCCCCCCCCCCAATCAAATGTTTTGAGATAGTATGGCTGAAAAACCCCCCCCCCCCCCCCCCCCCCCCCCCCCCCCCCCCCCCCCCCCCCCCCCCCCCCCCCCCCCCCCCCCCCCCCCCCCCCCCCCCCCCCCCCCCCCCCCCCCCCCCCCCCCCCCCCCCCCCCCCCCCCCCCCCCCCCCCCCCCCCCCCCCAAAAAAAAATTAAATACTGAAATACAGACGATCATTCATGAATACATTTTAAAACATTGCACCCTTGCCCATTTTGCGACTTGAAACAAACCTTTGGATGGGGAGGGGGTGGGGTGGAAGGGGTGAAGGCTAGTCTTGTTTGTTCTCTTCTGTTCGTTTCTTTTTTTTTAAATTCTAAATCGAATGCCATTTTAATACAAGAAGATAATACTATATCCCTACAACCCGACGGGAGCACCAAGCAGGCACCTTTTTCCCCAAGACCTAAACCGCTTCACCCCCGAGGCACAGGGTGCAAAGTGGTGTAAACTCATCTGCACGCGCTGATAAACCAACAAAGACAACAGACGCCAGAAAGCACGAGAGCGCACGTGCCGGGTGAACCAACCTGTTCCCAGTCGACCTTTCGCACACTCCAAAGCACGAGAGGAACCTTACTAGGGGGAAGCAACCGATACCACTGAAGAGTCTTGAAAAAGAGTGGCGGGTCCTGGTTGAAGTTTAAAAGTTGGCGGAGTGCAAGAACGAAAAGGAAAAGAAAAGGACAGAAAGAAACATTGGGTAGATATGGAGACGATTGATCGTTTCTTGATCTTTTTTTAGTCCTCCTATCTTCCTCTCATTCTTTTTATCAGGTTACCTGTTTCTAGGTGTGTGTGGGGTTGTAGTCTTTTCTTAACCTCCGCCATCGATGCAAGATCTTCAGTAGTTTGATTCGTTTGTTTGTCTGTTTGTGGCTGTTGCTTCATTCCCTTCATTTCGCCTAGTTAATGCAACAAACAATGTTAATAGTTTTGTTTTTAATACGACTAAACATTTTCATATTTTTGGGGGGTTTAAGTATTAGGTATTATTAGATACGTCGTAGTCACAGAGGCGTCTCTGTGAAATTCGGGTTGCTCCCGCCTAGAAGAGCAAATCATCCCATTTGTCGGTTACTCTGGACACAAGTACAGACACCCAATTACACTTGCTCTTCGCAAATTGAAAATGGCATTTGTATTGGAAAGATTTTGTCTCTAGTTCTGTCTCTCTTTGTGTGTCCGCCTGTTCTGTCTTAACGTCTGTTTAGACCCCCCCCCCCCCCCCCCGACCCCCCCCCCCCCGACCCCCCCCCCCCCCCCAGCTCATCATCTCTCTCTCTCTGTCTGTCTGTCTCTCTCTCTCTCTCTCTCTCTCTCTCTCTCTCTTTCTCTCTCTCTGTCTCTCTCTCTGTGCATCTCTGTCTTTGTCGCTGTCTCTCTCGCTCTTTTCCCTCCCGTCTGTCTGTGTCTCTGCCTCTTTTGTCTCTCTATCTCTGTCTGTCTGTCTTCATCTCTCTCTCTCTCTCTCTCTCTCTCTCTCTCTCTCTCTCTCTCTCTCTCTCTCTCTCTCTCTCTCTCTCTCTCTGTGCGTATGTCTTTGTCTCTGTCTCTATCACTCTTTCTTTCTTTCCGTCTGTCTGTGTCTCTGTCTCTCTGTCTCTCTATCTCTGTCTGTCTGTCTTCATCTCTCTCTCTCTCTCTCTCTCTCTCTCTCTCTCTCTCTCTCTCTCTCTCTCTCTCTCTCTCTCTCTCTCTCTCTCTCTCTCTCTCTCTCTCTCTCTCTCTCTCTCTCTCTCTCTCTGTGCATCTGTCTTTGTCTCTGTCTCTCTCACTCTTTCTTTCTTTCTCGTCTGTCTGTGTCTCTGTCTCTCTGTCTCTTCATCTCTATATCTCTGTTTGTATGTCTGTTTTCCTCCCTATTTCTCTCTCTCTCTCTCTCTCTCTCTCTCTCTCTCTCTCTCTCTCTCTCTCTCTCTCTCTCTCTCTCTCTCTCTCTCTCTCTCTCTCTCTCTCTCTCAATACATTATTTTCTTTTATTCTTTTCAGAACACAGAACAAATCGTAAAGTTAAAATTAAATTTATTGAGTTTCTTTCTTAGGTTCACAAACTTATACATTGGACACAAACAAAGTTTTATTAAAGCAAACTATATATATAAGAGGAAAGTTTAATGGTGTGGTTGTTTTTTTCTTCTTCAATTCTTGTACGTTTTATATATATATATATATATATATATATATATATATATATATATATATATATATATATATATATATATATATATATATATATATATATATATATATATATATATCTCTATCTCTCTCTCTCTAAAAAAAAAAAACAAAAACATCCTTTGTAAGTTTTAATTTTTTATCCAAGCTTTCGAGGGGGTAACCCCTCTTTTTCAAGGTACAGAACTGACAAAGGTAGAAACACCACGTAAAAAAGACTTATGACGTAGAACGATGACATTCCATAGAAACTAAGCCAACTAAAATGACGTATCCTTAAACTTTATCATTGCCTTGTCAGTGATAAAGTATATATATATATATATATATATATATATATATATATATATATATATATATATATATATATATATATATATATATATAAAGATATATATATCTATCTATCTATATATCTCTCTTTCTACTCTCTCTCTCTCTCTCTATATATATATATATAAAGTATCTCTCTCTCTCTCTCTCTCTCTCTCTCTCTCTCTCTCTCTCTCTCTCTCTTTCTACTCTCTCTCTCTCTCTCTCTCTCTCTCTCTCTCTCTCTCTCTCTCTCTGTTCTCTCTCTCTGTCTCTCTGTCTTTGTCTCTGTCCCTCTTTCTTTCTCTCTCTGTGTCTGTCTCTCTTCTCTCTGTCTCTGTCTCTCTCTCTCTCTCTCTCTCTCTCTCTCTCTCTCTCTCTCTCTCTCTCTCTCTCTCTCTCTCTCTCTCTCTCTCCCCCTCTCTCTCTTTCGATGTGGCTTTTGCGTTGCAAGTGCGGTGTGAGTGTCTGTGTCTGTCTGTCTGTTTGTGTATATATGGGTTACCCCGAAACAGAAACGGAGAGACAAAGAAAGAAAGAGAGAACGAAAACGAAAACGAAAACGAATTTTTATTTAACCAGGGAAACGTGAGATAAGCAATACAATGCTTTTTTTTAAATTATTCCACCCAGCCCTGAGGGGGAATAATATAGGACAGTAAAACAAAGACAGGCAGACAGTTAACTAGACAGAACAAGACAGAGCAAGAGTTGCATGCAGCAGCGAACAGACAGACGGGGGAGGTGGGTGGAGGAGGGAGGGGGAGGGGGTGAAGGTGAAGGTGGTAGAGAAAGAAAAATAAATAAAAGAAAGAGAACATGAATATAAAAAGAAGAATAAGAAAAGAAGAAGAAGAAGAAAGAAGAAGAAAAGAAGAAGAAGAAGAAGAAGAAGAAGAAGAAGAAGAAGAAGAAGAAGAAGAAGAAGAAGAAGAAGAAGAAGAAGAAGAAAAAGAAGAAGAAGAAGAAGAAGAAGAAGAAGAAGAAGAAGAAGAAGAAGAAGAAGAAGAAGAAGAAGAAGAAGAAGAAGAAGAAGAAGAAGAAGAAGAGAAGAAGAAGAAGAAAAGAAGAAGAAGAAGAAGAAGAAGAAGAAGAAGAAAGAAGAAGAAGAAGAAGAAGAAGAAGAAGAAGAAGAAGAAGAAGAAGAAAGAAGAAGAAGAAGAAGAAGAAGAAGAAGAAGAAGAAGAAGAAGAAGAAGAAGAAGAAGAAGAAGAAGAAGAAGAAGAAGAAGAAGAAGAAGAAGAAGAAGAAAGAAGAAGAAGAAGAAGAAAAAGAAGAAGAAGAAGAAGAAGAAGAAAAGAAGAAGAAGAAGAAGAAAGAAGAAGAAGAAGAAGAAGAAGAAGAAGAAGAAGAAACAACACCAAAAAGAACGAAAATAATCAACGTTAGCAATAAACTTCTACCTTATTTTAGGAGATAAATTCTTACTCATCATGTCCGCTGCATTTCCTTTTCATTTACCTTATCGTGCAACGAAATTATGCTATGCATACAGACTTCATTATCACTTCATTACTTCCTTTTCGTTATCTCTCCTTATACAAGTTCTGGAATGAGTTAATAATCAGAAAGACCCAGAGGATGCATTTCCTTCTCTTATATCCCCCCCCCCCCCCCCCCTTCATATACAAATCGTCCATGATTACGGTTCCTTGAGTTCGATACGGATCTCCCCCCCCCCCCCCCCCCCCCCCCCCGTGGGGAAACCGGGGGGGGGGGGGGGGGGGGTCTTTTGTATAAATAGTTCCCCCACCTTTTGGAAGTTCTGTGCTTGTAACTTCCTCTAATCTATCACTCTCTTTGACTCTGCCTTTTCCCTTTGCTTACTGTCATCTACTATCTTTCTGCCTTGCCCGGTCCATTCTCCTCCTGCCTTTCTTTAAAAAAACCCGCATTCTCTCAAAAACGATGTCCTCTAGCCGAAGTTGGACTGGCTGGGCCTAACTATTTCTTAGCATAACGGCAGCATGACGCATCTGCGCTCATAATTGACAGGAAACTTGTCTCAGAGCGATCGAAGAAGAAGAAGAACAAGAAGAAGAAGATACGAGTCTTGATAAATATTCATCTTTCCCGCTGATGATGATGATGATGATATCTAATCTTGGTGCTGAAATTTATTTCACGTAAATGAAATGAGTTAATCAAGAGGGTAGTGAAATGAATCGAGACGTGATATGATTAGGTATGCTTTGATTTATGATGCCAAGTATTGACATTTGGGGTTTTTAGGTCTCTTTTTGCGGCAGACATTTGAAGCGCTTAGACACCGAGGGTGTTATCACACGCACACAAAAGATAAAGAGCAGTCCATG
>CM065699.1:33037467-33039967 GCA_017654935.2 Phymorhynchus buccinoides
ATCTCTACTAATGTCCCATATGTGTCTGTTTCAGACCGGAGGATGCTTAACAGATTGTTTTTCTTCACTATCAGGAGACGGATGGACTATGCGGTTAGCAGGATTTGTTTGTTTGTTTGTTTGTTTGTTTGTTTGTTTTTATTATTAATTTTCCTCCCCGTGGGGATACCGGAGGGGGGTATTTTGCACAAACAGTTCCCCCACCTTCTGGAAGTTCTGTGCTTGTGACTTCCTCTCTCTAATCTGTCACTCTCTTTGACTCTCTGTTATCTTCCCCCTTTGCTTACTGTCATCTACTGTCTTTCTATTGCCTTGCTGGCCCATTCTCCTGCCTTTTCTTTCTTCTAAAAATTCTCTGCAGCCGCAGACGGACATGTTGGGCCTATGCTTAGGCGCATAACGGCAGCATGACGCATCTGCGCTCATAACGACTGTCAGAACGATCCGCACGACGAAGAAGAATTGATCATTTCTTTCGCCAAGCATATTGTCCTATATCCTGGCAACTGTAACTGTTTACTTTGTATTTTTGCCCTCCTTCCTCCCCACCCACACTTTCCTCCATAATTATTTTACCCCTCTCTTGTCTCTTGATTCTCATTTTCCAGTTAAGTCTAAAAATAAAGAACCCAACTCCCAGTGCACTTTGTTTAGAGGAAATACTATGCTACATAATTAATTAAACGCTGCACGCGCGCGCGGCGGATGTGTGCACTCAATGCCCCCCCCTGGCGGAAGGTTACTGAGTGCGCGTGGATCGGAATGTGCCCCGTGCGTTTTGTTTTGCCAGGCGATTTGTTTAGCTTGTGATCTATTGAGTCAAAAGAGCAGTGGCACGGACCAAAGAGGTTGAAGGAAGAAGGAGGTGTGTGCGCGTGCGCGCGCGCGCGCGCGCGCGCGCGCGCGTGTGTGTGTGTGTGTGTGTGTGTGTGTGTGTGTGTGTGTGTGTGTGTGTGTGTGTGTGTGTCTGTGTGTGTGTGTGTGTGTGCGCGTGCGCGCGTGTGTGTGTGTGTGTGTATATATATATATATATGTGTGTGTGTGTGTGTGTGTGTGTTGTGTGTGTGTGTGTGTGTGTGTGTGTGTGTGTGTGTGTGTGTACATGTGTGTGTGTGTGTGTGTGTACTATGTGTGTGTGTGTGTGTGTGTGTGTGTGTGTGTGTGTGTGTGTGTGTGTGTGTGTGTGTGTGTGTGTGTGTGTGGTGTGTGTGTGTGTGTGTGTGTGTGTGTGTGTGTGTGTGTGTGTGTGTGTGTGTGTGTGTGTGTGTGTGTGTGTGTGTGTGTGTGTGTACTGTGTGTGTGTGTGTGTGTGTGTGTGTGTGTGTGTGTGTGTGTGTGTGTGTGTGTGTGTGTGTGTGTGTGTACTGTGTGTGTGTGTGTGTGTGTGTGTGTGTGTGTGTGTGTGTGTGTGTGTGTGTGTGTGTGTGTGTGTGATGGAAAAGTAAGAGAGTAAATCAATCTGCTTGGTTGCTTGCTCAGGGTTTTTTTTTAAACTTCGTGGACTTTCCTGGTATTACAGTAACTCCAGGATCGTCCCGCTATCTTTCAGGTTATTACTGTCCCATAATGTGCCTGTTCCGGGCCGGAGGACGTTAAACGAACTTTCATCATCATGTTTTGGGTGGATGTTGTTTTTTGGTTGTTTGTTAGTTTGTTTATTTGTTGTTTATTTTGTACAAGCCCCAGTCATATGTGTAGGTTCACTATAACAATCTAGACCATTGACTCACAAATGGCTTTTATCATTGGTTGACATCGTGTTTGGGGCCCACAGCAAAGTGAGAGCTGTGTAATACTTTATATTGACAGGAAGGGAAAACCATGGTGCTGGTCGTAGCAGTCGTTTGTGAATGACTATCACTCTCAAACTATAGGAGGCTGATTGTGCTGCAGCTAAGAGGATCAGTTGGCCTTTAAAGGGGCACCCTGACGGATGAGGTGGGGTTTTTTGGGGGGGCTAGAAACACGTCGAGATCAGCAGGAAAACACCCTTTACAGAGATTACAACACTCGCTTTGCTCTGGTTTCCTTGAAATCGGCGATTCCTTCTTGGCGGAGGTGCTGGAAATCAAATTATTTCGGTGAAAGAGAAGGCATGTGCCTTCTCTTTTAATAACGGCCGCCTGAGTCGCTTTGACCAAATCACGAAATTTCCACGATACAAGCATTTTTATTTACAGTTTACCTAAAGGAGTTTCGCTCACAACAAAGGAAATAGCTCCTTTTTTTGTTACTGCACTACAAAGAAGAAAACAGTTTCAACCGCTCGAGTGGCCTCCATCCACCCCATCCAAAATGGCTTCTCTCTCCGGCACCTCCGCCAAGGAGGAATCGCCGTTTTGACGGTTTGATTTCTAGGAAACCAGAGCAAAGTGAGTGTTCCGATCCTCGAAAAGGCTGTCTTTCTGGTGATCTCGACGTGTTTCTTGTAAACAAAAAACTAATCCGTCAGGGTGCACCTTTAAAGGACCATCCCCAACACCAGGTGTTCTCATGTCCT
>CM065699.1:33054967-33059967 GCA_017654935.2 Phymorhynchus buccinoides
TGTTCAGCTGAAGCGCAACGTTAGCGACGATTTAGGCTACATGGACGACATTAGAATGATGAAAGTGATGGCTTCTTGAAAAGGTTAGCGATATTTAACAGGGACATTAGAATGATGAAAATGATAACTTCTTGAAAAATATTTTAGCGACGTTTCACAGGGACATTATGATGAAAGTGAAGACTTCTTGAAAAAGTTAGCGACATTTTCCAGGGACATTAGAATGATGAAAGTGAAGACTTCTTGAAAATAATCGTGACGATTTACAGGGACATTAGAATGACGAAAGTGAAGACTTCTTGAAAGCGTTAGCGACATTTTATATGGACATTACGATGATGAAAAAAGGGACATTAGAATGATGAAAGTGAAGACTTCTTGAAAACAAATAGCGACATTTTACATGGACATTAGAATGATGAAAGTGAAGGCTTATTGGAAGCGTTAGCGACATGTTACATGGACATACAATGATGAAAATGATAACTTCTTGAAGAAACATATAGTGACAATTTACAAGGACATTAGAATGATGGAAGTGAAGACTTCTTGAAAATATTTACAGGGACATTAGAATGATGAAAATGATGACTTCTTGAAAAGTATTTTAGCGACGTTTCACAGGGACATTATGATGAAACTGAAGACTTCTTGAAAAAGTTAGCGACATTTTCCAGGGACATTAAAATGATGAAAATGATGACTTATTGAAAAAAAAGTGTAATTATAGGACATTAGAATGATGGAAGTGAAAACTTCTTGAAAAAAAAATAGTGACACTTCACATGGACATTAGAATGATGACAATGAAGAACTAAAAAGTTAGCGACATTTTACTTGGACATTAAACTGATGAAAGTGAAAAAAATAGTGATTTTGTTTTCAAAATGTTGTTTTTTTATTCAGGTATTGGTTGACCTATTTCCATATTGCAAGTTGTTTTTCTGATTTCTAATTCTGGACATTTTTTGTTAGAATCAATTTAATGTTTGACGAGAAAATTCCAAGAAATGAGTTTGAACGTCATGTTTGCTCTTAACCTGTTGGAACGTCATAAAAACCCCATCAGGATTAAGCAGATCAGCAATTCTGTGTATCCCTTTTTCAACCCATCTTTGGATATAAATAGTCTTTTGGTCAATTTAATTCCTTCGTGATAAAACAGATTAGTTGCCATCATATCACTTATAACAATGTTTGAACCGAACTGACAATAGGCTTCGAAATCATTTTTTCCAAAAAGGGTTTAATTTAGACTTTTGAAATGGAAGACTTTGTCCCCATTTTTCTAAATCTTTGACAATTGGAAATACCTCTTGTATTATTTTGATCCATTTCTGTGTACCAAATAAGACCTTTCGGTTCCACGAAAGTCTTAGAGCAAATATAAAGCTAAAGTGTTTTATGGAAGGAATACCAAGGCCACCATCTTTTATATGTTTAACTGTTGTCTTTCTCGCAATTCTGTCTTGTTTATTATTCCAGATAAACTTAAAGATTTCCGTTTGAAATTTATCAATGATATCATCTGGGGGATTTGGCAAAAGTAACCATAAGTGCACCAGGTTAGACAAAATCAATGATTTTAAAACTGCAACTCTGCCAAGGGGCGTGATGTTTCTCCTAATCCATATTTTAAAAATAATTCTCACTTCTCTGAATTTGTCGTCAAAATTCAAATCATAACATCTACGTAAATCGGTTGCAAACCATATCCCTAAGATTTTAAATTCACTAGGATTCCAATCTAGGTTCAAGTGAGGCAAATATTTAACATTCTTCTCTTCTTCTTTCATTAATCATCCGCCTTCATCGATTTGAAGATTCTGATGATATAGAACTGAGAATTGTTCTGCGCACGTTAGGATATAGGGCCCTGTTAATCAGGTATAATCAGTGTCAATTAGAGGGTATGAGTCTCAGTTTGGTAGGGAAGGGAGTGGGGGGAGGGGGGCACTGGAGAGATGGAGTGTAGGGAGGGCTGGGGATTGGGGGGGATGAGGATGGAGAGGGGGGGATTTAGATTTGGTTCTTGAAGGCTTCCACCGTGGCTGATGAAACTGCTACCGGTGGAAGTGCGTTCCACTCAGCAATGATGCGAGGGAAGAAAGACTGCTGGCGGTACAGAGTCCTGCATGAAGATGTCAAGCTTCCAAGCCACATTACCTTCGTTTTTTCAACGTTTAATTCTAAACCCGAAACTTTCACAAAGCAATCTAGTGTTTCCATAGTTTCCTCAAATGACTTTCTGTCATCTTTGTTTGCAAGTTGTGTGTCGTCTGCAAATTGTGAAATGTTGTGTTCTGTGTCTTGCAGCTTTACTCCTTTGATATTTTTATTTTCCCTTATCATTATTGCTAAGATTTCAGCTGAAAGAATAAATAAGTAGGGAGACAGGGGTTCACCCTGCCTACATCCTCTGAATATTTTAACCCCTGTCTCCCTACTTATTTATTCTTTCAGCTATTTTGTTTTAACCCTTTCAACGCCAGACATATTTCAGCCAAAATTTTCCATTAAATTTACCTGGGTAGAGAATAACATCCATAGGCAGTATTTGGGTTTCTTCTGTGACATATCTAAAATAAGGTCTATCCTTACTTCCCAAAACTAAGACAATAGGGTCTTTTGATAATAGACCCCAATTTGATGCCTTTTAGTGACATAGGTGTTAAATCACTGTGGTGCTAAAATGCGACATTGGCGGTGAAAGGGTTAAAGATTTCGGGCGTAAAGCCATCTGTCCTAGGACTTGTCCTGTTCTTCATATTTTTAAGTGCTTCTCCGGCCTCTTTGAGTGTAATTTTGGCCTTCAAGATATGATTGTTCCTCTTGAGATAACTTAGAAATTTCGTTAACTAAATTATCGATTTCGCAGTCTAATATTTTTCTTTCCCCGGAACATATTTTCATACAAACGTTTTACTTCTAACCTTATTTTATTAGGGTCTTTCAATACTTTTCCCTTATCTGTCATTAAGTGCGGGATGTGTTTATTTACATAATGTCTTTTTTCTAAAGAACAGAAATATTTTGATATTTTCTCGCCGTTCGCCACCCACCTGGCTCTTGACCTTAATAAGACGCCTTCCATTTTCTTTTCCCTTATTGTAGTTAGCACTTGACTAAGAGTTTGTAATTTTTGTACATAGTCTTCACTCTTATGCTCTGTGTTTTCTAATGAATTAATTTCAGTTTCCAATTTACGTTCAGTTTCTTCAAATTCGACCGTCTTAGCTCTGATCTTCATAAGAAGAATGTCAAGGAAAACGTGATCAGGCACGGTAAGCTGCAGTTCTGATCTCGGTATATCTTTAATGTCTTCACTGCGGTAATGCGTGGCTGAATATTCCTCGGTCACCGAGTCAATAACATCGTTAATGTCTTCCGCAAACTGTATATCGCAAACTGTATATCGCAATCGCAAACTGTATATCGCGAAGTAATGAACTATTCAATTTCCCAAACGTTTTACGGCCATTTTCTTTACAAAATTGTTGCTCTAAAGTTACCATGGAATGGCAAAGACTTTAAAAGGATAAGATGGACTACTTAAGAGTTACGGCGAGCCGGGCTGATAGAGTTATCGTTAGTGGGGTAGTTATCCAAAGTATAACTGACTCATGAAAAGAGAACTCTCTCAGGTTTGAAAAAAATAGTTCATGTAACCTAAATGTGTCACGTTTAAAAGGGACATAACCAGTGTTTCTGTCCTCACTACTCATATAGGGAAAAAGGACCGGATATTCGTCTTTCTTTTCAGTGTCTTTGGGAATGGTCAGAACGATAGCCATGCTGAATATCCACTTCCTCAACAACAGAGTAAAGATATAGTCAGAGAGAAGAAAGAAGCCAAGGCGACTTTGCTTTAAAGGGGTCGGGTTTCTCCATGTATATTATCTTCTGCGGTCAGGGTTATAGTCCCTCCATACGTCCGCTAATCCTAATTCTTCTATCATATCAAGCACCTTATTCTGAGCCCTAACATTACTATCATGCTTGTAACTATCGTAGTCTAATGACGGATCTAAAACAAGATTCCAGTCACATACTGCTATTACATAGTTGGTTTTGAATTGTTCAATCTTATCTTTTAGTTCTTCATAAAATTCTGGATTATCGTTATCCGGGCCGTAAACATTGACTAATAAGATAATGATGGTCTATATGGCTCTCATCAAAATAATTAAACAATTCCCATTTGTATCTCTATGAGTGCTTTTTATCTTAAATTCAAAAGTATTAATGAACAAAATACAAACAAAGATATTCTAAAAGGGTAAGATGGACTACTTAAGAGCTCAGCGAACCGGGCTGATAGAGTTATCGTTAGTGGCGACAGTACACTATTCACAGTGCAGGCTATCCAAAAACTCAGACTGGAACTTGAACGGAGAATTCAACTGGCCTATCGATGTGTAAAATGTGTCCTGTTTAAAAGGGACATAACCAGTGTTTCTGTCCTCACTACTCATATAGGGAAAAGAGACCGGATGCTTATCTTCCCCTATACAGTCTTTGATACAAACCCCTCTCGAATTAGACTTACAGGACGCAAAATAACAGTTGTAACCCCACTCTGCGGTACCCGTCACCACAAAATGAGTCGTGGTGTCCCAGATGTCACTTTTGAGTTATTAACAAATTGTTATTTTGCATTAAAAAAGCTTTCCAACAAACCAAAAAGTTTGTAAATCGGACAATTTGTTGCAAATTTATGAAGATTTGAAATCGTATACTCAGGGAATCGGCGAAATGAAAATATGCAACCGGAAAATTTCTAAATGTGTACAAAACAACCAGATGTTTCTGATATAAACACACTTTTAAGGCAGAAAGGATTGTTTTTACACTTCAATACTTATGTACATGGTAGATAAAGGCCCATTGTTCAATAATAAGTCAAAATCTGAGAATTGATGATTTGACCCCCTTCCACATAAAATTGTCCCTAGGGGACAAGTGAACTAGGGACAATGCGACTCATTTTGTGGTGACAG
>CM065699.1:33064967-33077852 GCA_017654935.2 Phymorhynchus buccinoides
AAATGACATAATATAGCTGATATACCAAATAAAGACAGTCACAATGAAGAACACAATGCAGCACGAAAGTTAACTTAAAGGCTTTGTATAAGAACAAGGCAAATCTTTTAATTAACAATATTTTCCTGAGAAAAAGAGAAGCAACACAAGTCTCTCTCTCTCTCTCTCTCTCTCTCTCTCTCTCTACTTCTCTCTCTCTCTCTCTCTCTCTCTCTTTCTCAATGGTTGGTTTAAACGTCTAATTAGGCGTAGCCTCTTAGACAGACAGACAACGTTCTAAACCACGCCTCTTTTTTTTTTCTCTTTTTTTTTTTACTGATATCATCATTTTCACGGGCCATGACTGCCAAAATAGCTGAGGGGGTCATCTGCGCTAATGACGCGTAACGGAATGAAAATTTGTTTAACGTCCTCCCGGGTCTGGAACAGACACATACGGGACATTAGTGGATAATCATAAAGATGGTGGGAACGATCCTGGAGGCAATGCCCCGGAGGCAGCGCAACACCAGTAAAGTCCCGATTTTTTTAACAATACAGATAAGCATAATTACATGAGAATTGGTGACGCATGGCTGGGCTTACAATTTGTTTATACAGTGGAACCTCCCTTATAAGACCTTAAAAAATCATCCAAAAATTAGGTCTTATAAGGGAGGGGTCTAAAGGGAGGGTAATTTTAACACTTAGGGGAAGACGGGGTAAAAAGCGCATGGGCGGGTAAGAAGCCCACCCCAATTATCTCATGAAATAAAGAAACTTTCAGTCAAATTTGCCCATGAGAACGAATGCTAGACATTAAACGCTCGTCTCATGGGTCAAAATGAGAATTTGCTTCATTTCAATAGATAATTGGGGTGGGCTTCTTACCCGCCCATGCGCTTTTTACCCCGTCTTCCCATACAAAGAAGGGCAATGTCTCAGAAAAGTAGGTCTTATATGGGAAGGAGTCTTATAATGGGAGGTCTTATAAGGGAGGTTCCACTGTATTCAGAGGCGAAATGGGACAAGCCGAATCGGCACGTCATCAACCTGCCAGCCGTAGCCCACAAGCTGTGTGGTGAACCAGGGGCAGGCAACTGGGCCTGGATAGCAGTAATAATAATAAGGGCAGGGAGTTCAGTGTGTGTCATCCGATCAGCTGTCACTGAGTACACCACAACAATGCCATGCCAGCTCCTAGAAAAGCCGATTCGCCTGTGGATTCGCCCCTGGTCGCAGAGAATGGGATTTTGTTCTCCTCCCCTGCTCTCCAAGACTTCTTGCCAGGCGGTGGTTTTAGAAGTGTTATTTCCCCTTAATATGCTATTGTTTTCTCTCTCTCTCTCTCTCTCTCTCTCTCTCTCTCTCTCTCTCTCTCTCTCTCTCTCTCTCTCTCTCTCTCTCTCTCTCTCTCTCTCTCTCTCTCTCTCTCTCTCTCTCTCTGAGTGTGCGTGCCTGCGAACGTGTGTGTGTAGGCTGTGTGTGTGTGTGTGTGTGTGTGTGTGTGTGATCGCGCATGTCTGAGTTTGATCTGATCTGATGAGGACTTGGGAGCTTTCTGGGAGAAGGAACAAAAGGGGAGGAGGAGGAGAGGGTGGGGGGAGGAGATGCGGTAGGCGACAGAAGAATAATGAAAAGAAAGAAGGGGTGGTGGTGGTGGTGGAGGAGGGAGAACAAGATAGGGGAAAGGGGGGGGGGGGGCATTGATGTTGCCCGTTTTATCTTTAAAATTTTTTTATCTGTCTTTATGATAAAGGCAAAGATAAAAGTTTATCTTTGAAACAAATGTACTGAAACAGTACAACCAAAACCTCCCCCAAAAGACAGTTCGTTTTCAATTTTGTTTTCGGTCCCGGGACAGTGGGTGGATGCCTCGTGCCTCCATATGGGGAGCTAGACGACCCCGCCGTGCCCCCTCCATGAGTCTCTCCCTGTGGGGATACCCGGGGGTCTTTCATACAAATAGTTCCCCCACCTTCTGGAAGTTCTGTGCTTGTAACTTCCTCTAATCTGTCACTCTCTTTGACTCTGCCTTTTCCCTTTGCTTTCTGTCATCTACTATCTTTCTGACTAATCTTATTGGCCCATTCTCCTGCCTTTTGAAGAGAAATCTTCAAAAACAAAGTTCTTATTTGAGATCCTCGGAAATTGGAATGCATCAGCTGTACGCAGTGGGGAGATCCATGAAAATTGAAAACCGGATACATACGTACCTTACCCATACGTACCTTACCCATTACGGTCAGATGGCCTGGGAGCGCAGAAGAAGAAGAAGTTTTAGCTCCCCAAGAAACCAACACGAACCGATTGCGAGATAATAAGAAGTATATTTGGGACTGAGCAGCATCCCATTGTTTGTGTGGCATTGTTGTTTATAAGATATAATTGTCTTTGCCATGTTTTTGCCTTTGACTGTCTGTGTGTGCCTCATATTTAAAAATTAAAAAAATCTAATTTTGTGGAAGGACAGGTACAGTGGGACCTCCCTTATAAGACCCCCCATTATAAGACTCCCTCCCACATAAGACTTACTTCTCTGATACATCGCCCTTCTCTGTAAGCATTACAGAGCTTTATTGACCACCATACACTCCTTAAGAGGCTTCAAATCACCTATGGAATATCAAGCACTGCTCTGTCATGGTTCTCGTCTTACCTTTCTGGTCGAACTCAGTCTGTCTCCATCAATGACTCATCTTCTGCAATGGTTGGCCTCACATGTGGGGTTCCTCAAGGCTCAGTACGGTCAGTCTGTCTCCATCAATGACTCATCTTCTGCAATGGTTGGCCTCACATGTGGGGTTCCCCAAGGCTCAGTACTTGGACCAGTCCTCTTCATCATGTATACTAAACCTCTGTCCGAGTTGATCACTTCTCATTCAGTTGATTCTCAGTCTTTTGCTGATGATACACAACTCCACAAGCCTGTATCCCCATCTACCATTCTTCCTTCTATAACATAGATTATCTTCACTGGAATTCTGCATTCGCAACATCAAATCATGGATGCTACAAAACAAACTGAAGCGGAATGACGACAAAACGGATGCCTTGTTCATCCACTCTCCATCTAGACAACTTTCGTACCCAAAGCCTGATTCCATCTCTGTCTGTGACACTCAAATACCTTTTTCTTCTTCTGCTAGAAATCTTGGCTTCCACATCTCTCAAGATCTGAGTGTTGACACTGACACAAGTTCAAACTATCTGTCGGTCCACATACTGTGAGCTGCGTCGCATTGGTACGATTCGCCATCTCCTGTCTATAGATACTGCTAAGATACTAGTCTGCGCTTTTGTTCTCTCTAAATTATATTATTGTAATTTACTCTTGTATGGCTGCCCTCAACACCTCATTGACAAGCTTCAAAAAGTCCAGAACTCTGCTGCCAGACTTGTCCTCAAGGTCTCTAAGTATCATCATGTTCAACCACTCCTGATATCCCTCCATTGGCTTCCCATCAAAGCACTATTGACTACCAAATTTCCACTCTATGTCATTCTTATTTCTCTGGAAATGCCCCTAGCTACATCTCTGACATGCTTTCTGTCTATACTCCATCAAGGCAATTGCGGTCATCTTCAGATTCCAAAATTCTCTGTGTTCCTAGTACACGAACAAAAATGTTTGGTGAGCGCTCCTTTTCCTTTTCGGCCCCATCAGTTTGGAACTCCTTACCACGCGAAATTCGCCATATCCAGTCCTTGCAATGTTTCAAATCAGCTCTCAAGACCCACCTATTCAAGCTACATCACAACCTTTAGGCCACATTACTTCTGGACTCTATTCTCACACACACCCTCCCCTCCCCCCTCCCCCCCCATATTAGTTTCACTGTGTGTTGACTGCAATGTCTACGTCAGCTTTGTTGCGAGAGAGAGAGAGAGAGAGAGAGAGAGAGAGAGAGAGAGAGAGAGAGAGAGAGAGAGAGGAGAGAGAGAGAGAGAGAGAGAGAGAGTGTTGATGCTTTATTCAACTGATTGAATGAAAAATGGTGTTTTACGTCCTCTCGGTCTGGAACAGACACATATGGGACATTTGTAGATACAAAGATGGTGGGAACAATACTGGAGGCAATGCCCGGAGGCAGTGCAACACCAGTAAAGTCCCTTTTTTTTTTTAACAATACAGATAGGTGCTTAAGCGCGATATTATTCAACTGATTGTATTTTGTATTGTGTTTTGGGTGGGGTGAGTGGTGGTGATGGTAACGGTGTGTGTGTGTGAGAGTGCGTGTATGTGCGTACGTGCGTGTATGTGTGGGTGTGTATGTGTATGTCTATTTGCATGTGTGTGAGCGATTACTTGTTTTTGTTGTTGAATTTCTTGCTTTTAATTTTTGTTGTTGTTAAGCGCATAGAGCTCCACGTTTGGTGGAGGAGTGCGCTATATAAATGATTCACTATTATTATTATTATTAAAATTACCTCCCTTATTCCTCCGAAGTGCGGAATGTGGCTGCCCACGTGGCGGGGCAATAAAAAAGGGTCACACACGTAATGTTCTCATCCCTAGCTGGTGCATTTGTACCATAGTGTTCAAGTGCTTTGGCTGTTGAGTCTAGTCTTTTAGCCAGGGTACTACAACAACAACACACAACCTCCCTTATAAGACCCCCCCCCCCCCTTATAAGACCTCGTTTTGGATGATTTTCGAAGGTCTTATAAGGGAGGTTCTACTGTACCATCTAGCCTAAAAATGTTTCAGGTTGGTGGTTGGTTTGTTAAAAAAAAAAAAGAAGAAGTGTTTAATCAAACAAATAGAACGAAAATATAGACGTTCGAGAATAATAATAATGGGAATTTATATAGCGCTCTTTCTCACATGAGCTCAGTGCGCTTTACATTGATAACAAGAACATTAAAGGCAAACAAATAATTAATCATTAGAAAGTAAAATAAGCACGATGCTTGCACGCAACGTTCTCTTACTTCCTTACTCTCTCTCAGCTCACACACACACACACACACACACACACACACACACATATTACACACACACACACGCACACATACACACACATGCATGCATGCACACACACACACTCACACACAATTAATTATACAAGAGTAAAATAGTTACAATATGAACATTCTAAGAAGAAACATAGAGACCACATTCACATTCTCAATCAAGTTTGAATACAATACTGCAACTTGAAATAAAATCATACTGCCATCAACATGACTGAATTGTAATAGACAAATTTTGCAAAAATAAAAATACCCTTCTACCTCATTTACAAGCATGTTTACAAAACGTAGACATTCTAGAGAAGACTAAGAAAGAAAAAGAACCAGACAGGAAAATGAAGAGAGACAAAAAAACAAACAAAAACATAGAAAAATGACGAGAGAGAGAGAGAGAGAGAGAGAGAGAGAGAGAGAGAGAGAGAGAGAGAGAGAGAGAGAGAGAGAGAGAGAGAGAGCAAACGTTCTCTCGTTTCCAACTAAAGGGAAATAACTGGGTCCTTATTGTTAGGAAAACAGATTGTTTCCCTTTCTCCAGCCCTGAGAGTGAGAGGAGATGATGAAAAAGCCTTATCCTGGTTGCCAGTCTGGTTCTGGTTAGGCAGTCGAGAGCACCCCCCCCCTCCCACCCACTCCCCCCCCCGCCCACACACACAAAGACATGGCCAGCCAGAACACATGTGCTAGCTGCTGTTGTTTAAAAATTGACATTATGTGACAGTACATGGGAAAAACAGACATAATGGAATTTAAACATAAATTGAGATTTTAATTTTTCATGATGGAACAAAGATTCCTTGTTAATACACAGAAAAACCGAATTGAGTTATCTTGTCTAGTTTTTATTTTATAATTATTTGAAGTTTGGCATTCAAAATAGATCATAATTTGCAGAAATTGGGCACATAATAGGAGATACAATGTTGCCTCTTTGTTTTCATTGACTTGATTTAGAAAAGTCAAATAAACAAATAAATTATTCAAAATTGTCTTTCATGTTGTGGCATACTGGTAGAAACATACATAAGACATAAATTTGCCCTAAATAGAACATTTTGGGGGGGATTGTTGACTAATTTTGGCGTTTGTTCAAAACATTCTGAGCGACTTATGTAGTTTTTTTCCCATGCACCATCACATTTTCTTAGATTTGGGCTGGGATGCTCTCATGTTGGGCAATGCCCACATCCAGCAGTCAAAAGTACAGATATATATATATATATATTGTTTGCTTTGATAAAGCTTTTCTGTGTCCAATGTCTTTATTTGTGAACCTCAGAAACAAAACCAGTTAACGTTAACTTTGAGTAATGTTCTGTGTTCCCAAAAAAAATAATAATTTTTTTTTATATAAATTGTGCTGATTTACTTTTTCTCCCAATGGGGGAGGGACAGTGCCTTATGCAAAGACAGCTGTTTCGACCTAAGAGAAGGTCTCATCAGTTTGCATGATCGGCCTGCAATTTGACTGTCCAGTGGATGTCAACCTGAGCAAAAAAGACATTCTACAAGAGAATGGTGTCCTCTTTTGCATCAAATCGAAAATCCATAATAAAAGCAAACCAGCACTAAGTTAAACCAGAAATAGTAAAAAATCTTATGAAAATCTTATGTAAAATGAACAAAATAATAATGTTCTGAAATTTTAATTTCAAAACCTAATAGACATGACTAGGGAGGGCTAACTACTGAGATGGTATCCAAATTAAGGATAAAAATAGCATGAAAGAAATATCTCAGTGAATAGCCAGCTCCGTACCCCTACTCTTGAAGGACTGAAAAGTTAGTGCATTTGAAATGCAGAATAGTTTGCTTTGCTATATATTCTAGTACTGTCAGTCATCAGATATCTTATCCTTTAGTGAATCAAGGTTCAACAGCGAGACAAACATACATACAAACAGAGAGACAAGACAGGTAGAGATAGTGAGAGAGAGAAAGTGAAAAGAGAAAGACGGGGAGGAGACAGAGACAGAATGAAACAGAGGAGAGAAAACAACAAGACCAACTCACTTGCAATCTGTGCTCACAAAAGTTTACTCACCACTTATCATGAACATTCAATACAATATCATCTGATCGTTTTTCTTTGCGAAAACAAAAGGCAACAAGTCGCAAGATATGCTTCTGTAACATGATATGCAAATGTTAGTAAGAGAGACGACAAATCGAGGGTGAATGCCAGAACTGCCCATCTGTGCTCTTTATTCCTTTTGAGATAGACCGTTCTGGCAGGCACCCCTCGAAATTGACAAATTGCCCATCGAGCTTAATTCTTAAAAAATATAAATCGGGACAAGAAAACCGAACAGCAAATACCAAAATTTCATCACTTTTACGAAACAAAACAAAAACATGTGCACAGACAAATCTTCGCTAAAGGCGGCACTAACCAAAAATAATGAAGGAAAAAAAAAGAAGAAAATTAAGGCACTGAAATTATATCAGTCATTTTTGTTCTTGACATAAAAGGTAATGAAAGTTGCCACGAGAACATTTAACATACCTAAACAACGTCTTTCGTCAATAACCTAAAATTAATTTAACAAAACGAAAATAATGTATTTTTTTCAGTTACAGAGAAAGAAAGAATGACAGAAAGATAAACAGATAAAATGAAAGAAAGGAAAGGAAAGAAACAGCAACAGAAAAGAAAAGAATAGAAACAAAGAAATGAAGAAAGAACAGAAAGACACAGAAACTAAAAAAAGAAGAAACAAATTAACAGTGTGAAATGCTCCTGATCGGAGTGTGTAACGGGGTGGCAGGTGTGTGTGATGTGTGTGTGTGTTGTTGTGTCTGTGTGTGTGTGAGTGAGAGCGGATGTCGTGTGTGTGTGCGTGCGCGTGTGTGTGTGTGTGAGTGCGTGCGTGCTTGCGTGTCGGTGTGTGTGTGTGTGTGTGCGTGTGTGCTGCGTGCGTGCGAGTGTGTGCGTGCGTGTGTGTGTGTGTGAGTGTGTGTGTGCTGTGTGTGTATGTGTGTGTGTGTGTGGTAGTGTGTGTATGTGTGTGCGTGTGCGCGTGTGTGTGTGTGTGTTTGTGTTTGTTTGTGTGTGTGTGTGCCTGCGTGTGTGCGTGTGCGCGCGTGTGTGTGTGTGAGTGTGTGTGTGTGTGAGTGAGTGTGTGTGTGATGTGTGTGTGTGTGTGTTGTGTGTGTGTGAGTGAGTGAGTGCTGGGCTCCCAGGAACCCATACGTACAGGGTCTGTGAGTTGTTTCTTAAATTTATGAATATGTACATTATATATGGTGTTCGTCTTATATATAATTGATGTTTTAAACATAAATGTGTCTTTATATTGCAGTTATGTATTCTTATGCAGAGCTGTGTTCTTTTATGTCTTGTTTTATATTTAAGCATGATTTGAAAAATATTGTTCTATGTGATGTCGTTTATGTTGAAAATGCGCGGGTGTTGCCATATTTAATTGTTCTCATTTTAATATAATAAAGATTTGTTGCAGTTGAAGTTGACCCCCATTTGGGGGTCTATGAAGTACTAAAATTCTAAAGGACCCTCTAAAAGAGAATGTGCAGGGGGGGTTCCCAGGGATGCACTAGAAAAAAATTCTTTTCAGCATTCGCAATGCCACCTGGTGACCCTCTATCCCGCCTCTAGGACCCTCTATACTGTAAGTGAAGGAGTCCCTGGGGCCCCTTGTTTTGCGGGACGATTGAGAGCCCTGGAGTGTTTGGCACACCTGCACACATGCATATTTTTGTGCATGCGTTTATGGATGAGTGCAGGAATAACTGTATGCATGCGTGTGGGCTTAAAAAAACCATATTCCATATCTTTAAACCACATATGATAATATCGACCGCAGAAGAAGAAGAAGAAGAAACCACATACACTCACTAAAGCACACACACCATCACCACACATGAAACGAAACGCACATAACTATACTGTTAATAATAAAAACAAAAGGCAACAACATTCAGGAAAGCAATGTAATACAGTGGAACCTCCCTTACAAGACCTTCAAAAATCATCCAAAAATGAGGTCTTATAAGGGAGGGGTCTACAAAGGGAGGTAATTTTAATAGTGGGAACCTCCTTTATAAGACCTTCCATTATAAGACTCCCTACCATATTAAGACCTACTTCTCTGAGACATTGCCCCTTCTTTTGTAAGTATTAAAATTACCTCCCTTATAAGACCCCTCTCTTATAAGACCTCATTTTGGATGATTTTTGAAGGTCTTATAAGGGAGGTTCCATTGTACTTACAAAGAAGGGCAATGTCTCAGAGAAGTAGGTCTTATAATGGGAGGGTGTCTTATACGGGAGGTTCCACTGTAACACATGACTCCTACTGATTCTGGACGTGGTACACTGGACAGGCACTGTACAGTTAACGCACCTTTCAAAACAAAATTTGGTATTTTCGAAGTTTCGACAAATTGTATTTGTCGGAATGTCGAAGGAACAACCTTTAAGTGTAACAAGTTGGACATTCTTGCCTCTAATTGGATACTCGGTATTCACATCTGTATTGTTAAAAAATTCGGGACTTTCCTGGTGTTGCACTGCCTCCGGGCATTGCCTCCCACTACCATCTTTATATCTACTAATGTCCCACAATTTTTTTATGTGTCTGTTCCAGACCGGAGAACATTAAGCAGAATTTCATAATTCAAGCTTCTATTATTTCTCTACAATTTTTATTTCAGAATTCAAATAAATAAACGATAAGTTCAAAGTAGGGTTGTCGCGTTTCTTTTTCTTAAACCGCATATATATATATCTGAAAGGTCTTGGGCTGGCACTGTAGATTCCGTCTTATTCCTGCAAAAGCGGAATGTTCAAATCCACATCCTCATGGGTGCTCCTCTTGGAAATTTTCAAAAATCCTGCAAGGGCAGGGGTCCAGAGGCCGCCCCGGCCCTGGCGGAATGCAGGGACCCTCGCCCCTCCTGGGGGGTTCCGGGGGGCAATGCCCCCTGGAAGCTGATGGGAAACAATAGTTGCCAATGTAATTGGCAGGCTCTTGTTGCACTTTCACTTCTGGCTAAATTTCATGACTTCTATAACCAGCAAAATGCATTTTCTTAAATTCTCATAATCCGGCAACGCCGGCTCTAGGCCATAAAACAATCCTGAACTTCAGGACATCCTGGAGAAAAACAAATCCTGAACTTCAGGACATCCTGAAAGCAGGAGCATCCATGCATCCTCATAATATTGGGCCCATAATATTACCAGACACGGGTTCAATATCACAACCAAAGTACGTGGTTTTGTTGTTCTGCTTGGGGTACAAAAATATCCATACATCCAAACATCAATTTATTGATTAAACTTCAGCAATTCATGACTGAAGAAAGAATACAGTTTATAAACAAAAACCCAGTGGAAATCAAAAACAAATAGTTAGCAGGTGTGTGTGTGTGAGTGTGTGTGAAAGTGTGTGTTGTGTGGGTATGTGTGCTTGCATGTGTATGAGCGTATATGTGCGCAGGAGAAATTGTGTTCGGCTAGAGAGAGAGTGGTGTGGCCTCTATGCGAGTACATGTGTGTGAGTGTGAGTGCGTGTGTGTGTGTGTGTGTGTGCTGGCGCGCGCATGTGTGTGTGCATGTGTGTGTTTGTACATGTGTATGTTTGTGTAAGTGTGTGCGCGTTTCAGTGAGAATGTGTGTTCTGTGCGCTTGATGAAATGTGTGTGGGTTTGTGTACGTATTTCTGTGTGTGCAAGACCGGCGTTTCCACTCGCAAGGTGCGTGCAGGGGACGGTTGTCTGTGTGTCTGTGTGGTGGTGTCAGTGTGTGTGTGTGCATGTCTGTGAGTGTTTCAATGCTGATTGTAAAGCGCTCTGTGGTCGATAAAAAGCTCTACATAAATGTACATTTATGTTTTATTATTATTATTATAAACAATTATTACATACAAAGACTATATCGCACACTTAGAATGTAACTCACTGAAAAAGAAATGAAGAAAGTTTTTGTTTTTTAAACTGATATGTTGAGTAAGCCATTGCCGATATGTTGTGTAAACATATACTATATGTCAAGGGAAAAGGGTAAAAAGAGATTCCATTTTTGCATTACATTGAGAGACAAAGAAAAACCAAACAAATATCATCATTATTACAATGTGTTTTCAAAATAATTTTTTTTAAAATGTGATGCAGCACAGGAAAACCAGGCTAATGTCGTAAATGATCACTTTTGATTGACTTATTCATATTTTCAGAAAGGCCAGAGACAACAGATTAACAGGCACAAAACAGAATTCATCTATCTCTAATAGTGTATTTTTAACAATTATTCAATCAATCAAATCTCTCTCTCTCCTCTCTCTCGTCTCTCGTCTCTCTCTTTCTCCTCTCTTTGTTGCTGGCGCGAGCTTATCTGGGTACTAAATCGCGTACTGCAGGTGTACGAAGGTGTGAAATAACTGCCGGAAAATTTTGAAAATGCTCAATGACGATGTTTTTTTCCTGAGAGCGCAATTAAGACTGATTAATAAGTTAAACCAGTAAAAACTAAAGTCTCATACGCTGGCAAAATAAGAGAGGACCCTAAGGATTTTATGGTTACTTTTTAATCTCATAGCGTAGAATTACCCTAAAACTCTCAAGAGAAAAATTAAAGGACTAAAAGCATGCGGTTAAAACTTTGAAAAATAAGTTACGAATATATGCGATTGAGCTAAAAAATGCATTTAGTTAAATGAGAAAAAAAAAACCAGGTCTGATCACCTCCTGAACGCATAAATTAAAAAAATTATAAAATAACAAACACAATGCACATGTACCACCAAAATATAAGAAAGAAAAAAGTTAAAAAAGAAAACACAATAGGGCCCAGAGTATACAGTTGTACCTCCCTTATAAGACCTTCAAAAAGTCATCCAAAATTAGGTCTTATAAAGGAGTGGTCTTGTAAGGGAGGTAATTTTAACACAAAGAAGGGCAACGTCTCAGAGAAGTAAGTCTTATGTGGGAAGAAGTCTTATAATGGGAGGTATTATAAAGGAGTTCCCACTGTACTGTTTCATAATCTATCCGAAATTTGAGAGCTCATTTGTGATACAGAAAGACAATGACACAAAAGTAGTCTCTGATTTTCCCGTGCTGTTAATGTAATTGAATGAACTTCTGTCAGGGGTGTCGATCAAGTAAAAGAGATGCATGACGCATGTACTGTAGGAAAGACTTGCTATACCATCTACACAATTCTTAGAGTCGTCTGGATAGCGAAAAATTGCGTAGTCTCGGCGCTCAAAATGTGTAGTCCTCTTCATTAACCGCTTGACTGCCAGAGAAAATTAAAGAAAAAATCAATTGTGCAAATCATGCCACGAATAAACACAACTGATAGAGGCTAATCTGGCAAAATGGCATGGGGGTATAACTCTCTTGACTGTGCTAGAGCAAAAAAACAGCTTTTCAGAGTTATGCCTCTTCATCTGATGCCGTCTATCAGTGATGTCATGAGGTCAGTACGTATTACGTTGGTGGCAGTCAAGGGATTAAACCATCAAACAAGTTTCATTGAAAATGAGTATTTTAGAGCATTGTTGTCAATTTTGAAGATTAGTAGATGGCCAAAGTGAGTAGAATACTGCTCAGTAAAGAGTAGAGTAAACAGGTCTGGTATAATATTCATGAAGCATAAAAACGGTTTATTTTAATAAGTGATTTGAAATTATGTACTTCCTCTCTCTCTCTCTCTCTTTCCTTCCCCCTCTCTCCACAGTGCAAACATCATTCGTAAAAACAAAATGGACACATTTGAGGATATGAAATTACTTATCTCCCCCACAGATCACACACGCATACACACACTACACAAAGGTTTTAAAATAAGATCAACATGAGTGGAACCAGAGTTGGGAGCCTGGCTGGTGAACTAAGACAATGGCATATAAAACGTGATAGAAATTGTCAACAAACGACATTTTAGCCTCAATAGTGTACTTGTAT
>CM065699.1:33078352-33083352 GCA_017654935.2 Phymorhynchus buccinoides
CCCTCCAGACGTCCGCTAATCCTAATTCTTCTATCATATCAAGCACCTTATTCTGAGCCCTAACATTACTATCATGCTTGTAACTATCGTAGTCTAATGACGGATCTAAAACAAGATTCCAGTCACATACTGCTATTACATAGTTGGTTTTGAATTGTTCAATCTTATCTTTTAGTTCTTCATAAAATTCTGGATTATCGTTATCCGGGCCGTAAACATTGACTAATAAGATAATGATGGTCTATATGGCTCTCATCAAAATAATTAAACAATTCCCATTTGTATCTCTATGAGTGCTTTTTATCTTAAATTCAAAAGTATTAATGAACAAAATACTAACACAAAGATATTCTAAAATTGTAAGATGTGATTACTTAAGAGCTCGGCGAACTGGGCTGATAGAGTTATCGTTAGTGGCGACAGTACACTTTTCACAGTGGAGGCTATCAAAAAACTCAGACTGGAACTTGAACGGAGAATTCAACTGGCCTATCGACGTGTAAAACGTGTCCTGTTTAAAAGGGACATAACCAGTGTTTCTGTGCTCACTACTCATATAGGGAAAAGAGACCGGATGCTTATCTTCCCCTATACAGTCTTTGATACAAACCCCTCTCGAATTAGACTTACAGGACGCAAAATAACAGTTGTAACCCCACTCTGCGGTACCCGTCACCACAAAATGAGTCGTGATGTCCCAGATGTCACTTTTGAGTTATTAACAAATTGTTATTTTGCATTAAACAAAAGCTTCTTTCCAAGCAAACCAAAAAGTTTGTCAATCGGACTATTTGTTGCAAAGTTATAAAGATTTGAAGTCGTATACTCAGGGAATTGGTGAAATGAGAAAATGCAACCGGAAAATTTCTAAATGTGTACAAAACAACCAGATGTTTCTGATATAAACACACTTTTAAGGCAGAAAGGATTGTTTTTTACACTTCAATACTTATGTACATGGTAGATAAAGGCCCATTTATCATTACCCATTGTTCAATAATAATAAGTCAAAATCTGAGAATTGATGATTTGACCCCCTTCCACATAAAATTGTCCCCATAGGGGACAAGTGAACTAGGGACAATGCGACTCATTTTGTGGTGACAGGTCACAAAGTTTCTAGCCCTCTGTCGAAGTGAGTGTCTTGAAGAAAATATATAGAGAACGCCTTTTGTCTTAGGTAAGCCTACTGAAAAACATCACGCCTCTTGTGAGCATTTCTTAAGCCCTGGCAGTTCAGGGAGGCAACAGAAATAGTGTCCATTTTGTGTTAAACAATACAAATCTTACCTGTAAAACACTTGGGGCACAGACTGGCTTATTCCATAAAGAAGGTTTTCGCCTGCTAGTTTCATTAACAAACACGACAAAGGTAGTGTATCCAGGTGTAGCAATCCTCACAATCACACAACCACACATGCCGTATGAGTTTATACATAGGTACAAAAAGCTTATTTCGCATACTGCCAACCAAGCCATCAGATCAAACAATGAGGCAAATAGATTTTTTTTTTTTAAAGTCGTACGAAAAGAAAGGAAAGTAATAAAATACAACTTTACTTGACAAGTGTTCAATGACAGGCCAAGCGACAATCCCCGGCTTTACTTAGACGAGAAAATACGCAAAACGTGTGCCTTAAAAAGCGAACAAAAAGAAAACGAAAAGGAAAAAACCAAAAAAAACTTCCCCGCAAAAAGCGTGCTAAAAAAGTGAAATAGTGACATTTTACATGGACATTAGAATGATGAAAGTGAAGACTTCTTGAAAAAGTTAGTGACGTTTTACATGGACATTAGAATGATGAAAATGATGACTTCTTGAAAAACAAACAGCGACATTTTACATGGACATTAGAATGATGAAAGTGAAGACTTCTTGAAAACAAATAGCGACATTTGACAGGAACATTAGAATGATGAAAGTGAAGATTTCTTGAAAGCGTTAGCGACGTGTTACATGGACATTACAATGATGAAAGTGAAGACTTCTTGAAAAACAAATTAGTGACATTTGACAGGGACATTAGAATGATGAAAGTGAAGATTTCTTGAAAGCGTTAGCGACATGTTACATGGACATTACAATGATGAAAATGATGACTTCTTGAAAACGTTAGCGACATTTTACATGGACATTACAATGATGAAAATGATGACTTCTTGAAAAACAAATAGCGACATGTTGCATGGACATTACAATGATGAAAGTGAAGACTTCTTGAAAAACAAATTAGTGACATTTTACATAATGAAAGTGGTAACTTCTCGAAAAGGTGTCACAGAATGTTGAAGCGTTAACATGCCTCCCAGGTAGGCTTACCATTGTCTTCACCCATTCCCCCCCCCCCCCCCCCCCCCAACACATGGTACAGCTTCGTGGAAGATTGTGGTTCTCAAACTAGCTAGGGGGCATTTGCACTGACTCATTGAGATAAGAGAGAGAGAGAGAGAGATAGAGAGAGAGAGAGAGAGAGGAGAGAGAGAGAGAGAGAGAGAGAGAGAGAGAGAGAGAGAGAGAGAGAGAGAGAGAGAAGAGAGAGAGAGAGAGAGAGATTAGCCCGACTGTTTGTGTTTTGTACCAGCTTTAACTTTCTTTACACTCGTTCACCTCTCTCTCTCTCTATGTCTCTCTCTCTCCCCCCCCCCCTCTCTCTCTGTCTGTCTCTCTCTTTTCCCTCTCTCTCTCTCTCTCTCCGTCTGTCTCTCTCTCTCTCTCTCTCTCTCTCTCTCTCTCTCTTTTTGTCTTTCTCTCTCTCTCTCTCTCGCCTCCTCTCTCTCTTCTCTCTCTCTCTCTCTCTCTCTTCTCTCTCTCTCTCTTCTCTCTCTCCTCTCTCTCTCTCTCTCTCTCTGGCTACACGTCCACTAAAATCGTACGACTATACGATACGATTCGATCACGCGGTCTCGTAGAACAAAATGTGATTCGCGCCTCGAGACTACGTGATCGAATCGTAGCGTACAGTCGTACGATTTCAGCTGACGTGTAGCCGAGCCTCTAGTGCTGCAGCCACAGGGATCGGTTGGCGTTTAAAGACCTTCCCCAACGCCCGTTGTACGTTGTCCTCAGATACATTGGGCAGAGAATGGGGATGCACCCTGGGCAAGGTATTTCAATCTCCACTATAAACACATTCTAACCCAGCCGCCCAGGATAGCAAGCAACTGCTGCCAAACAGCAGCATGATTTTTTGATCGCCCTGTCACTATAGACCCTAATAATTATGGTCGGAGAAGTTTTGGGAAGAAAAGTAGGTCCCACCTGCGCTGCACTCAAGTCAGTCAAAGATCTCAGCATCAACAACAAAAAGCAATCGAATTGAAAACGAAAACGAAAAATAGTGTTTCACGTCCTCTCGGTCTCAGTGGAACAGACACATGTGGGACATTTGTAAAATACAAAGATGGTGGGAACAATACTGGAGGCAATGCCCGGAGGCAGTGCAACACCAGTAAAGTCCCGAATTTTTTTTATAATACAGATATGTGTAGCAGTAACCACACCTCGGTTAAACCTCATCGGCTATGGTACCACCACATAAAAAGTGTTACGTCCTCTCGGCCAAAGATCTAAATTCTGTGAATTTAGATCTTGGTTAGAAGGCCCTACAGACATTAGCCCGACTGTTTGTGTTTTGTACCAAACAGCAGCATGGGATTCTGATCGCCCTGTCACTATTATTAGTATTATAGACACTAATAAGTATGGTCGGAGAAGTTCTGGGGGGAAAAATGATAAACTCTGAGGTCCCACCTGCTGCACTCAAGTCAAAGATCTCAGCATCGACTAAAAAAAAAAGCAGTCGAATTGTCAACTGAATCCCTATAAAATTTGAAACCTTCCCATACCTCCCACACAAAATAAAAAGCAGGCATGGACGGAAAAAAAGGGTGGTGCCGCATTAGCTGCGACTCGTTCTCCCCGGCTTAAAACTAAGCTAGCCCGAATTTGGCATTCGGCTTAGAGGTATGACTATAAAATTACGCAATATGCCTACACAAAAAATACAGTCTCGGTACATTTTACATTATATTTATGAAATTGAACAAAGGGGGAATACTCTTTTTCTAATTAACTCCCCTCCACTATGTTTATTATTGAACGCAACAAACAATGCCTGGCTAGATGCTGCTACCAAAGATTGTATTTCTATTTGTAACCCTCTTTGCTGCTACTACTAAACGAAGCTTGATTCTGACCAGCTTGAACTTTCTTTACACTCGTTGACCCCTCCTCTCTCTCTCTCTCTCTCTCTCTCTCTCTCTCATCTCTCTCTCTCTCTCTCTCTCTCTCTCTCATCTCTCTCCCTCTCTCTCCATCTCTCTCTCTCGTCTCAATCTCTCTCTCTCGTCTTCTCCTCTCTCTCTCTCAATCAGCAATCTCTCCTCTCGCGAGAGAGTAAGAGAGAGGACGAGAGAGATCTCTAACGAGAGAGAGAGAGAGAGAGAGAGAGTCTCTTGGAGGGATCCGAGAGAGAGATAGAGAGAGAGAGAGAGAGAGAGAGAGAGAGAGAGAGAGAGAGAGAGGGTTTTTTTTCTCCAGAGGGCTGGATGTAAAAAGGCATGTTATTGCTTATTCTATTACCCTCTATAAATAAAATTCATTCAATTCAACTCTCTCTCTCTCTCTCTCTCTCTCTCTCTCTCTCTCTCTCTCTCTCTCTCTCTCTCTCTCTCTCTCTCTCTCTCTCTCGCTCTCTCTCTCTCGCTCTGTAATCCTCTCTCTCCTAAGTGGCCTTCGGGGGTCCTTTTGTTGTCCGTCACTGTACCGAGAAAACCCGCAGAGGACTCAGTGACTGACAGTTTCTCCATCTCCCTCTCTCTGTGTCTGCCTGCCGGCGATACTGAGTCCCGATGTCCCTTTTCTCATTTCGCCCCTTCGATAAGTCGTATGGTTGGTCGACTTATGGCGATTATTTGACCGCCAGGGGGCAGTCAAACCACTAGGGGCTTATCACGCTATATTCTTAGTTGGACGTAGTGAGAGAGAGAGAGGGGTTGGA
>CM065699.1:33085852-33193352 GCA_017654935.2 Phymorhynchus buccinoides
GGAGGAGATGCGGTAGGCGACAGAAGAATAATGAAAAGAAAGAAGGGGTGGTGGTGGTGGAGGATGGAGAACAAGATAGGGAAAGGGGGGGGGGGGCATTGATGTTTCCCGTTTTATCTTTTTTTTTAAAATTATCTGTCTTTATGATAAAGGCAAAGATAAAAGTTTATCTTTGAAACAAATGTACTGAAACAGTACAACCAAAACCTCCCCCAAAGACACAGTTCGTTTTCAATTTTGTTTTCGGTCCCGGGACAGTGGGTGGATGCCTCGTGCCTCCATATGGGGAGCTAGACGACCCCGCCGCGCCCACTCCATGAGTCTCTCCCCGTGGGGATGCCGGGGGATTTCATACAAATAATTCCCCCGCCTTCTGGAAGTTCTGTGCTTATACCTTCCTCAAATCTGTCACTCTCTTTGTCTCTGCTTTTTCCCTTTGCTTTCTGTCATCTACTATCTTTCTGACTAATCTTATTGGCCCATTCTCCTGCCTTTTGAAGAGAAATCTTCAAAAAAAAGTTCTTATTTGAAATCCTCGGAAATTGGAATGTGTCAGCTGTACGCAGTGGAGAGACCCGTGAAAAATGAAAACCGGATACATACGTACCTTACCCATACGTACCTTACCCATTACGGTCAGATGGCCTGGGAACAGCAGAAGAAGAAAAAGTTTTAGCTCCCCAAGAAACCAACACGAACCGATTGCGAGATAATAAGAAGTATATTTGGAACTGAGCAGCATCCCATTGTTTGTGTGGCATTGTTGTTTATTTGTTTTTAAGATATAATTGTCTTTGCCATGTTTTTGCCTTTGACTGTCTGTGTGTGCCTCATATTTAAAAATAAAATATAAAATGTTTTGTGGAAGGACAGGTACAGTAGGACCTCCCTTATAAGACCCCCCATTATAAGACTCCCTCCCACATAAGACTTACTTCTCTGATACATCGCCCTTCTCTGTAAGCAGTACAGAGCTTTATTGACCACCATACACTCCTTAAGAGGCTTCGAATCACCTATGGAATATCAAGCACTGCTCTGTCATGGTTCTCGTCTTACCTTACTGGTCGAACTCAGTCTGTCTCCATCAATGACTCATCTTCTGCAATGGTTGGCCTCACATGTGGGGTTCCTCAAGGCTCAGTACTTGGACCAGTCCTCTTCATCATGCATACTAAACCTCTGTCCGAGTTGATCACTTCTCATTCAGTTGATTCTGTCTTTTGCTGATGATACACAACTCCACAAGCCTGTATCCCCATCTACCATCTATAACATAGATTATCTTCACTGGAATTCTGCATTCGCAACATCAAATCATGGATGCTACAAAACAAACTGAAGCGGAATGACGACAAAACGGAGGCCTTGTTCATCCACTCTCCATCTAGACAACTTTCGTACCCAAAGCCTGATTCCACCTCTGTCTGTGACACTCAAATGCCCTTTTCTCCTTCTGCTAGAAATCTTGGCTTCCACATCTCTCAAGATCTGAGTGTTGACACTGACACAAGTTCAAACTATCTGTCGGTCCACATACTGTGAGCTGCGTCGCATTGGTACGATTCGCCATCTCCTGTCTATATATACTGCTAAGATACTAGTCTGCGCTTTTGTTCTCTCTAAATTAGATTATTGTAATTCACTCTTGTATGGCTGCCCTCAACATCTCATTGACAAGCTTCAAAAAGTCCAGAACTCTGCTGCCAGACTTGTCCTCAAGGTCTCTAAGTATCATCATGTTCAACCACTCCTGATATCCCTCCATTGACTTCCCATCAAAGCACGTATTGACTACCAAATTTCCACTCTATGTCATTCTTATTTCTCTGGAAATGCCTCTAGCTACATCTCTGACATGCTTTCTGTCTATACTCCATCAAGGCAGTTGCGGTCATCTTCAGATTCCAAAATTCTCTGTGTTCCTAGTACACGAAAAAAAATGTTTGGTGAGCGCTCCTTTTCCTTTTCGGCCCCATCAGTTTGGAACTCCTTACCACGCGAAATTCGCCATATCCAGTCCTTGCAATGTTTCAAATCAGCTCTCAAGACCCACCTATTCAAGCTACATCACAACCTTTAGGCCACATTACTTCTCGACTCTATTCTCACACACACCCTCCCCTCCCCCCTCCCCCCCATATTAGTTTCACTGTGTGTTGACTGCAATGTCTACGTCAGCTTTGTTGCGAGAGAGAGAGAGAGAGAGAGAGAGAGAGAGAGAGAGAGAGAGAGAGAGAGAGAGAGAGAGAGAAGAGAGAGAGAGAGAGAGAGAGAAAGAGACGAGGAGAACAGAGAGATATGAGAGAGAGAGAGAGAGAGAGAGAACAATACTGAAGAAGAAATTTTGGTGTTTTACGTCCTCTCGACCCGGGCAGGCACATATGGGACACAAAGAGAGAGATTGTATTTTGTATTGTGTTTTTGGGTGGGTTGAGTGGTGGTGATGGTAACGGTGTGTGTGTGTGAGTGCGTGTATGTGCGTACGTGCGCGTGTATGTGTGGGTGGGGTGTGGGGGGGTGTATGTGTATGTCTATTTGCATGTGTGTGAGCGATTACTTGTTTTTGTTGTTGAATTTCTTGCTTTTAATTTTTGTTGTTGTTAAGCGCATAGAGCTCCACGTTTGGTGGAGGAGTGCGCTATATAAATGATTCACTATTATTATTATTATTAAAATTACCTCCCTTATTCCTCCGAAGTGCGGAATGTGGCTGCCCACGTGGCGGGGCAATAAAAAAACGGTCACACACGTAATGTTCACATCCCTAGCTGGTGCATTTGTACCATAGTGTTCAAGTGCTTTGGCTGTTGAGTCTAGTCTTTTAGCCAGGGTACTACAACAACAACACAACAACCTCCCTTATAAGACCCCCCCCTCCCCCCTTATAAGACCTCGTTTTGGATGATTTTCGAAGGTCTTATAAGGGAGGTTCTACTGTACCATCTAGCCTAAAAAATGTTTCAGGTTGGTGGTTGGTTTGTTAAAAAAAGAAGTGTTTAATCAAACAAATAGAACGAAAATATAGACGTTCGAGAATAATAATAATGGGTTGCGCTCTTTCTCACATGAGTTGGCTTTACATTTGTTAAAAAAAGAAGTAAAATGATTTAATCAAACAAATAGACACGAAAATATAGACGTTCGAGAAGACTAAGAAAGAAAAAGAACCAGACAGGCAATAAATGTAGAGAGACAAATTTTGCAAAAACAAACAAAAACAGCATGTTTACAAAACGTAGACATTCTAGAGAAGAGAGAGAAAAAGAACCAGAGAGGAAGATGAAGAGAGACAAAAACAAACAAAAAATAGAGAGAGAGAGAGAGAGAGAGAGAGAGAGAGAGAGAGAGAGAGAGAGAGAGAGAGAGAGAGAGAGAGAACGAGAGAGAGAGCAAACGTTCTCTTGTTTCCAACTAAAGGGAACTAACTGGGTCCTTATTGTTAGGAAAACAGATTGTTTCCCTTTCTCCAGCCCTGAGAGTGAGAGGAGATGATGAAAAGGCGTTAATTAAGCCTTATCCTGGATGCCAGTCTGGTTCTGGTTAGGTAGTCGAGAGCCCCCCCTCCCCCCCCCCACCCCCCCCCCGTCCACACATACAAAGACATGGCCAGCCAGAACACATGTGCTAGCTGCTGTTGTTTAAAAATTGACATTGTGTGACAGTGCATGGGAAAAACAGACATAATGGAATTTAAACATAAATTGAGATTTTAATTTTTCATGATGGAACAAAGATTCCTTGTTAATATGCAGAAAACGGAATCGAGTTATTTTGTCTAGTTTTCATTTGATAATTATTTGAAGTTTGGCATTCAAAATAGATCATAATTTGCAGAAATTGGGCACATAATAGGAGATACAATGTTGCCTCTTTGTTTTCATTGACTTGATTTAGAAAAGTCAAATAAACAAACAAATTATTCAAAATTGTCTTTCATGTTGTGGGTACTGGTAGAATACATAAACATAAATTTGCCCTAAATAGAACATTTGGGGGGTTGTTGACTAATTTTGGCGTTTGTTCAAAACATTCTAGCGACTTATGTAGTTTTTTTCCCATGCACCATCACATTTTCTTAGATTTGGGCTGGGATGCTCTCATGTTGGGCAATGCCCACATCCAGCAGTCAAAAGTACAGATATATATATATATATATTGTTTGCTTTGATAAAGCTTTTCTGTGTCCAATGTCTTTATTTGTGAACCTCAGAAACAAAACCAGTTAACGTTAACTTTGAGTAATGTTCTGTGTTCCAAAAAAAAAAAAAAAAAATTTTTAATATAAATTGTGCTGATTTACTTTTTCTCCCAATGGGGGAGGGACAGTGCCTTATGCAAAGACAGCTGTTTCGACCTAAGAGAAGGTCTCATCAGTTTGCATGATCGTCCTGCAATTTGACTGTCCAGTGGATGCCAACCTGAGCAAAAAAGACATTCTACAAGAGAATGGTGTCCTCTTTGCATCAAATCGAAAATCCATAATAAAAGCAAACCAGCACAAAGTTAAACCAGAAATAGTAAAAATCTTATGAAAATCTTATGTAAAATGAACAAAATAATAATGTTCTGAAATTTTAATTTCAAAACCTAATAGACATGACTAGGGAGGGCTAACTACTGAGATGGTATCCAAATTAAGGATAAAAATAGCATGAAAGAAATATCTCAGTGAATAGCCAGCTCCGTACCCCTACTCTGAAGGACTGAAAAGTTAGTGCATTTGAAATGCAGAATAGTTTGCTTTGCTATATATTCTAGTACTGTCAGTCATCAGATATCTTATCCTTTAGTGAATCAAGGTTCAACAGCGAGACAAACATACATACAAACAGAGAGACAAGACAGGTAGAGATAGTGAGAGAGAGAAAGTGAAAAGAGAAAGACGGGGAGAAGACAGAGACAGAATGAAACAGAGGAGAGAAAACAACAAGACCAACTCACTTGCAATCTGTGCTCACAAAAGTTTACTCACCACTTATCATGAACATTCAATACAATATCATCTGATCGTTTTTCTTTGCGAAAACAAAAGGCAACAAGTCGCAAGATATGCTTCTGTAACATGATATGCAAATGTTAGTAAGAGAGACGACAAATCGAGGGTGAATGCCAGAACTGCCCATCTGTGCTCTTTATTCCTTTTGAGATAGACCGTTCTGGCAGGCACCCCTCGAAATTGACAAATTGCCCATCGAGCTTAATTCTTAAAAAATATAAATCGGGACAAGAAAACCGAACAGCAAATACCAAAATTTCATCACTTTTACGAAACAAAACAAAAACATGTGCACAGACAAATCTTCGCTAAAGAAGGCACTAACCAAAAATAATGAAGGAAAAAAAAAGAAGAAAATTAAGGCACTGAATATATCACATTTGTTCTTGACATAAAAGGTAATGAAAGTTGCCACGAGAACATTTAACATACCTAAACAACGTCTTTCGTCAATAACCTAAAATTAATTTAACAAAACGAAAATAATGTATTTTTTTCAGTTACAGAGAAAGAAAGAATGACAGAAAGATAAACAGATAAAATGAAAGAAAGGAAAGGAAAGAAACAGCAACAGAAAAGAAAAGAATAGAAACAAAGAAATGAAGAAAGAACAGAAAGACACAGAGAAAAAAAGAAGAAACAAATTACAGTGAAATGCTCTGATTGTGTGTGTGTGTGTGTGTGTGTGTGTGTGTGTGTGTGTGTGTGTGTGTGTGTGTGCAGTGCGTGTGTGTGTGTGTGTGTGCGTGCGTGTGTGTGCGTGCGAGTGTGTGCGTGCGTGCGTGCGTGCGTGTGTGTGTGTGTGTGTGAGTGTGCGTGCGAGTGTGTGTGTGTGTGTGTGTGTGTGTGTGTGTGTGTGTGTGTGTGTGTGTGTGTGTGTGTGTGTGTGTGTGTGTGTGTGCGTGTGCGCGTGTGTGTGTGTGTGTGTGCGTGCGTGCGTGTGTGTGTGTGTGTGTGTGCGTGTGTGTGTGTGTGTGTGTGTGTGTGTGTGTGTGTGTGTGTGAGTGAGTGTGTGTGTGAGTGAGTGTGTGTGTGTGTGTGTGTGTGTGTGAGTGAGTGAGTGCTGGGCTCCCAGGAACCCATACGTACAGGGTCTGTGAGTTGTTTCTTAAATTTATGAATATGTACATTATATATGGTGTTCGTCTTATATATAATTGATGTTTTAAACATAAATGTGTCTTTAGATTGCAGTTATGTATTCTTATGCAGAGCTGTGTTCTTTATGTCTTGTTTTATATTTAAGCATGATTTGGAAAATATTGTTCTATGTGATGTCCTTTATGTTGAAATCGCGGGTGTTGCCATATTTAATTGCTCATTTTAAGATAATAAAGATTTGTTGAAGTTGAAGTTGACCCCCATTTGGGGGTCTATGAAGTACTAAAATTCTAAAGGACCCTCTAAAAGAATGTGCAGGGGGTCCCAGGGATGAAGTAGAATTTTTTTTTAGCATTCACAATACCACTGGGACCCTCTATCCCGCCTCTAGGACCCTCTATACTGTAAGTGAAGGAGTCCCTGGGGCCCCTTGTTTTGCGGGACGATTGAGAGCCCTGGAGTGTTTGCACACCTGCACACATGCATATTTTTGTGCATGCGTTTATGGATGAGTGCAGGAATAACTGTATGCATGCGTGTGGGCTTAAAAAAACCATATTCCATATCTTTAAACCACATATGATATATCGACCACAGAAGAAGAAGAAGAAGAAACCACATACACTCACTAAAGCACACACACCATCACCACACATGAAACGAAACGCACATGGATCCACATAACTATACTGTTAATAATAAAAACAAAAGGCAACAACATTCAGGAAAGCAATGTAATACAGTGGAACCTCCCTTACAAGACCTTCAAAAATCATCCAAAATGAGGTCTTATAAGGGAGGGGTCTAAAAAGGGAGGTAATTTTAATAGTGGAACCTCCCTTATAAGACCTTCCATTATAAGACTCCCTACCATATTAAGACCTACTTCTCTGAGACATTGCCCTTCTTTGTAAGTATTAAAATTACCTCCCTTATAAGATCCCTCTCTTATAAGACCTCATTTTGGATGATTTTTTAAGGTCTTATAAGGGAGGTTCCATTGTACTTACAAAGAAGGGCAATGTCTCAGAGAAGTAGGTCTTAATGGGAGGGAGTCTTATACGGGAGGTTCCACTGTATCATGACTCCTACTGATTCTGGACGTGGTACACTGGACAGGCACTGTACAGTTAACGCACCTTTCAAAACAAAATTTGGTATTTTCGAAGTTTCGACAAATTGTATTTGTCGGAATGTCGAAGGAACAACCTTTAAGTGTAACAAGTTGGACATTCTTGCCTCTAATTGGATACTCGGTATTCACATCTGTATTGTTAAAAATTCGGGACTTTCCTGGTGTTGCACTGCCTCTGGGCATTGCCTCCCACCATCTTTATATCTACTAATGTCCCATATGTGTCTGTTCCAGACCGGAGAACATTAAGCAGAATTTCATAATTCAAGCTTCTATTATTTCTCTACAATTTTTATTTCAGAATTCAAATAAATAAACGATAAGTTCAAAGTAGGGTTGTCGCGTTTCTTTTTCTTAAACCGCATATATATATATCTGAAAGGTCTTGGGCTGGCACTGTAGATTCCGTCTTATTCCTGCAAAAGCGGAATGTTCAAATCCACATCCTCATGGGTGCTCCTGGGAAATTTCAAAAATCCTGCAAGGCAGGGGTCCAGAGGCCGCCCCGGCCCTGGCGGAATGCAGGGACATCGCCCCTCCTGGGGGGTTCCGGGGGACAATGCCCCCTGGAAGCTGAAGGGAAACAACAGTTGCCAATGTAATTCACAGGCTCTCGTTGCACTTTCACTTCTGGTTAAATTTCATGACCTCTACAACCAGCAAAATGCATCTTCTCAAATTCTCATAATCCGGCAACGCCGGCTCTAGGCCATAAAAAAATCCTGAACTTCAGGACATCCTGGACAAAAAAATCCTGAACTTCAGGACATCCTGAAAGCAGGAGCATCCATGCATCCTCATAATATTGGGCCCATAATATTACCAGACACGGGTTCAATATCACAACCAAAGTACGTGGTTTTGTTGTTCTGCTTGGGGTACAAAAATATCCATACATCCAAACATTAATTAATTGATTAAACTTCAGCAATTCATGGCTGAAGAAAGAATACAGTTTATAAACAAAAACCCAGTGGAAATCAAAGACAAATAGTTAGCAGGTGTGTGTGTGCGAATGTGTGTGAGAGTGTGTGCTGTGTGGGTATGTGTGCTTGCATGTGTATGAGTGTATATGTGTGCGCAGGAGAGATTGTGTTCGGCTAGAGAGAGAGGGAGTGTGTCTATGCGAGTACGTGTATGTGAGTGTGAGTGCGTGTGCGTGCGTGTGCGTGTGCGTGTTTGTACATGTGTATGTTTGTGTAAGTGTGTGTGCATTTCAGTGAGAATGTGTGTTCTGTGCGTTTGATGAAATGTGTGTGGGTCTGTGTGTATGTGTCTGTGTATGTCTGTGTTCACTCGCATGCGTGCACATCCATGCGTGCGTGTGTGTGTGTGTGTGTCAGTGTGTGTGTGTGCATGTCTGTGAGTGTTTCAATGCTGACTGTAAAACGCTCTGTGCTCGATAACAAGCCCGTTTATAATTATTATTATAAACAATTATTACATACAAAGACTATATCGCACACTTAGAATGTAACTCACACTGAAAAAGAAATGAAGAAGGGTTTAAAAAAAAACCCTGATATGTTGAGCAAGCCATTGCCGATATGTTGTGTAAACATATACTATATGTCAAGGGAAAAGGGTAAAAAGAGATTCCATTTTTGCATTACATTGAGAGACAAAGAAAAACCAAACAAATATCATCATTATTACAATGTGTTTTCAAAATAAAAATTTTAAAAATGTGATGCAGCACAGGAAAACCAGGCTAATGTCGTAAATGATCACTTTTGACTTATTCATATTTTCAGAAAGGCCAGAGACAACAGATTAATAGGCAAAAAACAGAATTCATCTATCTCTAATAGTTTATTTTGAACAATTTTTCAATCAATCAAATCTCTCTCTCTTTCTCTCTCTCTCTCTCTCTTTCTCTCTCTTGTGGCTGGCCGACTTTAGCTGGGTATTCGCGTACTGCATCACAAATGATACTGTCGTTTTTAATCTCAATGACATTTTTTTTCTGAGACCAATTAAACTGAGTAATAATTACCAGTAAAAACAAGAAGGACACAAAGAAAAACCCAAAAGATTTTATGAATACTTTTTAATCTCATAGCGTAGAATTACCCTAAAACTCTCAAGAGAAAAATTAAAGGACTAAAAGCATGCGGTTAAAACTTTGAAAAATAAGTTACAAATATATGCGATTGAGCTAAAAAATGCATTTAGTTAAATGAGAAAAAAAAACCCAGGTCTGAAAAAAATTATAAAATAACAAACACAATGCACATGTACCACAAAAATATAAGAAAGAAAAAAGTTAAAAAAGAAAACACAACAGATATACAGTGGAACCTCCAAGACCTTCAAAAATCATCCAAAATGTGGTCTTATAATGGAGGGGTCTACTAAGGAAGGTAATTTTAATGCTTACAAAGAAGGGCGATGTATCAGAGAAGTAAGTCTTATGTGGGAGAAAGTCTTATAATGGGAGGTCTTATAAGGGAGGTTCCACTGTACTTCCAAATCTATCGAATTTGAGAGCTCATTTGTGAACAGAACGCCAATGACACAAAGTAGTCCTGATTTTCCCGTGCTGTTACTGTATTGAATGAACTTCTGTCAGGGTGTCGATCAAGTAAAGAGATGCATGACGCATGTACTGTATGACAGACCTCTACGTAGTCCTGATTTTCCCGTGCTGTTACTGTATTGAATGAACTTCTGTCAGGGTGTCGATCAAGTAAAGAGATGCATGACGCATGTACTGTATGACAGACCTCTACGTAGTCCTGATTTTCCCGTGCTGTTACTGTATTGAATGAACTTCTGTCAGGGTGTCGATCAAGTAAAGAGATGCATGACGCATGTACTGTATGACAGACCTGCTTACCCCCTACTACACAAGTCTTGAGTAGACAGGATAGCTGAAATGAGTAGTCTTGGCTCAAAATGTGTAGTCCTCTTCATTAACCCCTTGACTGCCAGAGAAAATTAAAGACAAAACCATTGGGCAAATCATGCCACGAAAAAGACAACTGATAGAGCTAATCTGGCAAAATGGTCTGGGGATATTACTCTCTTGACTGTGTTAGAGCAAAAGCCAGCATATCAGGGTTATTCCTCTTCATCTGATGACGTCATCAGTGATGTCATGAGGTCAGTACGTATTACGTTGGTGGCAGTCAAGGGGTTAAACCATCAAACAATGTTCACTAAAAATGAGTAGTTAGAGCATTATTTTCAATTTTGAAGAATAGTAGAGTTCCAAATTAAGTAGAATACTACTCGACAAGAGTAGAGTAAACAGGTCTGGTATAATATTCATGAAGCATAAAAACGGTTTATTTTAATAAGTGATTGAAATTATGTAATTCCTCTCTCTCTCTCTCTCTTTCCCCCTCTCTCTCAGAGTCAAAACATCATTCGTAAAAACAAAATGACACATTTGAGGATATGAAATTACTTATCTCCCCCACAGATCACACACGCATACACACACTACACAAAGGTTTTAAAATAAGATCAACATGAGTGGAACCAGAGTTGGGAGCCTGGCTGGTGAACTAAGACAATGGCATATAAAACGTGATAGAAATTGTCAACAAACTGACATTTTGCCTCAATAGTGTACTTGTATCTACGATTAATCCAGTATATTAAAGATAATAAAGAAAGCAGAATTCAAATATATTTGCATAATCATTGTGATCTATATTAAAAACAACTTCAGAAATAAAAAAAAAGCATTTTGTAATCCATATTAGCTATTTTTTTTCTAATCCAGATTTTTTGGGAAAGCATAAAAAAACACACTTCAAAGATCATCATTCGTCAGACCCTAAAAATGGGTACATTCCTTATAAAAGGCTATCCAAATTAATTGAAGTAGAAAATTTACGATTTTATAAAATTGTGGAGAATTGACACGTTTTGAGAATCCTGACCATGCTTATAGAAGAAAACAACAAAAGTGAGAATATTTGCCTTGCGAGATCAAGAAGGGAAGATGCGTCACATTTTCAAACACTGAACACAAAGGTAGACACAGATATGTATATCAAAACGTTCATAATACAGGTAGGCTTGCATGAGGTCAAGTCATATATTTTGATTTTTTTGTTGTTGCAAAATATCACACGTGTAAAAGTTGAGGACAAATAACGTCGCAAACGATTTCACGAGGATCCGTCCTCTCAAATCTAATAATAGACACAATGTTAAGTTGTTATTTTTTTAACCCTTTCACCGCCAGCCATTTTTCAGCAACTAAATTCCATTAAACTTGCCCGGGTAGAGAAAAAATAAATGTCTGTAATAATATTGGGGATTCCTCTGTGAGATGCTTAAAGTAAGGCCTATCCTTACCTCCCAAAATTAAGAGAATAGGGTCTTTGGATAACAGACCCTGATTTGATGCCTTTTAGTGACATGGGTGTTAAATAATTGTGGTGCAAAAATGCGACGCTGGCGGTGAAAGGGTTAAATTAACAACTTTTTAAAAAAGATGAACAAAGCAAAATGATGACGAGCTCTCTTCCTCTCCCATTGATTAATAGCACATACACACACACACACAACTGCATAATGACACAGCTTTTAACATGAACACTCGCAACGCTGTTGAATGATAAACAAATTGTGATAACAGTATCCTAGAGTAAATGACAACGATTTCCAATTAAAAACAAATTGTGATAACAGTATCCTAGAGCAAATTATAACGATTTCTAATTAATGTTTAAAAAAGTAATAAAATGTGCGTATTTTTCATCTTTCCAATGCATGTGTGTGTGTGTGTGTATGTGTGTGTGTGTGCGTGTGCATGTGTGTGTGTGTGTGAACGGGTGTGCGAATGTGTGTCTCTGTGCCTGTGTCTGTGTGTGTGAGTGTCTGTCTGTCTGTGTCTTTGTATTTGTGTGCTCATGTCCGTGCGCCTTGCTCTAGTGACTGCTGCATACTGTACTTTCTTTGGTGACCATCAAAATCAATGCCACACTTCTCTTTTTCCCCAGAAGAGTAACTGAAAATCGGAGGGAATACCCAATTCACTTCAGAAAACGAAAAAATTACAATAAAGGAATAACATTTAAAAGCCCCCCTTCGTCTTCGAACTATCCAATAACCTTTGTGATATTGATGGATTTCTGGTAAGGCAGTGTTGTTACTGAAAACAAAATAATAGTAATCATCCTGCTCTCACATCATTAAGCGCATGCATGTATCAAACAGAAACTCATGGTCAGTCAATGATTGACAGGCCTTTGTGAGTAAGCTTGTTAAGAAGTTGAATAATTACAATGGTCTTTGCCACCAAACCCAAAAAAAAGAAAAAAAAGAAAAGAAAAAAAAATCTCACATTTAAAACCAGTACAAATAACATAAAACTCGACTTTAACCCTTTCACCGCCAATGTCGCATTTATGCACCACAATGGTTTGACACCCATGTCACTAAGTAACAGGCATGAAGTCAGGGCCTGTTATCTGAAGACCGTATTTTCTTAATTTTGGGAGGTGGGGATAGACCTAATGTTAAACATGTCAGAAAGGAATTCATAATATTGCAGATACTTTTATTTTTCTACCCAGTTAAGCTTAATGGTATTTGTGGGGCTGAAAACTGGCTGGCGGCAAAAAGGGTTAAAATCACGAGTGTATAGTTTTCCTGATATGTTAAAAGTTGGCATGAAACCAACTTGATTTCTACACATATCTTGCATTTGTGTGCACGAGCATGCATGCAGCATACTACAAAATACACAGCGAATCATCCACTCACAAAAACCCCCACATTATGCATGCGTGCTTGAAGCAAAAACATATTAGATGCATGCACATAAGCATGCTTGCAACACATGGGCACACACACATACACACAACACACACTTCTACATTCATCATTCCCCACCCCCTTCAACACACGCACACACACACATGCACCCCCCCCCCCCCCCCCACACACACACACACACACAAGCAAGCAAGAACCAGGAAAAGATCAAATATCTTAAGAAAACCTGAAACACATTGACATCATGCAATATCTCAATGTATGTGCTTTGGTCATTACATTTCCACTTGACAAAACTCTCAACAAAGATAAACAAAAAGTACACAAATATCGTAACATTTAAAGAACAAGAAAACAACAACACGGTATAGCAGAAAGAATACAAAACCAATAATAAAGAACATCAAAAAGATGAAAAAAATCAAAAGAAATATTAAAATACTCTCAAAAAATAATATCACTGACTAAACAGGAATGGTTTAGCATTGTATAAGGCACATTTTTTTGCAAACTTTCCCAAGCCTAGCATACAAAACTAACAACGTGGAGTTGAAAAGCAAACAACTTAAAAATTACCACCCCAAAAAAAATCATATTGGATGTTTTCTTGGTTTACGTAACTCTCCATCGCAGTACACCGTGAGCATTATATCTGCTATGGTAATTTTCACATCTAAAGTGTCTTCAAAATCAAGACAATTATCGTCTGTGTATCGCAGAATGAAACTATATAAAGACTCATCATCCCCATCCATCATCATGAAAAAGTCTCTCTTTTTTTTTAATATAAAGGTGGTTCTTCTGCAGATCCCTGCGTCTAAGTGACACAATAGTCAAGTGTACCTGTGGTTGCTCGTTGGAAGGAAGGAAGGAAGGAAGGAAGGAAGGAAGGATGAAAGGAAGGAAGGAAGGAAGGATGTCTCAAGTCCAGAAACTCTTCAAACCCCACCCTCACAGTGAGCTCATAACTAAATACAGTAATATGCTGTACCGTACTTTGCTGTTCTGAACTGTAGTGATAGCTTGATAGGTTCCAATGACACTCGGGCTGCTTTCCACTGGAAAAGCACATCACTAATAATTTATTGTACATACCCCTCCTCCTTCTCCGGCCACCCATTTTCCTCTTGCATGCGTATACATTTGTTGACCTACTGGTACAAAGTGACAATTAAGCAACACACTTTTCTCCTGCTTTCCAGTAACAATCCTCCGTGAAAGATTTCACATGTGCTACCTTGCTGAAGAAAACACACCAACTCTTGCTCAAATCACAAAAAAGCGCTTCCATTCCGCGGAAGAAAGAAAGAACTGCCCAGGGAAGCTCCCAAGACGAGCGGACGACAAAGTCAACACTGACTGGGGGACATGCCTCGCGCTGCCGCTGGCGCTAGCGTTGCCGAGGAGGTGGTAGCCATGGCAGCGTTGTCGCCGTGGTAACCTGATGACGACGAGGGCGTGACGGGCTCCCAGATGATGACGTCACGCTGAGGCTGACGCTGTGTCCTGCGATTGCGGCTGTAGGCTGCCACGTCTGCACAAAATTAATAAAGACGCGTCAAAGTAAGGGGCTGTGCACATTACACGTGGAAACGCATGCGCTTATCCCATCCGCTTATTTCTTACTTTCTTTTCTTTTGCTGTCCCATCTTCTGGGCCGTACAGTGGCGTTGCTCCCACGTCGCTCATTCCGAGTCCCAATACGCAGTCACACCTCCGCACGTTCAGGTCGCAGAATCCGAGACCAGCAGTCCAAGAGGAGCGAATCTATGTTAGGCCGTCAGGAGGCAACCAACCGAGGAGACACTGCACTGCTGCTAAGTCACTTCGGTGGAGTTCAGTAGAGCTAAGCCCCCTATTGATGACACTATTCTCTTAGTCGCGGAGCCAGCGTGAGTGAGGTCCTCCTCCGAGGGCGCCACCACGACCGTCCACTGACAGCTCCCCAGAACACACTGATCTCCTCTTACTTTCTTTTAAATACTTATTTGCGGAGATGCGCGCGAGTTTCCGCACATAATGCGCACATCCCCTTATTCAGCAGCAGTGCAGCGTCTCCTCTGGTGGCTGCCTCTTGACAACCCAATACAGATTCTCTCCCTTTGGACTGCTGGGTTCGGACTCTGTGACCTGACAGACCTAGGGTGTACTCTTAACACGGAATTCAGGGGACAAAGATTTGAGTGTGTGTGTTAACCAGTATTTTGCGTATTAAGTAGCAGTAAGTATTAAGTAATAATAAAGAGTGGTTTTATCCGTTCAAACATATTTTTGTGTGCTAACCAATATTTCATGTTATCCAGTTTTATGTTAAGAGTACTCCACTGTAGTTAGGATTCGGAATGAGAAGCGCAGGAGAAACACCACTGTACGGCCCAAAAGATGGGACAGCAACAAAACAAAATGTGTGTGTGTGTGTACCAGTTGGTTGAGTCCAACTATGACTATGAGATAACAGAAGAGGCGACTGAGCTATTCTGGAGGGCTGGGCTGAAATTTGTTGACAGTGGAAAAGCTTTGTCCTGGAAACATCCCCACTCTCTCCGCCGAGACGATTTGAGGTTATCTGGCGTTGTGGAAGGTCCCCAAAGATCAACTTCCTATGCCAGCACTCAGAGCTTACTGTAACAGTCACACACATTCATAAAAGACACTAAACGTTGAGGGTCTCAATACAGAATAATCACAGCAAAATTGTAGTAGTAAATTGCTCTGGTCTTGTCATAGGAACTTCCTATCACCGGAGATGACAACAGAATTTCAAAATGTTCAGCACATTCACACACAGACATACTTACCAGTGGTCATAATGCCAGCAGAAACAGTGGGAACTCATCTCCTCCACCCTCTCCATTCTCCGGATTTCTCTCTCTCTCTTTCCTTTCCCTCTTTGCACGTCTTGTTCATTTGTGTGTCAATCCGTCCATTATTCTCTCTATCCCTGTCTCTCTCTCAGGGCTGAGTGCAAAAAAAAGCTTTGTAATGCTAATCTCATTACCCTGGGTAAATAAAATGTTGTTTCGTTTCGTCTCTCTCTCTCTCTCTCTCTCCCCCCCCCCCCCCCTCTCTCTCTCCACTGACCAGCGTTCATAATGCCAGCGGACACAGTGGGAACCCTGTCCATCTCCTCCCCCCTGTCCAGCTGTCGCCGTCGTCGCACGGCGCGGATGATGAGCATGAGGGTGATGACCAGGACAACAGCAAGGACAGCGATGGTCACCGCGGCAAGTGTGTCCGTCAGCGTGGGCTGACCGCTGCTCGTTTTGTCCAGCACCTGGTCCTCTGGGCGATAAGACACATGATAACAATAATGTAATTCATTTCATAAAACAAACAACTACACGACAAGTGTAAAGTGACGTTATTTTATTCAGAAGAGACAAAACAAAACTACTGGATACTTCAGCGAATGCACCTTTATCAACATAGACAAACAAGAAAACAGCAAATATAGCAAAAGGAGCAAAAAGCAGGCAACAAAAGGAGCTAAAAAACAACAAGATCAAAATCAAAAAGCAATACTTCCCCTCTACAGTCCAATGCGTAAATGATGCAACTTCATTTTATAAAGTCAGACCTGTACTAAGCTGTGCCTCATAAGGCTGCAGGTTCCACCACTTCTTCTTCTTCTGCGTTCCCAGGCCATATGGCCATAATGGGTAAGGTACGTATGTGTCCGGTTCTCAGTTTTCACTGGTCTCATCGCTGTGCATAGCCGACAAATTCTGATTCCTGAGGGGCTCAAAAGAGAAACATTATTTGGAAGATTTTGTTACCAAAAAAAGGCAGGAGAATGGGCCAATATGTCAGAAAGATAGCAGATGATAGAAAGCAAAGGAAAAAGGCAGAGTCAAATGCAAAGAGAGTGGCGGATTAGAGGAAGTTACAAGCACAGAATTTCCAGAAGGTGGGGGAACTATTTTCACGAAAGGCCCCACCCCACCCCCCACCTGGTATCCCCCACGAGGAGAAACTCATGGAGGGGGTGGGTTCATCCAGCTCCCCGTATGGGGGCACAAGGCATCCACCCAGCACCCCAATTCCATTACAATACATGTACATTGTAAATCATCAATCTCACCCGGCACAGAAAAATAGAAAGAATCAAAAAAATGAGATGGGGAGACATAGAAATGTACTCTCAGAGAGAGCGAGAAAGAGAGAGTGCGTTCATCTGTCAGCGTGGGCCAACCGCCGCTAAATAAGTCCAACACCTGGCCCACTGAGTTTAACGCCTCCTAGCACCATATATTCACCCAAGACATCACTCTACACTCCTACCAAACGCAAAGGGTCAAGACATTCACTGCCAAGCACCCTGCCATGTGTTTGTTTTTAGAGCTTTTGTCACTGTTTCTGCCATTGATTAAAACAATGCATGCGCACTCGGGGGGAAAAAATAGTTACTCCCCTCTTGTCGGTTGAGATGCAACGGACAACCAAGAACGTCAGAAAATACATGGCGCTAGAAGAGTTGAATCGCATAAATTATCGCATCGACACAGTAAAGAAAAACATGAAACAAAGCCTGCAACGACTCGCTCGCATTGCGTGCGAGTGTGGTGTGCAAAATGGAAAGTGGGGGGTGGGGGTAGTTGATATGCTTTTATGCTTTTCAATAGTATTTATCACCATGCAAATTTTGGTTCTGCTATATATTTGCAGTTTCTGAGAATGTTACAATGTTAAAAGTTTCAGGGGTGCAAGTGGGAGATCCAGACATATCAAAGTAGAATTCCTGAAAACCCCTAAACCTGAAGAATTTTTTTGTGTGAAAACCAAAACCATGAAACTGAACCTAACGAAAATTTTTGTTTGTTTTTATATGATCTGTGACCCAGCTTATGCATTTTGAATAATGCCTGTCTAAAGAAGTAATAACGAACTCACCATTGCTAGAGCCAGCGTGGGGCGTGGTGGACAGCACACTGGTGACACTGGTGGAAGGAACATCGTTCCCTTGTGTCATGATGACTGGTCCTTGCAGAACTTGCCTGCAATGCTAAGGAGAAAGAAAGGAAGTTCAGGCAATCAGAATAGTCTGAAGTCCAATCCTCTGAAAACCACGGCAAATGGGCCATCATGTGTGTGGGGGGGGTGGGGGGTGGGGTAGAGAAGGGTCATAAAATAACACTACCGACATAGGCCTTGACACACCGGGAACCATCCTGTGACATTTCACAGCAATCAGTCCATGCAATGCAGTAACATTCCAAATCCAAGGTCTTCTTCCCCCATCCTCCCAACACCCCAACCCACCTCCACCCTATGAAAAACAAACCTCTAATCTCTCTATTTCTATAAAAAATACTATCAGTTTATCACACATGTAGCGGTACCATAGCCAATGAGGTTTAACCGAGGCGTGGTTACCGCTACACCGATCTGCATTGTTAAAAAATCGGGACTTTACTGGAGTTGCACTGACTCCGGAAATTGCCTCCAGTATTGTTCCCACCATCTCTGTATTTACAAATGTCCCATATGTGTTTGTTCCAGACCGAGAGGACATAAAGCACCATTTTTCATTCATTCTCTATTTCTATTCATAACGTTGGATACTCTGTATTTGCATCTGTATTGTTAAAAAATTGGGACATTCCTGGTGTTGCCCATATGTGTCTGTTCCAGATCGGAAGACGTTAAGCAGAATTTCATTATCTCTCTATCTCTCTTCTTTTTTTCAGTATTCTACAAAGCTGATCATTAGAAATCAGAAGAAAAAAAATCAAGTACAAATTTTCTCCTTTCCCCTGCCACACACACACACGCACGCACACCTCAAAATACAAACCTACCTCTGATTGTTCCTATCAATTATTGGTGCTGTCAAACATTCAATAAACTCGATTTTCCCACAAATTCTTCCTCTCTCCTCTCCACCTGCTGTTGGCGTTCCAAGCATCGTACGGTCAGCTTTCCTTCCATCGTAACCGCGCTATAGGAAATTCTGTGGAGAACAAAAACAAATAATAATAATAATGAGGAAAATGTATATAGCGCCCATCTGTAAGCTACAGGGCGCTTTACACAGAATTGAAATGGAATAAAAACATGAAACAAAATTCCAATAACATGAGCAGACAAAACAATACCGGTCAGACTTCGTTTGGCCGGTAAAAATGCACACAACAATCAGCAACAACTGCTGTGACGACTACTACTGCTACTACTATAATAGGCCTAATACATGTATGCATTGTGACACAATTCTCAAGCACAAAATATGAGTATATATTCACAACATATACACATAAACAACACACACAACCAGCACACACACCATGCATGCATACTCATAGTCATATAACAGTACATTATTCTTTTAAAGACACACTGACCCACCACGATTAAGTCCCTTGGGTTTTTTTCTGGGTAGCTGACCCACATACAAATGCCCCCAACTAACTTCAAATTGAGGCTGCTCTTTAAAATGTTTCATTTTCAATTTGGGGGCATTTGTATGGGAGTCAAACCTGGTCAAAACAAGATTTCTTACCAGCTATAAGAGGGAAAACATGCGAAACCCATGATTTTAACATATGATCTGGTGGGTCTTTAAAGAAAGATTGTAATAACATCATAAACATGCAGAACCACCATCGACAAAACAATCACAATGATAAATCACCCATCACATGGGTGAAACTGAAAGTAAAACATTCTCTCAATCCTGAAATGAGACGTTTCAACGTTCTCTGAATCTTCCCAGTCCTGAAGTGGCAACCACTGTAATAATAATTTATTTTGTGTGTGTGTCCATGTGTATACAGGATGGGTGGAGATCAGAGTTAGAATTGCATATACATTGTATCAATCTTCTTTTAATCTGCCATCAATAGGAATTGTTCAGAAATAATTAAGGGGAGTAATTTTATTGTGTGTGGGAGCGATCTCGCATAATTCAATCGGTCAAACAGGGGAAGCTACTCTACCATCAGGTAGATCCCCAGCTCTCATCTCGTGTGTTTGAGGAGACACACAGCATGTAGAACGCAGTGGGTCATTCAAAAATTGATGTAATTTATATTTTTACGGCACAGTTTGCAAGTTCTATCATTTTGTAGCAACTAACCACCCCTTATTTTTATAAAAAATAATGCTTGCAAGTCGCTGACTGGCATCCTGCAGTTTCAAGCTTCGCCGCCATGGTTGTTATGGCTTTGACCAGGTAAGTCGAGGTAATCAATTCTAATTTTCACAAAGTGCTCTCCCCTAGTTTTTTTCCTCGAAAATCATAAATGGAGGTAGAAATGCTTGATTTTATAAGACCGTGGTTCCGGATGACAAGATGGCCAATCCTCAAAGACTTCCTCTCAGCTTTCCCAATCCTGATTTCAGGAGCATGCCTGAAACTGCTTTCATCCATGTGCCATTATGAACATGCTATTACTATTACTACACTTACTTCTTACCATTACTAAGCACTATTATTACCACCACCACTACTACTACAGACCTGCCTACCCCCAATTTCTTTTTTAGGTACTCCACGAAATAAAATTCCATACTTTTCTCAAAATTCTGTATTTTGCAAGGAGACCCAAAAACGGAACATTACAGAACATTAAACCGCCATGCGAAATGACGAAAAACACTCGATTTTGACCGATCTTAGAAGACCTTAAGTTCAAATTTTTGCCGTATTAATTTTCCATTTACCGTACTGCAGTACTGGGGCTCAAAATCGTGTACAAAATACGGAAAAATCGTATGGGTAGGCAGGTCTGCTACTACTACAGCCACTACAACTACTACATCCCCTGCTCTCGGTACACATTATAAGTACTCCAGTCTTTTGGATGAGACGAAAAACTGAGACCCCCGCCCCCTTCCCTTCCTCACCTGCTTCGCTACCTTTATGTTCAAATCTGTATGTGTAATATTATGCCTTGCCATGTTTGTATTCTATGTTCGTATATGTACCAAGGACAGATTGGAAGACTAGGCGTTGGCTAAAATCTTTATCCTTGAAAAATAAAGTTAAAGTTTTCAAAGTTTTCATCAGTCACACAAAAATCGCATGCAAATAAAAAAATGTGTGGCGCACCTCTGGCTGTGACGCGCTCTCCAGGTGGGAGCAACCGAATTTCACAGAGACGCCTCTGTGACTATAAAGTACCCAAATATACATAATATTACTACAGTACAACTACTACTATTACCTCTTTTCTATGTCTGCCAATCATTTCTGTCTATCAAGGCCAGATAGCAGAGGGTCAGTTGCTATTCTGGACGGCTGGGAAATGGTTTTAGTGTTCATAGTGAAAACACCTTGCCCAGGGTACATCCCCACTATCTTGAGTTGGTCAAAAGGATTTGAGGGGGACCCAATAGCAGTATCAACATGATACACGTATGTAATTGACACCTCATAAGTGTTTGTGACTGATGTCATAACCTCATTTACTTAAAGTACATTTTAGCAACTCAAATGAATGTTCAACAATCACACATGACCACACACATTTTCACAGACACACACACACAAATACACAGGTCTGCATATTCCCACATGCAACCACATCTCCACACCCTTCAACATGCATTTTTCACACAGACAGTGAGATAAACATAGAGAGAGACAAAGATAGACAGACACAGAGAGAGGGGTGCAAAGAGAGAGACTAGAGAGAGAGAGAGAGATAGAGAGAGAGAGAGAGAGAGAGAGAGAGAGAGAGAGAGAGAGAGAGAGAGAGAGAGAGAGAGAGAGATGCATGGTGGGGTCAGAGAGATGAGAGAGCGGAGACGATTGTGAGCCAGATGTCCTCTCCCCCCCACCCCCCAAGAGAGAGAGAGAGAACGCATAAAAGAGAGAGCCCAAGATGAAGCGTGGGGTCAGATAAGAACTTTTATCAAATGAAAAACAAACTGATGCAGATAAATAAAATTGATGTATGAAAAAGAAAGACAACCAAACAATTTTCAGTTTTCTAAAACAACAAAAGTGTATTTTGACATAAATTCAAAAGTAATAATATCTCACAAACTTCAACATCAAAACAGTTTTCGTCAGAGTATGTGAAAATCATATTAATAGCCATAACATCCCTTACAAGTCACATCTAATAATTAATGTAACTGTAACTGGCAACGACATTGCTACCATTTAAAACGCTTAATAAAGTGGAGAGCAAAACACTAAATAAAATTCATGCAAAACAGTCACAAAGATCAATACAATTGGAATAACATATTTTTCAGCCTTGTTTCAACATTGCAAAGATAATCACTCGTGCACATGCATGCATTTCATGGGTTTGTTTTTTACTTCTTCTTTTTTTTTACATAATAACAAAGGCATAATTGATGAAAGCAACATACACAATGTCAACCTTTGGAAAACTAAGCATGCAAGAGCAAAAATTGGTTTGGTACCAGCGCAGTGGAAGGTGGTAGTGTCTCGGACTAGTGGCTTGGAGGTCTCGGGTTTAAATCCCCAGTGGTGTGGGGGGTTTTCAGACCGACTCCTACCCAGAGTGAGTTTGCTACGGGCTCATTGGGAAGACTGAAACCACACAGTCGAGCTTCATCCACTTAATGCTTCTGAGAGTGTTGCTCTAATTAGTAATACCATGACCAACACTGCAGGTGTCTGTAGTTCTTGGACGTGGTTAACGATGGGATATCATTATGAAAGAAAGCGTGGAGACTAGACCCGGTCATTTAGTCTCAGACCAATAAGGAACTTCATAGCATTCATCATCATACCCTCATTTCAATCAATCATCAATGGGGGGGAATTGTGTCAAAATGACAAATTCATTGGCCTTGCATGAAAGAGGTACTTTTCCACAACGTGTACAAATTCCAGGTACTTTTACTCGAGTTTGTGTGTTCTAGCACTTGTTGAAATCATGACTATTTGCTATGTCCACTTTTGAAGACCAGATTTTGGGGTCGATTTGACATTCATGTTCACAAGTATAACTAAACAACTACTGATCTTACAAAGCTGATATTGTCTCTAGCGTCTTTTCAGACATTTGTCTACATGGTTAAAACATTTAGAAGCACAACAGTCAGAAGGTTATGTGACAATTTATTGACCCTCCCCGTGCTCACCTTTTGGCACAGAGTCATATATATATATATCATTATCGTCATCAGTATGGGCTTAGACTTAGGTCACTAAGTGGTGTCCTACGTATGTTAGCTCAGAACAGGCTCCACTGAACTCCACCCAAGTGACTCAGCAGCAGTGCAGTGTCTCCTCCGGTGGTTGCCTCCTAAAGACCTAACACAGAGTTGCTCCCCTTGGGACTGCTGATCTAGGAATCCTAGATCAGCAAGTCGCGAATCCTTGCCAAACCGGAGTGTGGCTGTGAGTTGGGACTCGAAATGCGCGGGGTGGGAGCAAGGCACTGTGTGGCCCTGAAGATGGGACAGTAAAAAATAAAATAAAAGTTTTTTATACACAGTATCAGACAGTTAGACAATGACCTGAAGAGAGCTTTGTAATGAAGCTGAAATTTTGCCAATACTGGAATGGGCCTTTGGTTTGTTTTTGTTTCTTCTCGTTAAGAAAAATGTTTACAAAACAAGTTAAAAAAAAATAAAAAAAAAAGCCGTCTAAATGCAAAAATGTGCATAGATCACTGCATGTGCATATATGTACATGTATACATGTATACACACAGCAAATTAAACTTGTGCGCACACACACACACTGCACAAACTACATGAATGTTCATATTTTTTAAAACTTGTATATGTGTACAATTAAATTACATGTATGTTCATAAAATTCAACAACATAGGGATGGATTACTGGTATATATGTCTAGATGCACATGCATGTTAATTTACAAAACATAAATTTAGAGAAAAGGTTTCTCTGCCAAATCAGATACATTTCTCTACATTTTCATACTTCACCCCTAAAAAATTGTTAATCTTCTGTATAAACAACAAATAAAAAGTGGAACAACATCATCAACAAAAACGATTCACAATCTTTTTCAAATCTATAACACTTAAAACAAAACAGCCATTTATTCTTGGAGGAAAGTAGCTATAGTTTGAAAAAAATTCTGCTTCTTTAGTTTGACATAAAATAATCATTCAATAATTATAAATTATATCTATATTTATATCAGCCTGAATTACAAGTGCCCAAACGGTCACTTCCTGACAGTTTCTTAAACTTGCACTTGCAGAAATTGGTTATTGATCCACAATCACACACACACACACACATTTATGCAGCTTTACTAAGTTTAGTGACAGTCACAATTTATATCAAACACTATTCAAAATAACACTACTGTACTAAAAATTCAAACTGAAAACCACTCTAAAACCACACCAAAACTAATACCTCAGATTTAAAAAAAAATTCAATGGATTTTGTTACAACATATTTCCCCCCCCCCCTCTCTGATCCTTCCACTCTACAATTCCTTCTTTTTTTTACACACACTCATGAATTCATAAATGCATGCTTCAATATTCAATACATCTTTACATTACAGGTCTTGGTACATGAGTCGGACAGAAAAAAATAAATTCAAATTACAAACTATCGTGTTTTTGTTTTTCTGTGTTGAAAGAGTGAAAAACCAGAATGACTACAGTGCATGACGAATGAATAAACTAAACAGTTATATTGAGCATTGAATGAAACTTGAAAGGTTTGGACATTTTCTGTTATAAAAAAATGATAATTAGCAAGAGGGCTTTTTCCATTTTTAAGCAAACATGAAAACATATCCACAGAAAAAAGACTGGGCCTGTATTCACGTTGAGATAGCATGAGACTTAGCATGATGCTAACTTAGATTAGAAGCTCTTCCAATGTCCTATAGGATTTAATAGGACTTTTGGAAGAGCTTCTAAGTTAGCATGATGCTAAGTCTCATGCTATCTCAACGTGAATACAGGCCCTGGTTAAGACATACTCATCCACATTCTCTCTCTCTATCTCTCACACACAAACAAAAACGCGACACACACACACATCCACACACACAATGGATTTTATAGAGGAGGGGGGGAGGAGTTAAAACAAATAAAAAGAGGTCTTTAACTCTTCTAGCGCCATGTATTTTCTGACGTTCTTGGTTGTCCGTTGCATCTCAACCGACAAGAGGGGAGTAACTATTTTTTTGACTGTGCATGCATTGCTTTAACGTAAGAAACAGTGACATAAGCTCTGAAAATAGACAAACACATGGCAGGGTACTTGGCACTGAATGTCTTTGCATTTAGTGATGTACTGCGCGGATGTATTTGCCCATGGTACTAGTAGAAGAGTTAAAGACAAAGACTTCAGTTTTGGGTTGTAAAAACAGAAAATGAAGGACAAAGCTAAAAAGCTAAAAAAAGTAAAACATAAGCACCAAGCAACCAATCATCAATCCAAAACACAAACACACACAAATTCAGCTTCAGAACGTCAGGCCATGATGACTCTGCAAGAAGGGCAGCAGACGGATTGCTGCTGCTCACAGAATGTGTGCATGCGCGCTTCTTCCGCCGATCTTTCCAGCAGAAACCACCCACTGCAGCTGGAGCAGAGAAACCACTGCTCGCTGCTGTACACCACAGAGCTCTGCTCCCCAAACACACCGCCCACATCAGCATGCACCCCTTCTTCCTTCTCAGCAATGCATCTGTCTCTTTTCTCTGCTGAACACCCCCCTGGAACTTTTTTCGATTTCTTCTCTACCCTCCTTTTACTGCCTGTGCTTCCTCTCTCAATGTGACTGAGAACCGCTTGTGCTGATTCACCAGAAACATCTGCGGCGCTTGACTCATTCTGTGACAGCCTCACGGCGCCAGCAAGATCTGCTTCAACGCGCTGGAGGATAAAATCCAAAGCCAGAGGGGACTGGACGGTTTGAACGAGGCGCCTCAGTTCATCCATTTTCGCCAGGGTTTTTCTTCTCGACTCCTCAATGTCTTCCTGAGGAGAGAAACCAGAACTATCATCCAGACAAGCTTCCACAGAGTCTTCAGGAATAGTAAGGTCAGAAAAATCAACACTCTCTATCAGAATGGAATCATTGACAGCAGAAGCAGTGCCACCGTTCAAGTTTCCGATTCCAACTGCAGCATTCTCAGAATTCAACTTCATCTGTACTGCGTGAATGTGACGGCATGTGACACCTTGCACCAAATAGTCTGTGCACACGCAAGTGAACATGTGATCACACACACTGCATAAACTACAGCGTTGTCTGCACTCACACTGCTGCTGAAGGGGCAACACTCTCTGAACGCAGCAAACACTTCTGCTGATGTCGTGCTGTACGAACCACTGATCAATCGAAGGGCAAGTAATTCTCCTTGTCAGAGCTACTGCAGCCATGTGTCTATCTTTGTTTTCTTTACAATCAGACTCAAGCTTTCCTTTCAATTTCATAGTTTTCTCTAGCTGTTTCCTTGCTTTCTCCCTGGCAAATTTCAGCAGAATGATCAACAAATGATCAACCCTTCTGTGTTCAGAATTGAGGTACACGACTGTGAGAATGTGGTGAAAATCTGCCGCAAATGTTTTGTGGTCCGTCTTTAGTCGATGGCATCTGGCCCACAGCTTCTCGTTGTCTTCTCCCAAGAAGTTGGCAGCGAAGTAATCATGAAAGTCATTGTGTTTGAACTGAAAGTAGGTCAAGACTCCCTGCAGCTTTTTCTGGAATCTTTTCAGGTTGGGTTCTCTCTGCAAAAGTTTCAGGTAGGTGTATGCGGTTGCCTGGTCTTTGGGAGTTTGGATCCACTGAAGGATGCTGCTCTTCCACTCCCTCTCCATACTCCAAACGCAGTGTAAACGTCTGTTGGGTTGGGGAAACACTGCACACCAGGCGTTGTAGAAAATGGGCAACAAATCACTCAAAAAGATGTCAGTCTTCAAGTTTTCATTTCCATTTTTCAAAGTGCTGAAGAAAACTTTTAGAGCTTGCTCTAAGTTTCCGCAGGAAATTGCCCAACCGACTGGCACAGCTTTGTTAGACTGGTCCAAAACAGTCAGCGATATCAACAGCAAGTCCTGCGTTTGCGGAAGGGTGATTTGACACGTTACATACACACACACACATTTGGGAGCGCGTGCTTTGAACAAGCCTTTTTGAAACGCTGTTTGTACGCAGAGAAGAAAGTCGCTCTCTTTCAAACCATCGCTGTTTTGACCACACGGTTTGTAATAAATGATGGGGTTATCAGAAAGCTGAGAAAGTTCTTCTACCCACATGTCTACGCTCGTTTTGTCTGATGGGTGCTTCTGAATGCGGGAAGAGTTGTACTGGTTCTGAACCAAAGCGATGTCACTGGTTGTCTGCGGTTTGTCATTGCCAGAAACACGTTTAGAGATGGCATCCAGCAGTTGGTGAGGTTCTGCCTGGCTTTTCACTTCCTCAGCAATGGCAGACCTCAGGGTCTGGGCGAGGGGCAGCTGGAATATTTCCAGCTCATGCCCCACATGATCCACAGAGTACTCCACGCCGACTCTGCCCTCAGGGGAGATACGCGCTCTCATGAATGCTGTGCATTTCCCTGACATCTTGATGCTGCCCTGTTTCTTCGATTTTCTATTTCCTTTGATGACATTGGATCTGACGGCGCCTGTTCTGTGGCAGGCGAAACGGATGACCGTGTATTTGCTGTTGGGTTTGTGACCATACTTAAAGAAACGAATAAACCTCGACAGGTGTTTCCTCTCCACATCTTTCCTCCATGTTTCAAACTGCTCAAAATCTGGAAAGCTGGCTGTTTGGATGCGGAAATCGTGGCCATGCTTCGCTTTATAGTGGTGGGAAAGGTCGCTGCCAGTCACACAGCCCGCTGTGCACAGTACGCAATAATACCTGCGACTGGCAGTGATAGCATTTCGTTTGCTCAGGTCTACATTAGAGTGTTTCAGGTTGACATGTTTTCTCAAGGCGCTTCTATCATACAAACGTTTGTGGCAGAAAGGGCAGTTCTTTGGGACTGGAACATAGGGGTATTTCGGCTGTTTTTTTCTTTTGGGCTCAGCCTTACAGTGGGCACATCCCAAGGTACAGTGCAATTTGAAATTAGGTGCGGGAGAAACGGGGTATTTTTTCGGCTGCTTTTTTCTTTGGGGCTCAGCCTTACAGTGGGCACATCCCAAGGTACAATGCAACGAGAAATTAGGTGCGGAAGAAACGCTGTTCTTTGTCAAATTGGTGGTTGGATCCTTACAGTAGACACATCCCTTGGCAGAGTGTGATGAGAAACTAGGTGCAGAAGAGACGTTGTTCTTCGCCGAATTGGGGGCTGGACCAGTGGGTGTTTCTTTGCAGGGAAGTCCACCAAGACCAGAAGAGTTCAGTGAGATATCTAGGTTCACTGGAGCAGACGATGTACTGTGCTGTTTGTTTTGTGACTGAGTATTGGTTGTACTTGTACTGACAGTGTTTTCAGTTTCATCTTGTGTGCCTGAATCTGTTTCATTGCTCACATGTCTCTGTAGGCTGTCTGTCGATGGGTTGCTTTTATTACCACTGTGTTCTTGTTGGCTTTGAGTACATTTGTTTCTGCAGACAATAACATTTTTCCCTTTGCTTTGATTGTTTGCCATGATGTCAACATCTTTCTGTCTGCTTTCTGCTTCTGTGTTTGTGCTAATGTCTACAGTTTCCAGATTCCCTTGCACCCCAGTGTTTACGCCAACACTTGCTTTTTCTAGATCTCGTAGGCTAGTCTTCTTCGGACAATTTCTTGTACCAGCAACAGTAGTATTAAAGCTCAGGTTTTCTACTGTCTCTGACGAAAAACCTATGATAATTATTTTACAGTTAGTAGCATTTTTCACATCTTTACTCGATTCTATACTACCATCTGAAAGGTCACAACCATCTTTTGCTTTTTTGGGTGAAGGTGGTACTGGTAGTGGTTGGAGGTTATGATTACTGGTGGCTTCTTGTGTTCTCTTGCACCCTTTCTTCACAGTAGAGGTCGCACAAATGTCTGGGTTCTGTGTGGGAGTGCTTTCTTGTCTTCTAGAGCACCTTTTCTTAACAGCAGAAGTCGCACAAGTGCCTGGGTTCTGTGTGGGAGTGGTTTCTTGTCTTCTATTGCAACTTTTCTTAACAGTAGAAGTCACACAAGTGTCGGGGCTTTGTGTGTGAGAGCTTCCTTGTCTTCTATTGCATCTTTTCTTAACAGTAGAAGTCACACAAGTGCCTAGGTTTTGTGTGGGAGTGCTTTCTTGTTTTCTCTTGCACCTACTCTTAGCAGAGAACAACGCACAAGTGTCTTGGCTTGGTGTTTGAGTGCTTTCTTGCTTTCTCTTGCACCCTTTGTTAACAGTAGAGGATGCACAAGTGTCTGGCCTTGGTGCATGAGTGTCAGTACTCCTCTGCTCAGGCAGGAAACTCAAGCCAATCTTCCCTGTCACAAACCAGGCGATAACCTTTCTCCGCAAGTATGTGCTGTAGCGTGTGGGCTGATGAAAGAACCAGGAAGAGCCTTCAGCTTCAGGCAGAGTCAATGCTTCGAACACATCCTCCCTTAGCACAGACACAGCGGCGAAAATAACAGCGACAACACCGCACACATCCGCACATTCCTGTAGAGGGTAGTTCAGACACCTGTTTTTACACACATGGTGCTCGCTCTCAGGCGTTGACTCATGCGCCAAAAACAATGACCAGTTCACATCTTCCTTTTGAAAAACCTGAAGAATTCCCCCGATTCTTTGCACAAAGTCCACCGGAAGGCCCCAACCCAGAGAATCACAGTATGTAACTCTTCCATCATTCAAGTCTGCTACCGCCACGGTCCAATGAGATCCCGGCTTATTGTCTGCGGCGACGAATACTGAACCGTCACCATTTTTGCCAACCTTCAAGATGAAAGTTAATCGACGAATGTGAGTCAGGTTTCCATCTTCTTTCTGTTGCTGGAGGTGAGGGTAGAGGGTGTGGCAGTGGGAGTCGAGGGCGAAGCACATGGTGTGCGAGCGAGGAATGTTGTTCAGTTTGCTCAGGACCCAGAGAACGTGGAATGATGTCAACGCTTCTCCACACAACTTGGACAGCTCTTCTGGCGTCATGTCTGTCACAGAAAACAACATTTTTTTCTTTTTTAAAGTCATGTCTATCACATAAAGGTTCACATTGAATACATTACAAGGTAGCAACATTTGCCTTCTGCCAATTCGATAAAAACTATACACGCTGATCTTTTAGAAACCTTTGTCACCTACCAAACATATTCCACACTCTCTGCTCTAGCACTAAGTAGCAGTGATTATAAACTTCTCAAGGTTCCCTGCATAATCAAAATTGAAATCATTTGGCCATTATTCTATTTTCAGCTATCAAGCTCCTCTTGTCTGAAACTCACTCCATCCCCACCTCCGTTCCTCACAAAAATCTGTTCAAAACTTCCAGCTGTGCATCATAGGCGACTATGGCCAGCAAATATTTGTGTTTATTTTCTCTGTTCTACTTTATGTGCATTGCATACTATGCTAGTCTGTGGTTTCCGACTATCACTGCCAGATAGCTGAGGGAGAAGCTGCTAATCTGGATGGTTGGGCTAGAATTTTTGCCTTGCCAAAAGTGCATCCCAAGTCTCTCGGCGGCCAGGGTCGGACAGTAACAGCTGCCCGACTGCCCAGGGCAGGTAGTTGTAACTTGTAAGTGTCGGGCAGGTGGCGAACTCGACGACCTGCCCGCCAGGCAAGTGAGCCATTCTCAAAAGGTCGTTGCTAATTCTCTATTAAATACTTATTATTTGGAAATAAATCTGTTGTTGCAGCAATCCTGGATGTTTTGTGAGATACATAAGATAAAAATGTTGATGTGAAGAACCACATATAGAAATAATCAAGGAATATTTACATTTTTTATGTGTGAATTTTCATTTGCAAATGGGACATTTGATGGGTGTATGTTCTTGATGTGCATTAAAAGACTTGTGATCACATAGTTGAACTGCTTGTTTGCTTTAACTGTTTAAGGACATAATAAAAATCGTTTTCTGACACATCTGCTTTTCATTTTTGTGTGAAAAAAATCTATCTGAAAATCTGTTTGTCAGTTGCGACAGCCTTCGTCCTCACAACGATCAATGAAACACAATGCTCTGAATGTATTCTACACAGCTAGTGCAGTAAACTCACCTTGAAACGACTAAAGAACACATTCGGTGCATTATTATGCCGAAAATTAATCAACTGGACAATTTATTTGCTTAAAAAAAACTATTTCCAGCACGCAGTACCCGTTTTCGTCCATTTGTCACAATCAATAATTTTGGGGTTTCACACTCGCAACTGAACGTAGCTATTCGACTTTCGGCCATTTCATCAGCAGAAAGTCTCGCGAGAACATCACGTGACCGCTCTACTTGAAAATGGCGGACTTCAGGCGCGAAGGCATGATTATTACTTTCGTCCTTTCTTCAGACAATGTCGCAATCAACAATTTGTGTCACAACAAACCAAAAACACCCCCAGTACAAGTAAAAAACAATAGATTAGTTGCTGATTGTAGTTCAGTTACACGCAATTGCAATAAAGAGGTAAAATGGCATGTTGTTTTGTTAGTGGTTTCTTACACCTGTAACACTGAATGTAAAAGTGTTTACTTGGACGAAAGTTGATTTTGCTTCCTTGTCGCAACTGAAAGCTGACGTAAGTATTGCATTCTTCCTACAAGTGATCGGTGTGCCGATAATTCTGGTGATTGAGCATTTGTATTGGAGATAAATTCTGTTGTATTTTCGTGGACTCTGGCTGCTTGCATGACGACACCAAGCACTGAATTATGTCATTCGACATGTCATGTGGACGAAGTTTTGTCCGTGTCACATTAGTCATCCACGAAACAGAAACAACAGAGTGTGGGTGAAAAACAGGCTGAGAAGGACGAGTATGAGAAGAACACACGGAAGAGATTATTCTACCGGAATGGAAGAAAGAGTTCGTGTGGGTGCAGTTTGATGAAGAGAAGGAGATGATGGTGAATTGGTTCTTGTTTGATTGGGTGCTTTGTTCTTTTTTTGTTTTGAACAAAGATTATGTCATTCCCGAGGAGCTGTGTGACAGGATGGCCAATCATGAAGACTCTTTCTACTAGCTTTTTCACTCATGGCACATTCATTTATCGGGCAGGTGGCTAAAACTGGGGGGCAGGTAAAAAATTTTGTCTACCTGCCCCCAGGGCAGGTTGCAAAAAAAGTTACTGTCCTACCCAGCGGCCAAACATATTTAAGGGCAGCTGGTGGTGGAAAAGGTCCCCAAAGGCCAACCAATCCCTTTGGCTGCAGTACAAAAAGTCAGAGAAAATTCCCCCCTAGTTTGTGACAGTAGACTCCCACAGACTAAGCCGTCGCATGATTTCCCATTAAAATCATTTATTTACAGCTCTCCATTAAAATTAAGTGCCCCTATTACTTAGCATTAAAGGGTAATATCACTGAAAGGTATATTTTACTATAGTGTCCATCATTCTCAGACCAAACTCTGAGCACTTTACAATCACAAAGTTCCACTTACTGTAGTCAAGTAGTAAGGCGTACGGCAAGTGATTCCATAGGAGCGCTTTGAATTTCTCCATGTGTCTGCTGTCTTCATCTCCCACACTTTGCATGCAGCCTTCAGACAAAGAGGGTACAGGGTAGGAATCCTTGAACCACTGCACCTCTTTTTCATAACGCTCTGGGCAGAGATATCGCCTGGTTTTTCTTTTGTTCTCATTGACACACCCTGCAAAATAGAAGAAAAAAAGACAGCACAATATTCTTTAAAAATTTGACAACATTGGAAAGTAATTTTCTAGATTATGATTTAAGAGTACAGTTACTATTAATACTAAAAAATAAATTACTTTGTATTTCATAGATTCAGCCTGTTGCATTGCTAGTGATAGTGTTTTTATTAAATTTTATGGTTAGATAAGATTTGCTACAGCTAGTTATGCTATTCATTTTTCATTAAAAAAAACAGAATTATAAAAATAATCAAATGCTAAAACTTGTAAAAGTACTAAAAGTAAAACTGACTTTCTGGTATAATTTGCTAATATTATATATATATGACTCTGTGCCAAAAGGTGAGCACGGAGAGGGTCAGGTACTTACATTCTCAATAAATTGTCACATAACCTTCTGACTGTTGTGCTTATGTTATAAACATATAGACAAATGTCTGAAAAGACACTAGAGACAATATCAGCTTTATAAGATCAGTAGTTGTTTAGTTATGTGACAATGAATGTAAAATCAGCCCCAAAATCTGGTCTTCAAAAGTGGACATTGCAAATAGTCATGATTTCAACAAGTGCTAGAACACACAAACTCCAGTAAAATTACTTAAAATTTGGACAGGTTATGCAAAAGTACCTCATTAGTAAACGCTAAAGATTGTAACATTCAAAAATGAAAGTTCTGTTAGTTATTAGACTTAAACCAATTGTTGATGATAAACATCATTTTTGATGTAATCATTTAACCAAAATCAAACTTCCCAACAATTTTCACTTATATAAATCCAAAATACATGAAAATGTCATGCTTTGTTGGAGCAGATATTACTTTATCATAGGAGTATAAAATGTTCTTACAAAATATATTATTTTAAATAATATTGCACTTTCTCTTAAAGGTTCTGACTTAGATGTAACACTTGACATCCGTCATACCTAAGTTATAATGCTCAATAAAATCCTCAAGATATATATTTTTAACTTGCTCTCTTTTATTTTACAATTAAACTGTCATATAAAGTTGACCCCTACCCTTATTTAACACCAGCATGTTCATTTCTTTCTTCTGCACTAATCCAAATGTTCAATGTAATCATTTGACTGGACTTGATGTTCGTCATCAAGAACATGTTAATTATCAAATTTAGCTGGTTTTATTGGTCTAACCATCTAATAAACAAATGAACACCACTTCAGTGGGTTTAGTAATTAATTTAGAGCACTTTGCAGCCTTCATAGAAAGATAAATGAAAAAATAGTGCTTAATGAAAATTATTAATGTAACTATGATGTTCGTCATACATGTCCTATGGTGTAAATAGTGAATTATGATAAATAATTCAATAGTTTTTTGAAAAAAACTTTATTCATGCAAGTTATTATTTTCTTTAAAGCATTCTGCTTACTGTAGTTGACAAAAATACAGTTATTCATAGACATTTTGGCCAGAAACTGGAAAATAAATGATTTAGGTAACTTTGATGTTTGTCATACATTTTTCACACATTGTGTAATAAAACAAAAACAATGGCATGAATCAATTAACAGTTTGGTAGAAAATATTCAGTTAACTTGTAATTGTTTTTTTTATGGCATCTTAAGTACTTAAAGACAGAATTAGTGTATTTGATACAACTTTCAAATGTAAAGTGATGACGAAGGTCATTTGTTACCGCAACAGACCCATAATAATCATCATACTAACAGCAAATTTCAACAGGAAATGTCACAGACTAATAGCAAACAATGAAAAGAACTTAACACAACATGATTTGCTGGAGCTATGAGAAAATACTGTGACATAACACCATGGTTGTGATGTAATCATTGATGTTCGTCATCAGGTGGGGGACACCACATTATCACTATTTTCTCAGAAATCGGTTGAAAAATTGTCCTGCCACTTTGCACATGTTTTGCCTCATTTATATCCTTTCTAAATATGCATGTATTTAAATGGTATTAATAGTTTCATTTTTTACCCTCTATGTCCACTTTTCATGCCCACCTTTTGGCACAGAGTCATATATAATTAATAATAAATATGCTTATCGGTTTAAGAGCAAAACATCAATGGCAATTCTGCAATCTTAAAAACAGTGATCGCGCTAGGAGTAGGAATGCTGAAAACCAGTTTCCATGATCAGCGACAATGCCCCCCCAACAACCGGTGTCAAAACCAGTCCTAGGGAAACAAAAATCAGTGAAAACCACAATATCAAAGCACATGTTGAATGATTTATCAGTCCTAGCAAAAAAGTATCAGTCCTTGGGACTGACAGGTCAAATTTTTTTCTCAGTATTATGGGTTTGCAATCAGTAAACGCGATCACTGAAAAATCTATTTTAAAAAAATTCATCAATGTTGATTCATGATCATTGAGTACATTACATTTAATTAAAACTAAAGACATGCATGGTCAAAGAAGAAAAAAACATAAAAAGTAGACAGTCACTAGAACAACACTCACCAGTTCATCCTTCCTCCATTACTCAAGAAATTGACCAGTAAACCGAGTAATTCCACCCAATTTAACAAAACACATGCTTCAGCTGAAGGTTCAGAAGATCAGTATGTTGTGGTCAATATAAAAAAAAAAAGCATGCAAGCTATAACTTTTTCAAGAATAAATTTATTCATTACTCTTGAGTCTTGTTCTAAAGAAAAAGTCAGTGTTCAAATACTCTTTTTCATACCAATTAAAACTTGGGAAGACTCGTACAGTGGAACCTCCATTATAAGACTCCCTCACACATAAGACGTACTTCTCTGAGACATTGCGCTTCTTTGTATCTAATTCTAAGTATTAAAATTACCTCCCTTATACAACTCCCTCCCATTTAAGACCTCATTTTGGATGATTTTTCAAGGTCTTATAAAGGAGGTTCCACTGTACTGTACTGTACAGTGACTGTACTGTATTTGCAATGATATTGAAAACCATCTTATCACTGATTTATAGAGAGATAGTACAGCTCCTTTTCCTACTCCTAGTCCTAGGTTTTCAAAGTTTGGCATCACATTTTTTGCCCCAAAAGTCAGAGAAGTCATAGAAACAGGTTGCTCTTTCCATCAAAAGGGAGATAATTTGGTGACTGAAAAAGTGACCAAATAAGTTGCTTTTTTGGCGTCAATAGTATTAGTTTAATCTTTTTTACAGGCAAAAATAAGGATTTTGCCAGATTAGTCTATCTTCGAGAAACGAGCGAAAACTTAGATTATGACCCAAAGTGTGTGTGCGTGTGCACGTATGTGTGTCTGAGAGAGAGAGAGAGAGAGAGAGAGAGAGAGAGAGAGAGAGAGAGAGAGAGAGAGAGAGAGAGAGAGAGAGAGAGAGAGAGAGAGAGAGAGAGTGTATGTGTGTACAGTGTGTGCGTGTGTGTGTGTGTGTGCTTGGATCTATAAAAATTTCAATATTCCCATGGGATAGTTAACAACTTTTTTCAAGCGCTCTCCCCAAGTTTTACATCGAATAATTGCCACAAAAGTGGCCCTTTCCGATATGTAACAGAGTGACAGAGTCAGAAGAATATGTTGCTGCTGTTAACTGTTAAGTCAATCATCATCAAATTATGAAATGGTCCATGCAACTTTTGCAAATTGCACAACACTCACACTAGTCACTCACAGCACAACACAGTGACAAAACTCAAGTCAGTCGGACTTGTCAAAAGCCAAGATCGATAAACGTGAAGAGCTAAAATAATTTGGTATTGTACTACAGTAAAAGGCAACTTGAAATTACTACTCAGAAAGGCTCATTCTGAGTTACGCCTATTTACCTGACATTTTGATGTTCATACACTTTTTCAGTTATTTGTGAACCAGAAACCAAAATACAGACACAAGCACCGGAAGTAGAAACAAATCCGGAAGTAAGCGTGTTTGGCAATGTCATTGGTGTGCGCTTGCGCGAGATCGTACAAGCGGTGTATGAACAAATCAGAAACCTCCCCTTCCAAAATATTCCCGGACTTTAAAAAAAAAGCCAAAATGGACCAGGCTATTTTGATGCGCGTGTGTGTGACTATGCGTGTTGTTGTTGTTGTCTTGTTCACAGAGACGTGTGGAATTCCAATTGCTTCACTGAAATTCACACAGCATAGCCAAAAAGCAGTAGAATAGAATTTTGGGGATGATTCGTCGATCCGGCTTCGACTTCATGGACTCCATGATGCTCACAGCCTTGTTCAAGGGAATTGTCAGACCGCATTTAGAATATGGGAACGTCATATGGTCCCCCATCTACAAGAAAGATATTGAAATTCTGGAAAACGTCCAACGAAGAGCTACCAAAATGATCCCAGAACTAAAAGATAAAACGTATGCAGAGGCTCAAAGTTTTTGAGCTACCAAGTCTGCTAGCTTACAGAAGATTCAGAGGCGATCTCATTGAGGCATATAAATTCAAGCAAGGTCTTTACTGTGTAGACAGCGAGGAAATCCTCCCATCAAGTACTGAATCACGCACAATAGGACATTGTCTCATAAAGTTAGAAAACAAGCGTCCCATCTGGACATTAGAAAGCACTACTTTGGGCTGTGAGAGTGGTCACAGCCTGGAATAATCTGCCAGATCAAATAGCCAATGCACCCTCTTTAAATGCATTTAAGGGCAAGTTAGACAGGCATTACAGAAATTTCCAGCATAGCCTAGAGCCACCATCCACCCTCAGACAAGAGGCTTCCAAGATGTGGAGCGACCCGACCAACGAAGGGGACGAATTTACAGACCCCGGCTACAGGCTGCTAGCCTTCCAGCAGAAAGGAACCTGTGAGAGTGTTGTTGCAGTGCAGCATCACCGCAGCAGTTGTATGTGTGTGTGTGTAAGTGTCATTGCATATCTTTACTTCTTTACATATTTTATTACAACAAAAAATGTTGTTATCCCTGTGTTGCTGTTCTTCAGTTTAACGTCCTTCCACTAAAAGTGATTCAGACAATATTATGTTGCAGTGTGATTTTGGCCGGTGAGGTGAATGCGAGTGGGTGTGTCTGTAAATGAGTGTGTGTGAGTATTAAAGTAAGTTATAGGTTAATGATGTAATCATGACCCCCCCCCCCCCCCCCCCATCCTCACCCCAATAAAACACACACACACACACACAAAAGCACATACCCCTCTGTGTGTGTGTGTTCACACCTAGGTCTCAGGGTGGCCTCGGCATCCTGAACCCAGCAGCACTCTACAGCGCCAAGCAGCTCTACTTCAGGCTGTCGGTGCTCAACACTGAATGACGATGAGCATGCAGGTTCGTGAGACAGCTCGCTCCTCCCTCGCGCTCCACATGAATTGTGTGGTGTTTATCATGCTCGTCTTGTTTCTCTGAATAAATATGTTGAGGTGTGTGTGTGTGTGTGTGTGTGTGTGTGTGTGTGTGTGTGTTCTTGTTCAGTTTCTTTGTTATTTATTGAATTTTATTTTTTGTTATTTTTTTTTTCCAATGTCAGAACAACTTTTATAGTTAATCTGACAATAAATTGGTTCCAGTCCAGTGTGTGTGTGTGATATAACAAAATATATAAAGGAGCAAGGATATGCAATGACACACACACACACGTGTGCATGCACGTGCACACACACAACATACACAGAGAGAGAGAGAGAGAGAGAGAGAGAGAGAGAGAGAGATAAGGAATGAAGAAGAATGAAAAATTGTGTTTTACGTCCTCTCGGTCTGGGACATTTGTAGATACAAAGATGGTGGGAACAATACTGGAGGCAATGCCCGGAGGCAGTGCAACTCCAGTAAAGTCCCGATTTTTTAATAATACAGATAGGTGTAGCGGTAACCACGCCTCGGTTAAACCTCATTGGCTATGGTACCGCCACAATGTATACAACTCAACAAGTAGAAAAATAAGGAGAGAGAAAATGGAGTTTTACGTCCTCTTGGTCTGAATCACACATATGGGACATTTGTAAATACAAATATGGTTGGAACAATACTGGAGGCAATGCCCGGAGGCAGTACGAAACCAGTAAAGTCCCGATTTTTTAAATTATTAATACAGATAGCTGTAGCGGTGACCACGCCTCGGTTAAACCTCATCGGCTATGGCACCGCCACAGGTAGTAGAGTGTAGAAAAATAAGGAAAGGACAGATCGAGTTGAAAAATGAAGGGATGCCCTCATATCTGTTGGCAGCAACAATTTATGGCATTTAAAAGGGGAAAGATTCCAGCGATGTTAGCATATGCAAAATGAAACAATATTAGTCAGTGGGTATGCTCGAAAGAGTACAATTTAAGATCGTAAAGTCGAAAGTGTAGGGGAAGACGGGGTAAAAAGCGCATGGGCGGGTAAGAAGCCCACCCCAATTATCTCATGAAATGAAGCCAATTTCAGTCTCATTTTGCCCACGAGACGAGCGTTAATGTCTAGCATTCGTCTCATGGGCAAATTTGACTGAAATTTTCTTTATTTCATGAGATAATTGGGGTGGGCTTCTTACCCGCCCATGCGCTTTTGACCCCGTCTTCCCCTACTCCCAGTGTGAGTTTTAAGTTAAAGAAAATAAACAAAAGCAAGAATTTAACAAGGGAGAAAACTGTAGCTGGGTTGATGGATTATGGCCTCTAATGCATTGCCCCCCCCCCCCCCCCCCCCCCCTTCAGATATTCTCCACAAAATGTTTTACATTAAAAACTCATTTGGAGTGTGTTTGCATGGCTTGTCATTGCCAACTGGATAAATTGATATCACAGACTTCATCAAATCTAGTAGTGTTGTGATGTCTTTAGCTCATTAGACTTCATCAAATCATCAGGACATGAAGAATTCTGCCAATTATCGTTCTGGTCACTTCAGTATCTAGAACATCATTGATATAAAAAAAAAAGACTCCTTTGGTGTATTTTTATGTGGTTTGTTGATTTGACAAAATGGCCACCATTGTCACTGGACATAGGAGAGGAAGAAGGGAGGGGGAAAGACGGTATTTGGTTAAGTTTCATTAGGATTGGTTCAGTAGTTTACTGCATAGGCACTATAATGTGCCACATATTTTGCTTGCACATCAATGATTTTATTTAGACTGTTCCAAAGCATATGTTGGCACTCCGAGAAAATCACACACACACACACACACACAGAGGGAGACATAGATAGAAGATGGACATACACCCAGGGACATACACAGGCCCTAAATTCCATTTTCGTTTTTATACAACTGGGAGGGTACTAAAAACAATGGTAATGAAGTGGTTTTATTCCATGTCTCAAATACAAGGTCAACTGATCAGCCTAATGGAATTTATTAACATCAACATCAGCCCTAAACAAAATTGCAAACAAATTTTAATTTAACGAATGAATGAAAAATGGTGTTTTACGTCCTCTTAGTCTGGAACACACACATATGGGACATTTGTAAATGCAAAGATCAGGGTTCCCACCCTTCAGATCTTTTAAGCACCATTTCACTTCTCATAAGGACGTAAACCGTCTTGCTTTCTTCATGAGAAGGCGGCAACGATGTCGACCGGTTATACTTCTGGACAGGCTCATTGAGTGAGTTCGGTGATTTACCTCCCTTGTTATGTCGTCTGCTCCACTACCACTTCATTCTGAACTCGATTGGACACAAACGCGGTCAAAATCTGTCATTTTTTAAAGGTTTAAGACTAAATGTGCACACATCAGATTTTTGTTCATCCTTTGCCAAAAAATGCTGACTTTGTTATCCATTAGTACCCAAGTACTTTCTGTAAGGACCGATAGGTTAAATATAAGCACCTATAAGGCCTTATAAGGCCCGTCCACAAATATAAATCCTATAAGCACCTGTAAGGACAGTGGGAACCCTGACTTAGATGGTGGGAACGATACTGGATGCAATGCCCGGAGGCAGTGCAACACCAGTAAAGTCCCAATTTTTTAACAATATAAGTGTAGCAGTAAACACGCCTCAGTTAAACCTCATCGGCTATGGTACCGCCACATATATAATTGTAATTTAACACATTTCTGGTCACATACAGATCCAGTTGAAATAAAACAAGGGCAGCTCAGTGCATTAAAATCTATGTTAATTAAGAAAAAGCAGCAACAGGCTGAGAGTTGAGAGCACGCATGTGTGGATACAAACATGCATGCATGTGTTATTACTAATATTAGACTTATGCAAGCAGCCTACAAAATATGTGGCTACAGTTACGGGATTGTTGCAACACTCGGACCATGTTCAGGGATAGTAACTCTTCCAAGTCAATTTTTTCTTCAACAAAATTTAATGCATGTTCTTATTTTGTATATTTAGTGCACCAAGGTTTCATTAAAATATGGAATAGGTTTAGAACATGTTAAGAGTGAACGTTAGTATTTTTTTGAAGACATTTGCGCACAATGTTTGCGTCCCGTGATATGAGTCCCCTAACAGTAGCCGTAACCATAGCCTGTGCCATGAAAAATTGAAAACTTGTGTCCAGAATAACATCCATATAAAAAGAATGAGACGATGTTTTTGCCTTTCAGCCCTACCTCCAACCCAGTCTTTTCCGGGAGCTTAAAGACCCCCAACGTCACGTGTTACATTCCCTCTTATGTTAGGAAGTTTTCTTACCAGCTATAAGAGAGAAAACATGTGAAAACCGTGGTTTTGACATGTGACATGGTGGGTCTTTAAACAGGTACTGTTTATCAGCTGAGAAATCTATTCTCCGCCATTGTAGAGATTTCTATAAAGACTGCTTTCCATCTTCCACAATTGCTAAAAGAGAGTGAATATAATAATAGGCAGAAAGCTGCGACAGACTTTGATACATAGTTTCACTATGACTAGAAGAAAAATAAGCAAAACAAAAGCAAACAAATAAAATAAAAAAAATAAAAAAGAAAAAGAGCATTGGAAGCGTGCAGGAAAACCAAAAAGGAAAAAAAAACCCGGACATGTATGCTTCTCAAACCTTCCTCCCAAAGCGTACAACCACAGAATGAACACGGCACAGGGATGACCTGACCCGCAAAAGAAAAAAAATACTCCCAACAGTCAATGGATTCTAACTCTTCACAAATGTTAATCAAAATCTGCTCCCTAACTTTCAAAAGCACCTGTTCATAAACAATCAAATTATAAACTCCAAAACCCCGTCCTTAATGACAGAAATGAAAACTTCATCCTCTTTGACGTCTCTGAAATCCACAGTAATGTAATACTGGTTGATGTGCAAAGAATTATTTACATCTTCTTATACACTGCTGAAGTAAGTGTAAGGAAAACATGGACACAAAAAATGTCAGGCATTTGAAGTGATATACACAGGAATGGGAATTGTCTGCTAAACAGCAAATTTCCGCCAAAATTACATTTCTTTTCCGCCCCCCCCCCCAAAAAAAAACCCCAACAACAACCCCAAAACCCCAACTAAATTTAGCCATTCTAATGCTGTTTTCAGGGTTTCATTTATCTAAATAAAACAAAGCTTCAGCATTACCCCCTGGACCCCTACTAGGGGCCTTCTGTGGCCCCCTAGACCCCCGCTTTTCAAATTTTGCTTACTTTTCCAATTCCCATGCCTGATACTGTTGCAAGGTCCAAAAACTTCTTCCTAATTCCTGTTGTTAGTTAGAAGACTGGGCCTGTATTCACGTTGAGATAGCATGAGACTTAGCATGATGCTAACTTAGAAGCTCTTCCAATGTCCTATAGGATTTAATAGGACTTTTGGAAGAGCTTCTAAGTTAGCATGATGCTAAGTCTCATGCTATCTCAACGTGAATACAGGCCCTGGACTATAAAGAAGGCACCATATTTTTCAGACTATAAGGCGCACCCCACAAATTGAACACAAAATTCAGATTTTGTTATTCTATTTTCTTAGTATATTAGTAGTCACATGATAAGGTGCTCTGGGAAAAATAGTATTGCCTAATAGTCAGAAAAATACAGTATTATTATCTTCTGTCAACTCCCAATGGCCCAATCTGACAAAAGTTCTTCTTGCTTTCTTGAGAGAAAAAAAACCCGCAAACATAAAGCTCTGGTGACTTAACAGAATTAAAATCTTAAATATTTTGTAAAATAATTTTTTTAGCTGTAATAAAAAGTACAGTGTAGCAATACTAATATGTGACAACACTATAACCTCAAAACAATGTTCATGAATACAAACGAAAGGGAAAAGACAGTCACAAAATCTGCAAAAAATAGAAGGCACAAACCTGACGCAAAAATACCACATCAAGACTGAAAGTGAAACTAGTTAACCTTTACCGGACTTCTGGGGTTGCCCACGACCCCTTGACACACAAAACATGTTATATCTCTAAAACTATTTAAGCAATCTTCATGAAATTTCATGACTTTGTCCAAAACGTAAATGGCTTTAAGTGTGCTAAATTTTATTAATGTGTATAAAATATAAATGATGTAATATGACGCGTAATTTGCAAAAATGATAACAAGCATTTTCAAGTTATCTCCGAGATGATAGATTGAATATTCTTCAAATGCTCTGAAACAGTACATGATACAGTGACCAAGAACAGTTCTGATCACATCCCAAAAAAAAGTCTCAATCATGAAAATATGATTATTATAAACAACCACTTTCATTTAGTAGTGATTTACAAATTATAAATGTTGAGCCAACTAAAAAAACCATTATTGATAATGTTAAAACAAGAAAAAGTCTCGTCTCCAACAAAATACAGAAAAATAAATTACTTTCTCACAAATTCTACCAGGGTTCCTACTAGAGGAACAAAATTCAAGGAGTTTTCAAGGGTCTATCAAGGGGTATTTGGATTTTTAACCCTTTCGCCGCCAGCCATTTTTCAGACAGAAAATACCATTAAACTTAACTGGGTAGAGAAAGCAATACTTCTGCAATATTGCGAATTCCTCGGAGACATATATAACATTAGACATATCCTTACCTCCCAAAATTAAGAAAGGTCTTTGGATAACAGGCCCTGTGTTGATGCCTTTTAGTGACATGGGTGTTCAACCATTGTGGTGCTAAAATGCGACTTTGGCGGTGAAAGGGTTAAAGGGGACCCGAAGTTGATAAAATGAGCAAAATTATGTAAATTTACTATTCTACACAGTTGAGCGGTGAATGCTTTCAATTTTCAAAACGCAGATCATCTAGGCCAACTGAGAAGCAACGAACGTCAAAAGCTATGCAATGGAAATGCAAATGTGCATGAGCGAAAGCAGATGAGGGAAATGAAGGGCACCGTTGGGAATGAAAGCACCGCAATCTCTTTGTCATTTAGTTTACCTCGAGTTTGTAAAGAAATTCAGCCCCCAAATGGTTTCTACCTTCTCAGATTTTATGTATGTAGGACTACAAGTTCAGCCTGTGATAGATTTTCAATGGGTGATTAAAATTGCAATAATTGTAAAGGGTTTTCAAGCACCTTGACCAAGTTCAAATTTAAAGTGGGTTCAAGGGTTCTCAAGGGGAGTATGAACCCTGTTCTACTGGTGCTCTCTAAGGCACCATCCTGACCAAGAAAACAGAAAAGTAACCAATAAAACAATTGATTAAATACAGTAAGAAATCAGAAATGCCTTCTAAATTTTGAAAAGCACCATACTTCTCAACACAAACATTTCTTAAAAGAAAGCACAGTTTATATATATAGGGTGAAAGTAAAACATTCTCTCCATCCTGAAATGACACGTTTCAGTGTCTCTGAATGTTCCCGTTCCTGAAGTGGTGACCACATTGAAAATAATGTCCAATGTGTGTCAGTGTACCGGTATACAGGATGGGTGGGGTTGGTGTTAGAATTGCATGTGTATCACCTTGTTTTCATTGTCAGAAGGGGGCTTAGTAGGTGGTGGTCTGCATACTATGCTAGCTCAGAACAGGCTCCACTGAACTCCACTGAAGTGACTCAGCAGCATTGCAGTGTCTCCTCGGTTGGTTGGTTGCCTCCTAAAGGCTTAACATAGATTTGCTTCCCTTGGACTGCTGATTTCGGATTCTGCGACCTAACAAGCCAGGGTGTGGCTGCAAGTTGGGATTTAGAATGAGTGGTGTGGGAGGCACACCACTGTATGGCCCAGAAGATGGGACAGCAAAACAAAACAAAAATCTTGTTCAATCTGCGATCAATGTTGGCAGAAATGTTCGATTTTATAAGACCGCGAATGCAGATGACAAGATGGTCAACCCTGAAGACACTTTCTGTCAGCTTTTCAAATTGATTTCAGGAATATGCCTGAACTACTTTCACCCATTTATATATAAAAAAATTAAAAAAATTACACACTGAACTGAAGAGTCTGATGCACATTAAAATTGCCACATACATGACATACTTCTCTTGTCATAAATCTTCTTCAAAAGAAGACAGTCTTTACTTCCAAGAGGTCCACAAAAATCATGATCAAACTGTAGGTCAAGTGGTTAGAGAAATTCTCCCTCACTTTTGGCCTAAGCTAAAAAAGGCATGAGAAGGACCCCAGTGAAGCTTGTCAAACTATCTCTGTCAAAAGTGGTCTTGCCTGATACCGCACGCAGATAAGCTGCATCGCCTGAATTCAATTTCACAACACCGTAGGTTGAGCTGGCTGTGTTCTTGACACCACAGCAAGCGAAACCGACATAATGATAGTCACCAGATGTGTTGTCAACTCTGAGTTCTAACTGAGCTATGCACTCATTGCGAGAAGGGGCCACAGTTGCGAGGAACAGGTAGACACCGCTGACAGGCGCATGGAAGATACCTGTTCGATGGTCATATCCATTACCATAGTTTACCAAGACAGCATCGCACACCAACATGCGTGAATCCCTTGCCACAATCTCGTACATTTCTGCCCTGAAGAACACAGGTTTAAGGGAACATGCTGCACACAGAGAACACACACATACACACACACATGTATACCATAAATGATGCATGGGCACACACACACACAAGCACATCACACATGTATACCATAACCGATGTATGGGCACACACACACCAAATTAAACAGTTCAGTCTAAATCTATTAAAAATACTTAAATTTCACAAACAACATTAAAATGTGTGTTGATCGAATTACAAAATACTGAACAATAGTTCGATCAATTTTTTTTATTATTCATGTTGTATTTTACAAACAAGGTCATATACTGAAAACGTTCGGCCATATTGCTGAGAGATGTTATATGTCTCTTTCTCTCTCTCATGCACACATACATAATTAGACAAACAGACCCAATTTGTTTTTTCCTCACCTGTCATCTTTTCTAGTGGCTTGAGGGCATCTTTGTCAGCTTTATTGTTCAGAGATGTGCGCAGTGGCTTGAGGGCATCTTTGTCAGCTTTAAGGTTCAGAGACGAACGCATGGACTGGACATCTTGCTGCAACTGTTGAATCTGAAATTCTGTATGGTTCTTAAGGTCAGAGACCTTTGAGCCACACATGTTGTGAATCAAAGCTACCAGCTCTTGGCTTGGGGTTTGTTGAGGACAAGGAACATTGGAAGCAGCTCCAGTGATGCTCCCGGGTTGCATGCGCTGGTTTATTTGAAACTGGGACACATCTTGCCTGAGCTTTGCATTTTCAGTTTGTATCAAGCACACATCTTGCCTGAGCTTTGCATTTTCGGTTTGTATCACACACACATCTTGCCTGAGCTTTGCATTTTCAATTTGTATCAGGCACACATCTTGCCTGAGCTTTACATTTCCAGCTTGCATCACGGCCACATCCTGCACCATGATGGAGTGTTTGTCCCTCATGGCCCTGACCTCTTCCAGCACGCTCTGCATCTCCACCTGAAGCCGCTTCTCCCTGGTCTCGCTTTCTCTCACCTTGTTGAAGGTGAGCTGATATTTCTGGGCAAGATCATCCATCCTTGGTGATGCCGTTTCATCTTCAGCATACCTTGCCCACGGTTGAGGGTTATGTTGGGGTCGGGAAGGGAACGATTTCAAAGCATTACCTACCCATGCATACAAATCAACATCTTCTTTACCCCCTGAGGGATTCTCACCAACAGAAGTCGAGGGCATTAGCTCCAGCTTTCCAAAGACCAGGGCTTTGAGGATGTTCGCCATCAAAGTTGGACCTCTCCCCTCCTGCTCACCCTCAAGTCTGAAGAACTGCACCTCCTTCTGCTGTGCTCGGTTCTGCATTGTTTTGATTTCTGAATCCGACATCAAAGCCGATTGAATATTAGATGTAGCGGCGCTATCACCTTGTGAAGTACTTTGAGCGAGCATGTCATACTTTTTCTGCATACTCGCCATTTCTGATCGGAGGCGCTCTTTGTTAGCCTCTGTGTGGGAGAGTACCTTTCTCAGCATGTCGTCTCGAGCGTCATTCAGCCTGGCAAGACCTGTGGTGTACAGATTATGTAGGCGGTCAGTGATTTTCTGTTTCTGCTTGTGCAGCTCGTTCTCCTCTTCTGCAGCCTGGCTGAGTGCTTTGGAGATGACTTCCATTTGAGATTTACCAGCCTCTGACGGCTCAGATACACTGAAGTTGGCTTGAGTTTTCTGAGAAGCGTTAGCAGCAAGTGAGCAGTCAGTATGGTCCCGGTGGCAGTGGAAGCAGAGTTTTGCTTGGCATTTCATGCAGCAATGGCTCGCCACCTGACACTGGTCACAGCGATCACACAGAATAGGCTGAAGAGGCTGAACGTGTTCAGGGCTCCCTTCATCCAGGTAAAAGTTGCTCTGCAAAATTAGAAGAAAAAAAATCATAGATCTCATAAAATACAAGGAAACTTAATAAAAAAAAAACATTTTTCAAAAAAGAATGAAAACCAGTGGAACCTCCCTATTAAGACCTCCCATTATAAGACTCCCTCCCACATGATCTACTTCTCTGAGACATTGCCCTTCTTTGTAAATATTAAAATTACCTCCCTATTGAGACCTTTCCCTAATAAGACCTCAATTTGGATTAGTTTTGAAGGTCTTATAAGGGAGGTTCCACTGTACTGGTCACTAATAAAAAACAATAATTTGTTGGCCCAAATTTCATTGTTATGGAAAAATTTATAAATATTATTTCATTCCTGTCAATTTTGACAAACCATATTATCTACCGTATTTCACTGTTACTAAATGCAGCCAGGTAGAGATTACAGACCCCCCCCCCTCCCCCCCCCCCCCCCTCCCAAGTATCCTGATTCACCGGACCAGACCAGTCAGGGAGCCAACCTAACTGCCGAAGCCACCACCGATCAAGACTTCACCAACGACAACACTTCAAGTTCAACCTAGACCTTCACCACCGATGACAACCAGACCAACGCCACCAACACCAAAACCACCACGACGGCACCCAATCAATCAATCAATATTTTTATTGTCCATTTTACAGGAAATTCTTTTTGCAGCAATAAAATAATCAACAAAACAACACAATAAAGACACATAGTATACAGATAAGACAAAAAATGAAATATGCGACTATTTTTACTGCTGTGCGCACACACAATTCTTGGTCTCACACACACACACACACATACAAACGCACGCACGCACACACACACACATCATGCACGCATACAACGATTTATCCATCTAACTTAATAATATACAATCATATAAACACATATATTTACACATACATACAACTTGCATTCACAAGCGTCCTCCCCTAACTCCATCTCAGAACCTCCCCCTTACAACCATCAGCCACCCTGTGGCAATCTCTACATCGACCCCAGCACCAGATCTCCTTGTCCCTAAGGGCGCAATGCCATGAGGATGTAAAATATCCACTCAGCGTGCAGAGATTACAGACGCTCACAAAACCCACAAAATGTTAACTTTTTTTGTTTTTGTTTTTTTAAGTCAAAAAGTGACACATACCTGTCTGGCCAGGTCACTTCGCTTTTAATCAGCAGGTTGTTTTTTTAAATGCTCAAGTTTTTGTTGATTATATGCCAAGTTGGCCCTTTCGACTATGTATCCAGATCCACACAGCCTTCTTTTACTCATTTCAGTCCTATGTACACTACACACACAACTTAATGTTCATGTTCATGTCTGTTTCTTTGCTCTTCATCTGTCTGTCTGCACAGCATCTTGTAAACCACAGAACAAAATCACCTCAAATTTAGAGAGGGGGGAATCCAGATGGGGGCGATAGAACTGAATAATTCTCACCTGAAATTTTTCTGCTCCTTTCTGAGGAACTTCAACCTCTGCTCGGCAGGTGGGGCAGGTGATGAAGATAGTGGCTGGTAGCCCTTCTCCATCTTTCTGAGGAACTTCAACCTCTGCTCGGCAGGTGGGGCAGGTGATGAAGATAGTGGCTGGTAGCCCTTCTCCATCTCCCCTGTCTGATCCTGTTGACACCTGATAAAAATTCCACACAGAAGCATATTTCGATGGTAAGTTTAAACTAATGGTCTTAACGCACTGCAAGCAGTAGTATGTCTTTCTCCTTTTATAATGTTTCTATTAAATGTACATATGCGCCCTTCTATTTCCGTATCATCAAACCAGACTCAGATCAATTCAGGCACATCGCCAGAAAAGAAGCAACTATACATTTGACGTTATTCAGAAATATTTGGGCCATCCGCATTTAGAACATTTGGCAACATTGAGAAGATATCTAAAGATAATTTGTAAACAGAAATGGGTACAACCAAAAGCAAAGCACCTTTTACACTGTTGTGGCCCCGATATGGCCACTTCAATCAAAATCAATGGCTAACAATTAGGTATTTGTTACTTTATAGTCACAGAGGCATCTCTGTGAAATTCAGGTTGCTTCCACCTTGAGAGCGAGTCGCAGCCAGAGGCGTGCCACCCTTCTTTTCTCTCTTTTTGTGTGTGTGTGTGTGTCACTGTGTGTGTGACTGATGATGAAAAAAATGGAGGGGGGTACATTTTTACCAAAAACTTTTTTCGTTGCCACTGGGTTTAACATGTGCTAAGTGCATGGGTACACAGGACCTTGGTTTATCGTCTCATCCGAAAACTTCACGTTCAGACCATAAGGCCTAAAGTAAAGTGAGAGGAAAAATCCCAGGTTCAAACTAGAGTTTACTTGACACAAGGCGAACGCGATACCTCTGTGCCACTCTACACTAACCCGACTGACATCAACTGCAATGACTGTTTGCAGATGACACTGCTGCGGCCTACAGGATGATCTCCTCCATCCAAGATCAGGACCAGTTGCAAGAAGACATCCACTGCCTTGTGGAATGGGAGAAGAGCTGGAGTATGGAGTTTCATCCTGCCAAGTGCCAGGCCATTCAAGTCACTTGGAGCAAGAACCCACTTCAGTTCTCATATGTTCTGCATGGACATACCCTTGAGGACGTGAGGGTGGTCAAGTATCTCAGCATCACCATCAACAGCGATATTACCTAGGACTGCCACGTCAACAACATCAGTGCTAAGGCCACAAGACCCTCAGGTTCCTGAGACGAAATCTAAAGATCAGCAGCACCAGTATCAAGGAACGGGCTTACAAAGCCTTCGTTCTTCCCTTGCTTGAAAATGTGTGCGCCGTCTGGGATCTGTACACAGAGGAGAGCATTGGCAAGCTGGAAGCAGTCCAGCACAGGAAAGCTCGCTTTGTGCTGAATCAGTTAAGGCCAACGGCTAGTGTGAGCAGCATGCTGGATAAGCTAGGCTGGGAATCGCTGGAGCAGACGGCAAAGAAGAAAATGCCGGTAATCGCAGGCCACCCATCTTACAGCACGGTTCTGGACCTTCTCAATAGCTTCAATGCTGCCCTGAAGAGAGGAAAAGGAACTCTCCATTCCAGGCCGCAGCATGAAGCTGAAAGACGTCCAAATTTCAATCCCCACTTTATAAAAGTTAGCCTCGTTTGCAACTCTGCAGCTGGTGCAAATTTGCAGCTGTACAAGTGCAGTTGTAGTGCACGCGCACTACAACTTCACTTGCGCTCCAAGTGTCAAGTGCATACTATCCGGGACAGAAAATAGTGGGGGGGTTTTACGGAAAAAGTGATATTTTCATTCTTCAAATCCCCTATAGAGACGGCACTTTTTCCGTCTAAGATCGTTCAGATAGTGTTTTGATACACACTCTCAAAATAGCGAGCTGCAAATTTGGAGGGGCTGCAAATTTGCAAGCGACAGGCACATCATGATCTTCTTCAGGTTCTTGCAGTAGACGATGATTCATTGAATAAATGATTATCTAAATGATTAAATCCTTATGTTGTGATTATGATGCAAAAGCTATTACTAATAATAGTTTACTAATACTGTTAGTAAACAGTATATTATTAGCATCAGCTATTCAGTGGCCAGGTACTAAGAAGAAGAAGAAGATTACTGATTAGCATGCTTAGTTATGAATCTACATTACTAGCACTACTGCCGTAATACCAACCAGCTGATGCTGAGTAACTTGCGTCTTGGCTTTCTCTGCCAGCTGGGAGAGGCACGCGAGACAGAACGTATGAAAGCATGGCAGAATTTTGGGATTTCGCCCTCGAAATGGTTCCAGGCAAATGCTACAAGACTCTCGGTTTCCGAGAGCCTGTCTGCTCTCCATTTTGAATTTAGACGAAAGGAGAAGACAACACTGTCTGTGTACTACCAGAAAGCTTACCACTCTTTCCTACTACCACTAGGCCTACTTTCGGTTTTGTATTTCAGAGAAAGAACGGGAGCATTTTGCAACTGGATTGGAATGACATAATCTCTCTCTCTCTCTGAGTTAAAAAAAATGTGTTCCACTCAGTGACTCACAAGAACCTAAAATACTGAACAAATAAAAAATTAACAGAATTATCCCCGATGTCATTACAATAATGCCCTTTATTATTTCAGTTTCACCAAATGGCAAGCCGTAAAAACGTACTCCCAGTTTTATGACTTCTTCTTCTGCGTTTCCAGGCCATAATGGGTAAGGTACGTATGTCATAAGTCATAAGTTTCTTTTTTCCTTCCTTTTTTTCTTGTTCCTTTTCTAACCCCCCCCCCCCCCTGTTTTCCCCTTTTTTCCTACTACCCCCCCCCCCCCCCCCCCCCCCCCCCCCCTCTCTACCCCCCACCCCCGTTTGTTTCTTAAAAAATATTTTTAGGTAGGCTTTTTCCCCGCTCTCTTTCATCCTATTGTCTGTGTGGCTGACTAAGATGGACATTTCCAAGAGCCTTAAGTGTTGTTATTTGATACAAAAAGTCTGGGTTTCTGTGGATTGGGGGGGGGGGGGGGGGGGGGGGTGGGGGCTCGCGGCTAGGGGGGGGGGGGGGGGGGGGGGGGGTGGGGGGGGGGGTTGGGGTGTGGATTGGGGGGAGGGGTTTTTTTTTTGGGGGGGGGGGGGGGGGGGGTAGTGGTTACGTGTGGGGGGGGCCTAATTTGTGCCCTGCATCATATATTAGTGTTTGTGTTTAGTACGGGGGGGGGGGGGGGGTAGGTCTTTTGGGGGGGGGGGGGGGGGGGGGGGGGGGGGGGGGGGGGGGGGGGGTTATGGGGTTCTGGGGGGGGGGGGGGATTGGGCGGGGGGGGGGGGGGGGGGGGGGGGGGGATGCCATTTGGGGGGGGGTAGGGGCGGGGGCGGGTTGTGCTTTGTGGGATAAATGGGGGTTTCCCAAGGGCGGGGGGGGCGGGGCGGTGTGTAGGGGGGGGGGGCGTGGGGGGGGAGGGGGGGGGGGGGGGGGGGGGGGGGGGGGGAGCCCTGCATCAATATTTAGTGTTTGTGCTTTGTGGGATAAATGCAGCCCTGCATCAATATTTAGTGTTTGTGCTTTGTGGGATAAATGCAATCACATGTCTTGGGTCAGCAAAGCATGGTGCAACACACCAACAGTCACATGGAAAGTTTGCAGTTAAAAGCATATCACGTTAGTTTAGTCTTGTGTGTGCATGTGTGTGTACGAGAGCACAAGAATGAACATGTTTGAGCTGATTTATTATCTTTTTGTGTGTGATCAATTTAACTTTTAAAAGATTTACAGACAGACAAACATGTCTCTTTACAATCTAAATCACACACACACACACACACACACACACATGCACAGTGAGACACACACTCACAATGAATCAAATACAGCACACTTTAGAACAAAAGGACAAGATTTATTTTTTTATTTCTATTTTTTTTTTAAATTTTTTATCCTCTTTTTTTACTCCCCCCCCTCCCTTTTTTATTCCCTGCATTCATGCAACAGAAACAGACCCCCCCCCCCCCCCCCCCCCCCCCCCCCCCCCCCCCCCCCCCCCCCCCCCCCCCTCTCTTCTCCATCTAATTATTTCTTTAACATAATTATCTCTGATTTCTCCTTCTCCTTAACCCATCCATTTTGATTCTCTCTCTCTTTCTTTCTCTCTCTCTCTGTCTCTCTTTCTACAATGAAATGTCTCTTCTTTTTATTTATTTTTTCATCAAAGTAAGCTATACATGACAATGCCATTGTAACAAGGACTACAACACAGGCTGTTGCAACATGACTTATTGCACCAATGATAGAGGCATATGTACATGTACATGGCAAAGACAGTACATTATGATTATAAGACGCACAAATTGTAACCCCCCACCCCCCGCCATAAAATAACACACACAAAAACATACCCGGAACACTTAAACCTATTAGTAAAACTTGTAATAACCATGCTCTCACTTTATTTTTTCTTAGGTTAGTGAAAACAATTCAATGCAAAGGTTCAGATATTGTGTATTTTTCAAAATGCCTGGCACAGATCCAGAAAAAGCTGTTTCACCAGAAACCCACTTTGAGACCATAATATCTTTGACTCCAGTGTAAGCCTGCCTTAAAAGACAATTTCAAATATCATTTTTCATCATATGAATAAAATATTCATTCATTTGTTAAAAAGGTCAGAAATTCACTGTCCCTTAAAAGAACTCTCTTCAATTCTGTCTCTTCTTACCCTGCAAAACTTAACCCTTTAAATTGCCCTGTGTGTGTGTGTGTGTGTGTGTGTGTGTGTGTGTGTGGTGTGTGTGTGTGTGTGTGTGTGTGTGTGTGTGCGTATGTGTGTGTGTGTTTATGATATGTGTGTGTTTGTGTGTCTGCCTGAGCTTGTGTCTGTGCCACTTTTTGTCCTCTGTGTGTGTGTGTGTGTGTGTGTGTGTGTGTGTGTGTGTGTGTGTGTGTGTCTGTGCGTATGTTTGTGTGTGTTTATGATATGTGTGTGTTTCTGTGTCTGCCTGAGCTTGTGTCTGTGCCACTTTTTGTCCTCTGTGTGTGTGTGTGTGTGTGTGTGTGTGTGTGTGTGTGTGTGTGTGTGTGTGACTGTCTGTCTGCCTGTGTGAGTCTGTGAATGAGTGTTCAAGCATGCACGCATGTGTGTTTGTGTGCATGCGTGACAGCGCGCGCCTGTCAATGCTTTTTCGATTGTTTCATTCTTTTATTTTGTATTCTTTTGTATTATGATTGTAAGGGCTTAGGGCTTCTTTTTTTTCAATAAATTAAGCACTATAAATATTCTTTATTATTACATGACACAGCCTTGGACCTAAAAAGACAGTCATTCTGGATTCAGGGGTCGCGCTAACGCATGTTTCTTGCGTATTTGACGCGCTTTAAAAATCGCTGACGCATTTTTACGGCGTTTACGCGTAATCCGTACGCAAAATGACGTCCGCTCAAAATCGCATCTGAGTCTAGATGGTGAATCAGACTTTAGAAGTCCTACGGTCCCTACACGTATAGTGGTTCTGCTACACCCAACATTGGAACAGACTATAGAAAAGTGCCACTGCTTTCAGTACTGCTGTGACGTAGGCGCAGTGCAGTGTGGCGGGAAAATCACTGTAGACTTTGAGGATCGCTATGATCGCCGAAAATGACTGGTTAGTGAATAAAAATGCATGTTTTTGTTGCTAGTCTTGTTTTCATTGTTTTTAGCTTAGATTTATCATTTTGTTCTTTGACGCGATTTTTTGCTTCCCTTACGCATTTTTTTGCCGACGTCGCGTAAGCAAAAACGCGTTTTCAAAAACATTAGCGCGACCCCTGTGGATTGCCAAAGAATGCAATGTCATCAATGTACACCGTACCAAATTTCTCCATGAGAGATAATAAAGTATTCTTGACTTGATATTGAAGCGGTCAAAAACTTGGTCACAGACCAAGAAAAGCATGTCACAGGCAAGACTTTAGCTATTTAACCATGCAAAATCTTGTTCTCAAATTGTCCAGATATCTTGAAAAAAAAGGCTGCACTAATGTTGTTTTTGGGGTTTTTTTTTATGCATACAAATCATCATAAACTGAAAAAGTGATTTACTGTAGTATGATACTCGAAACTTTCAGAAATGAGTTTTAAGGGTTGCATTATTTCTTGGGGTGGGGGGTCACTTTGTTCAATTATGCAATATTAGACCATTGACAGATTTCCTTTGAAAACACTCTTACACGTATCATAATATGAATATTATTCGCATCAAATCTCATTTTAAGCCCGGCACCAACTAACGTTTTTCGGACTATGTATAACGGTAACCCCCAAATTTCAGATTTTGTTGTTATATTTTCGTACTATTTCATTAGCCATAAGGTGCAGGGGTCCGAGTCTGGGAAAAAAGTAACGCCTTATACTATAGTCCGAAAAATACTGTAATAATTAATACACATCACTTAAATGTAGCATCACTTTCACATAATGACACACACAAAGTTTCAAAAAATCATTTAAAAATAAAATGAAAGACAAACAAAACAGAAACAAAATAAGCCTATATTTGAAAAAGAGTAAAAAGTAGGCCTAATGACAAAAATACTGACCAACAGTAAATCACCTGCAATAAATAAGTACTTGTGTAATGACGGTTTACTGAAACAGTGATCCAATTTGGGAAACAGTTGCTTTCCATAGGATGCTCTAAACGAGCTTTTGAAAACACAATCTATTGCCATAAATACACACACACACACGCGCAGGCATACACAGAGCATTTTCAGCATTAATCCTTGTTTCCGACGCCCATAAAAGAGCATGATGCACCATAATCACTAAATTCATTTATCTCTCTGTATTCTCATGAGTTCAACAATGTACAAATCATTCAAGCCTTTACCGTGGGTGCAACTACACAAAATGAAAAAAACCCTGAAAGGCCAGGGTCTAGGGGTAATGTCCCCCTTGCAGCTGAAGAAAAAGATGATTTATGAAGATATTTTAGTTTGCTTTTTCCACAATTTATACAAATGCTTATTTGAAAGCATTTAACAAATACAGCAGACACACAAAGATCTTGTTTGACAAATTTAAAAAAGGAAATTCCTTTTCTGGTAAAATTCAAAAACAGGAAATCCCATGCTTTACAGAAGTACACACTCCTTTTAAGTTTGTTTATGCTAAGCAACCTAACAGGGTTGTCGATGGTCAATTTCTTTTGCTTTGCCTCCTTCTCTCCTCTCCCCCCCGGTTCTCTTTCTAACTACACATTAAATTATACCCATAAGCAGCGATGCACAAAAGAAATAAGAAAAACGTTACATCTAAAATTTTAGGCACATGAGTCAGACAGCTGAAAATGGGACGGAAAATGGCTTTGTGTTGTAGACTGACTACTAGACGCCAAACAAACCTGATCTCAATGTTGCAAGTTCAAACCTCCACTGGGTCTGATCTCAGTACATGGGTTTGTTTATTACGCACACAATCAACTGATTCTGACTCTTCTTACCCAAAAGCCTGTACCATTACACTAACTCTTCTAGCACCATGGGCGAATCTATTCACCCAAAACATTGCTCTACACTCCCACCAAATGCAAAGACATTCACTGCCAAGCACCCTTAGCTATTATTAGGTATTAGGTACTTTATAGTCACAGAGGCGTCTCTGTGAAATTCGGGTTGCTCCCACCTGGAGAGTGCATCGCAGCCAGAGGTGCTCCACCCATTTAAAAAAAAAAAAATTGCATGCAATTTTTGTGACTGATGAGGAAGTAAATTTTGACCAAATGACAACTTTTTCGTTGCCACTGGGTTTAACGTGTGCTAAGTGCATGGGCACACGGGACCTCGGTTTCTCGTCTCATCCGAAAGACTCCACATTCAGACCGTAAGACTTAGTGCAAAGTGAGAGGAAAAATCCCCTGTACCCAGGTTCGAACTCAGGTTTACTTGACACGAGGCAAACGCTTGACCTCTGTGCCACTCTACACCTTCCAGGTGTTTGTCTGTTTTTAGAGCTTTTGTCACTGTTTCCGCCGTTAACCCTTTCGCCGCCAGCCATTCTTCAGCCAAAATATACCATTAAACTTAACTGGGTATAGAAAAACAATTATGTGCAATATTGGGAATTCCTCTGTGACATGTATAACATTAGGCCTATCCTTACCTCCCAAAATTAAGAAAATAGGGTCTTTGGATAACAGGTCCTGATTTGATGCCTTTTAGTGACATGGGCGTTAAGCCATTGTGGTGCATAAATGCGACATTGGCGGTGAAAGGGTTAAAGCAAGGCATGCGCACTCCAAAAAAAATGTTACTTCCCCTCTTATCAGTTGCCATCATTATTATTATTACTTACTTACAGTATTACTAAAAAAAGAGTCTACAGTATAACAGCAATTAGGGACAGCTTAGGCCAGTCTTGTTGGGAAGTCAGAATACTGAGGTTCAACTACAATTTCCTCTCTCTGAAATCAAAATGCTTGCGGCAGTAAAGTCCTTTCTGGACCAATGAAATGGATATCAGTAATGACAAACATTCCGTTAAAAGAAGAAAACAATTTGGGGGGGGGGGGGGGGGGGGGGGGGGGGAAGAGACAGATACCGCTGCACTATCAACATAGCATCCCAGTGTGAACAGCTAAATTTCACAAGGAGGAACTATCTGCGATAATTCAATTTAAATGCAGTATTACATGAAACCATATATTACACATTTATTTTAGGACAAGGGGATATCACTCGCCACGTTAAAATTCCCCACAGACACTTCTTCCACACAAACAGCAGCTTTTAAGTACCTACACTCAAATCTGTATAGGATACATGCAAAATGTTATAGAGATGAGCAATGTGACTAAATATCATTATCACTTCCGATAACAAAGCAGCCAGAAGAACGTAAACAGTAACTACAAAAAGATGTCGTGGACAAAAGCAGTTGATGTACTCAGTAATGTTATCACAGAAGCGAAAAATAGTATCAATGTAATAATGTGACTAGTGTAATCAAGAAACAACAAAGCCTGTTGCTTACACTACAGCCCTGCTGATCGATGGCGACAGCCATATTTATTATTTTCAAGGCAGTCACACACGCAAAAATAAAAGAAGCTAGTCTTGCAGACAAAGCAAGAGGCGTGTGTGCCATTTTCAAGAAGCAAACATGTTGCATGCAATTAACAGAGAGGCATACCGGCACATAAATCAAAATACAGGGAAAACAACGAAGGCAGATTTTGAACATTTTCATATCTTGAGTGAGCTGACCGAAAGAGAAAGAGGGGTGGGGGGGGGGGGGACAAAAAGAAATGGAAGGGTATGAACACATTCACAAGCACACACCCTACCCCCCCATCCCACCCATTAAGTGATTAACACTTGTACATGGGTGCTCCAGGGAAATAAAATAAATCCTGCACCCGGCCCATGCAGAGTTCCGGGGGGGGCAATGCCCCCTAGAAGCTGAAGGGAAACAACAGTTTCAAATCTAATTGACAGGCTCTCGTTGCACTTTCACTTCTGGTTAGACTTCATGACCTCTATAACCAGCAAAATGCATCTTCTCAAATTCTCATAATCCGGCGACGCCGGCTCCAGGCAATAACAAAATCCTGAACTTCAGGACATCCTGAAAGCAGGGGCATCCAATGCTGGTACATATTTAACACCAACACAAAAGCTGTATAGGATACATACAAAATGCTATAGAGATGAGTAATGTGACTAAATATCATTATCACTTCCGATAACAAAGCAGCCAGAAGAACGTAAACAGTAACTACAAAAAGATGTCGTGGACAAAAGCAGTTGATGTACTCAGTAATGCTATTACACACACACACACACACACACACACACTTAAGGCAGAGAGAAAATAACAAATATCCGGTATCCAGAAGGATTGGCGTGCATTATGATGAAAAACCAACACAAGTCCAGATTATTAATAATATCAATATTAACCTAAAAAAATCTATTTCCAGCAATTAGTTTTGTAGAAATGCTATTTACATTCCTGAATATAAAATCAATGAATCAAAATTCAAGTTGAAAACAGAATTTTTGTATACTGTCATTGACCAGACTAAACTCTTTCAATGGCATAAAATATGAAAGGGAATCATAAACTAATGCACCAGATTTATTTAGTAACATGCACTAAATACATGTAATTGAAAAAAACATGTATACAAAGATGCCCATTTTCTTTCAATAAGATGTGATGCTACACAAGAAAATTATTTACAGAAAGAAAAGTAAAATGCATTTGAGTGAGTTTCTCAAATTCTGTGAACAATATTACAGATGAATCCATCATGTGCTAATGCTTACAGTGTGCAAACCAACAAGACGTTCAATTTCAAGAAAATATATTTGGTATGTTAACAATACCATAGGAAATTTAACCTCTTCAGTGCCGACGACGTATATATACGTCCTCTATAGCACTTCAATACTTGTAACCGATGTATATATACGTTCTCTAATATAGTCTATAGCACTTCAGTACTTGCCACCGACATATATATATATACGTCCTCTATAGCACTTCAATACTTGTAACCGATGTATATATACGTTCTCTAATATAGTCTATAGCACTTCAGTACTTGCCACCGACATATATATATATACGTCCTCTATAGCACTTCAGTACTTGCCACCGACGTATACATAGTAGCGATTTTGCTGCGTTAAAAAATTGTGTGGCAAACTGGTGGTGCATGCGCAACTAATAGGCGGCACTGAAGGGGTTAAGTAGCCTTGTGTCCAGAATAAAAACATCAATGGGAGGCAGTAACAAAGAGAGCTCATCAATTTTAAGAATAATGATAAAGTAATGCTGAAAAACAATTAACCAAGGAAAACAACTTTTGAACTTATCACCCATCACACACATCCCCTTCAGACTTCCCGTAAACAAGCTAAAAACAATTCCCCCCCAAAAAATCAACACTCACTGATTCAGCACTCACGCAAACACACTTAAAGTTAAACCCCGAACTCTGCATCCCCCAAAACGAACAGCCAAACAAAACAAATAAACTGACCAACAACAACAAAAAATACACACACACAAAACATCCACATTCGAATATTCTTGCTTTTCCCCATCTAATATTATGACTCATACTGAAGTTGGCATTTAATTTTGTGACACACTGCAATTTTGGAAATAATGTAATGCTATTCGATTTAATAGTATAAGACAAAATGAAAGTTAAAAAAAAATCACCATCCTCATCATCACCATAAATGAACCCTTTTGCCGGCAGCAATTGTTTTAGCAAAAAAATACCATTAAACCTAACTGAGAGGATAAAAATATTATCTGCAATATAGGGAATTCCTCTTGTGACATGTCTAGCATTAGGCCTATCTTCACCTCCCAAAATGAAGAAAATAGGTTCTTCAGACGACAGGCCCTGATTTGATGCCTTTTAGTGACATGTGGTGCATACATGCGACATTGGCGGTGAAATGGTAAAGCAGAAGTTTCGGATTTAACTTCTTTTGCCGACCAGCTCCACCACCTCCTGACCAGTCTACTCGACCTCCACGCCCCTGTCATCCGTCGCAAGATCTCCAGTAGGCCTCCATCACCATGGTATGCTTCTGTGGCACCTGAGGTGACTCATGGTAAACAAGAACGCCGCCGTGCAGAGCGCCAGTGGGTTAAGACTGGACTTGAAATTCACAAACAGATTTTTCGAGCCATGAACAAAATTGTGTCTGACATTATAGATAAGGCCAAATGCTCTTGTTTGAATGCCCAAATTCTCGCTTGTAGCACTTCACGTCAATTGTTTAGTTTAGCCAACTCCCTCCTTGGTAAACCAAAGTCCACACCTCTACCTTCTTCTATCCCTGTGTCTGAACTCCCTCAACGTTTCTCTGATTTCTTTCACAGCAAGATAGCCACCATCCGCCACAATCTTGATTCTCAATCTGCTCCACCATCAACTGACTCTGTCCCTGATCCCTCCTTTTCTGGCAGTATGTGGTCTGAGTTCCGTTCTGTTTCCACTGATGAGGTTAAGAAGATTTTGACCCGAACTCAGACTAAAACCTGTGAACTAGACCCTCTACCTTCATCTCTCTTCTCCCAGTGTCTTGATGATCTCCTTCCTTACTTTACATCCATCATCAATGAATCTCTATGTTCAGGCCGCTTTCCAACTCATTTCAAATCTGCAGTTGTCAAACCTCTCTTAAAGAAGCCTAGTCTTGATCCTGAAAATCTAAAGAACTATCGGCCTGTCTCTAATCTTTCATTCCTTTCTAAGCTTACGGAAAAGGTGGTTCTTAAACAGCTGTCTGACCATCTTCAGGTAAATGATCTCTACTATCCAAACCAGTCTGCTTATCGAGCAGGTCACAGTACTGAGACAGCCCTCTTAAAGATAACGAACGACCTGCTCACTGCCTTGGATGAAAACAAGGTTTCTCTTCTCTCTCTCCTTGATCTTTCTGCAGCGTTTGACACTATCGACCACTCCATCCTCATTTCTAGACTTCACACCTCCTTTGGTCTATCTGGGGCTGTTCTTTCCTGGTTTTCTTCCTACCTCTCTGATCGCACACAGAAAGTTGTTGTCAATGGTTCTCCATCTCTTCCAAAAGGTCTTCAGTTCGGTGTGCCCCAAGGTTCAGTCTTAGGCCCTATCCTTTTTGTTCTTTATACCCAACCTCTCTCCGCCATCATCAACCAGCATTCTATTCTACATCATAGCTTTTCTGATGACAATCAACTGTACATTTCTGCCCACCTAAGTCAATTAGATCAAATGATTTCTTCTTCTAAGTTGTGCATCTCTGCTGTTAAAACATGGATGTTTTACAACAAACTGCAACTGAATGCTGATAAGACAGAGATGATTCTTGTAGCCTCTAACCACACAATTAAAACTCAGGTTCTCCCAGGTTCTGTAGACATTGATGGCACTGAGATCAAGCTATCGGCATCCGTCCGCAATCTAGGTGTTACTTTGGACCAAACCCTTTCTTTCAAACAGCATGTTTCCAATGTTTGCAAGGCTTGCTATCTAGAACTTCGAAGAATTAGTTCCATCCGCCGTTTCCTCTCTCAAGATGCCCTGAAGACTCTAGTATGTGCTTTTGTCCTGTCTCGCCTTGACTACTGTAACTCACTTCTTGCTGGCTGTCCATCAATTCTCATCTCTAAGCTCCAACGGGTCCAGAATAATGCTGCTCGTCTCATTTCTCGCTCCCCTAGGTACGATCACATCACTCCGGTTCTTCGTTCCCTACATTGGCTCCCAGTTCAATCACGTATTGACTACAAAATTCTCCTCCTTGCCTTCAAGTCACTGAATGATCAAGCTCCCCAGTATCTCTCTGATCTTCTTCATCTCTATGTCCCAGCTCGCCAACTACGTTCGTCTTCTGATTCTCGTCTCCTTTCCATTCCCTCCATCCGTCTCAAATCTGCTGGCCAACGTTCTTTTTCTTGTCAAGCACCATCTCTGTGGAATTCTCTGCCTTCTCCTCTCCGACACTCCAACTCAGTCTCCTCATTCAAAACCTCTCTTAAAACCCATCTTTTTCCTGCTGCGCCCTAAATATTTGATCAGTTGTCTATCGTTGTGTGCACGTGAGGGAAGATTGATTTAAGAGGTTTGTGCTGTGTTTTGTGGTGCGTGTGTGTGTGTGCGTGTGTGTGTGTGTGTGTGTGTGTGTGTGTGTGTGTGTGTGTGTGTGTGTGTGTGTGTGTGTGTGTGTGTGTGTGTGTGTGTGTGTGTGTGTGTGTGTGTGTGTGAGTGTGTGTGTTGTGTGTGTGTGTGTGAGCATGAATGTGTGCTTGTGTGTATTTTGGTTTTGTGGGTTGTGTGTGCACGCATGTGTGTGTGTTTGTGTGTGTGTCTGTGTGTCTGTCTGCGTGCGTACGTTGTGTGTGAGGGTGTTTGTGTCTGCATGTTGGTGTATGTGGTCAGTCCATGCGGCTCAGTTGCTGTGACTTACCGAATGGGGTATGAACGAGTTGGCGTCAATAATTGTGTGTTTATGTGTGTGTGTGTGTGTGTGTGTGTGTGTGTGTGTGTGTGTGTGTGTGTGTGTGTGTGTGTGTGTGTGTGTGTGTGTGTGTGTGTGTGTGTGTGTGTGTGTGTGTGTGTGTGTGTGTGTGTGTGTGTGTGCGTGTGCGTGTGCGTGTGCGTGTGTGTTAGAGAGAGAGAGAGTTGCTTTGCATATGCACTGTTGGTGGCTGGTGTCACTCTTGAATGTTGTTTTTTGTTATTTGTTGATGAATAATTGATTGTAAAGCGCTTTGGGCTCATCTGAGGTAAAGCGCTATATAAATGTACTGTTATTATTATTATTATTATTTTGCAACACTCAGAGAAAATAGCTGCAACGGCACATTTGACCAATGCTCACATGCCAAGAGAATAATATTACAACGTGCAAAATGCCCCCGCGGACATACGGCCAAAATGATTGCAATGGCTCTTCCAAAAATTAGTGCAACTGAATTTTCACCAGAATTTTCAAACAATAGTGTTAACCTATAAAATTGCTTCCTTCGGCGTCACTTGACACCATTAGAAACCGCACATTTCACTAGTTACAAATAAAAGTAGCACACAGGGGATAAACCCTTGCAAGGTCTGGTTTCAGTCAACTGGAAACACATGCTGCTAGTACTTAGTCAGACTATAAAGGGCTTCACACACTAGCGTCAAGATCTTGAGATCGCAGCGATTTTTTGCTGCAAGGCGCAGTTTGATGCGCCGCTTGCGTGTGAGAGATTCGCGGCGCAGCAGGATTTTTTATGCATAGCTGCGCGATTTTGTGTTGCTCGAGAATAGATGCGGCTCTAATTTTAATGCTCAAGATCGCAGAGATCGTGAAACTAGCCAATCACAACGGACGGAAGGACCATAACTCAGATTGAAGAAAAAAAATACTGTTGTTTCTAAGAGGAGGTTTGACGCTAGAGTAATCTTTCCTTGCTTTCCAAATAAGGAAGTTCGAGCGACAAGAGGCGAAGCGACAAGAGTCGTGTGTGAGAACACCACTGCCTCGCTACAATGTGTGCTGTGATGCAGGCGTCAACGCGTCAAGGCGTTGCTCTGAGAAACAATTGACGCCTGATGCTAGTGTGCGAAGCCCTTTAGCTGTACACAAGCTGGAAAACGTATTTTAGAAGACTGAACCTAAAATAAATGCTTTAGAAACTTATTGATCATCAAAAAAAGGAAAAGAAGAAAAACTGCTTATTATTAAAAGAGATAATACATGTAATTAAATCTGACATCAAAGTTGTTGGGTTTATTTCCCTCAGCGTCAAGGTCATATTTGAACAATCAAATTTTCTGTTTCCATTTCCACAAACTGAATGCGAACATCTGCTGTCAGACTATTCTTGTTTTTGATAAAAACTTTCATCTTGACAAATAATAATAATAATAATAATAATAGTTTTATTAATCGCATTTGCTATAATAGCAAACCTGTCTGAAGACAACTGTACATAATACAAAAAGTAATCAACAGCACAAGTCAAAAAATGAAGCAACAATAAAACGATGAAAACTGAAAAAACCCAGGAATGACCAAAAAATTATTTTGTTGTAAATTATGGCAGTAGTACTTTTTATAGTATAAATGAGAATTGAGAATGAAGATACGGGTAACGGAGTCAAATAAACAACAACATAATTTCTGCATCATCATTGCATCAATATATCAATTATAATTTCAGTATGTGGAAATGATAGTAGGCACCAGGAATTATTATCTTAACTGAATTACAGAGCTGTCATATACTACTTACACTGCTAATACATGTGACTATTTTGTATTCAAACAGGACGCTTGCATTGTTACTATCTTACTGTTAGACAAGAAGACACATAAGACACACACACAAAACAACAACATAGCAACAACCTTCTTCTTTGCATTGCATAACATGTACACATTAACTCAATGGAGTCGCAGTCAGATATTGCACGTCGACCCCAGGAATCTCGCGTTTTAGGTCACTTTAAAAAAAATTACTACCAAATAGTTACCGTACTTTTCGGATCATTAGGCGCTGCTGTGAATAAGGCGAATAGGGCAATTTTCAAGAAAAAACTGAAAAAATTAAAGTAAAAGGCGCCCTCATTTGTAAGGCGATACACACCTCACAAAAGAAAGTCGAAGTTTGAAGCCCGTACACGCTTACCGACCGCCATTACTGCTGTCATAAACAAGAGTTGGCTCCCTTCTCAAATAATCAAACTTCCGTTTTTGCGACTTCTGGCTGTTGAGTTTGGACTTTTCTTCGTGAGAACTGGTAGTTTTGGCATTTTAAGCTCAACAATGATGCTATTTACATCCAATGAAGGGTTATGGCATTTGTTGGACGGTATCTCGGATGATAATAGGGATTTTGAAGCATTTTAACATGAGTATTCGTCGTATTGGCGACTCGTTACCACTTTCGATGTTGTGACTCACAGTAGACTGTACTGAGTTTACGGCAATCGTTGCCTCTCTTCTCACGATTTTGTTCACTAATAGGGCGCCCTCGTTTATTAGACGCGTAGGTCGAAATTGGAGAAACAAATATTGCCTTATAGTCCGAAAATTATGGTAATCAAGATAGAAACAAACAATACTTTGCAAAAGAAAGGCATAAGTCTACTAAATAAAACGCCACATACAGTTAGTGTGCTTACTCATCTTGTTTGTGCAAAAAGATACAGACAGTAAAGTACCCAAAACGTAATTTCCTTTTTTTTAGCCGCCATTTTGTTTATGTTGGGACACAGCTGTAGCTAAGACAAAAGTGACTCAATGAAAGTCACTAAAAAAAGGCCCAAATGGCTATGAGATACGGTCTAAGGGAAGCAATCGAAGCATAAATGAGTGTACTTTGACTTTCAACAGTAAACTCCCTTGAATAACGTTATTTGTGGGTGCTATAAAAATTGGAAATTCAGACGGCAGTTGTCTGCCGTCATGACCTGAACAGAGACAGAACATAGAACAGAGACAGACATCTGCCATCATGATTCTAATGAGTTAAAGCTTTTTCTAACCAAAGTGTAAATGAACCCCAAACAATATCAATTAAATTTAAACAATTTCAAACAACAGTACTTACTAAATACACTGCTTTGAAACAGCCCCCCCCCCCAATCAATCAATGTAATTCTTTAATCTTTACCCCCCCCCCCCCCCCCCCCCCCCCCCCCCCCCCCCCCCCCCCCAATAAAATAAAACAATAAACAACCACAGGCAAAAATATAAATGAAAATATCCAACAACAAAAATGTGTTCTCCAACAAAATTAAATACAAGAATCCCCAACAAACATAATACTAAAATAACCCATAACAAAACATGCACACCAATTTTACCATTATTTGTGTAAGCATGCATAAACTTGCCAGCAGACATTTCAACATCAAACATCAATTCTTCAGCGAAAATGAGAATGCAAAATGACAGTAGCAACCTGTAACCAAAAGCTTGTTTACATCACAATAGTTACCTGATTAAAACAATATCTTCGGTGAAATTCAAAAGCCTTGCATCTTGATTTTTGGGTTTCTTGAGTTAGATACATAGTCAGCTCTCTCATTTTTCCCGCTACCTTCCACCAAAAGCTCGTATCTCTAACGACTTTCTATCTGGGGTAAATGAGGTTATGAAAATAGAAAAACTTGTAAGTCCCAAATTCAGATCTAGTTAAGGACAAAAAAACTTGCATCTTCATTTTTTTCAAGTCTAAAAACAAAATTTTAAAAGAAACTTTAACGAAATGCAGGACTAAACTCGCAATGTCTTGAACAACATATTCATCATAGTGGTCAACGCAGTTAATTTTAAAAATTTATCAAAACTACCAGAATTGAGATACAAGGTTTTTGAATTTCACCGACGATATAACAAACATCATAAATGAAATACAAGAAACAAAACAAAACGAAAAAAAAAACCCACAACTTGAACATCCCACGTCCTGAACCTGTTAGAGACAGTACATGTATTTTCAAACATTTGGCACAAAGTAAATGCTGCAACAACAACAACGATGACGACAACAACAGCAACATCATACATGTGATATTCATTTCTGTACAATGCTGTTAATAAAAATAAAATGCAGAGAATACCTCAAATGATGAAATTTGTTAATATATTGGTGAAAGTTCTGCCGGTGAAGTCGACACTTCTACCTATTTTACATTGAAATTTATCCTCAGTTCACATTTTCAGTCATTATCAATGTCACTTGCTTCAAGTTCAAGTCATGTTAATTCTACATGACTGAAGGGCTGACTCGGTTGTCCATAATTCACTGATTGTCGTGTACCCTTAGGTTTTCTTTCGGAGCAAATCTCCCTCTTTTCACAGCACACACAGTGACACTCACTCATCAACTCCTCTCAAAAAGGAAATAAAAAGTCTGCACATCATAAATGTGAATACACACACACACACACACACACATTCGCTTGACAACTTGATAAGACTTAATTAAGCCGGCGACACACACGCGTAAATCCGTTTGGCGATGGGATCCGACTGGGCCACACGAGTCATGATTCATGTGAAATACTTCTGCTTAAAAATAATTCTGCTGGTGCTATTTTCGCTCACAATACCCCAGTAGACCCAATACATGAAGTTCATGTGAATCATGACTCGCATCATCACAATCGCATCGTATTCAGATCCGAATCGTATGTAGTGTAGCAGGCTCTTTAGTTTTCAAACCTACTTCTGGTGATCTGGATATCTTTTGTAACCTGACAGAAGCATCATTTCAAGTGATAGTACAGCAAACTGACTACCGAAAAATATCATCTTGTGTTAATAGTTTTGGGTATGTATCCCACAGTGTATCTGAAACGTTTTTCCCTTCAGGCATACCACTTTCGGAGTTCACATAAAACTGTCTGAATTACATATACAGCCAAGTCTAATACACACGCATCATCATCCCTGCAACATGCCGAGCAAATCTCGTCTCCAACTCAATCATTGCTCAAGGGTATACAGAACTAGGATTAGGAACAGATTTACATATGTTCTCACATTCCGTGTTAAACTTTCTAAAAATACTTTAAACTCGAAACAGATTCAACTCAGTAATAACCGTGTGAATGATTCAGGACTTTGAACACATTTACATGACGATTCCCACATCTCTTGCTTAGAAGTATTTGTATGTTTCTCCCCTCCACACGTAAACTTCAAATCAATAAAAACAATACCGCTGCAACATCTTGCCGATTTTTTTATATAATTCTTACCACAAGGCTTTGCTGTTAAAAAACAAACAAACACAAAATTGTTTTTAATAGCACTACGCTTTCTCCACAGCAGCACAGAATGCAGGAGTAGAAGAGAGACAGCAGGTAGCTGGGAGAAAACAAGCCAAGCACCCACCCAGCTGGTCAAGTCACACCAATGTCCGAACACACAACACAGGCCGCTGAAAGCCTGGGATGGGGAAGAAAGACGGAGCAGGCAGAACCCGAACGTTGATCCTTTAATCATCATCTGGTAACATGGTGATTGTTCTGCGAGCTGTCTCTGCGACGATGGCTGTTGCCATGACCCCCACCCCCACCCCCGCTGGCGGTGATGTGTCCCGTGTTGCTGCCCCCGTTTCCGTTACTACCACCACCACCACCACCACCACCCCCACCTCCTCCTCCTCCCCCACCACCGCTGTTTGGCCGTTTCTTTTTCCCGGTTGGCCGGTACACTTTGGGTCCCACGCGGCCCGAATGTGCTGCCGCATGCGCGTGAAACGATTTCGGGTGAGAAACAGTACTCGCACCACCCGCCACTGCCCCTCCTTTCGCTTCCCCATAACCGGAACTCCGAGCCTCTCTTGAGCCCACGAAATGGTCCGCGAAACAGGCCGGGGGAGGATGATGATGCTGGATGGAGGGGGAATAGCCAGAGCCGGAAGGGGTGTAGATGGAGGAGGGGTGGGAGGAGGCGGAGGAGGAGGAAGAGGAGGAATGAGAAGCGTAGCTGTACGAACGGTTGGACCCGACGCTGGAGGCGCTGGCGTCGCGCGACCGCCCGGGGCTGTTCCCAGCGTGGAACGTCGTTTTGTGGTGGTCCCTCCCTCGGATGATGCGTCCAGGGGTGTGGGCGTGGGAGTGGAAGTGGGCATGGGGGTGGTTGGGGGAAGGCTGGGGGTTGGGAGGGGTGAGGGGAGGAGGCGGGGTGAGGAGAGGGGTGGGGGTGGGAGAGTGGGTGGGGGTGTGGCGGACGGACGAGGAAGAGGAGCTGGTGTGGGCTTTGGCTTGGTGGGAGTTGCTGCTGACAGCGGCCACGCTTTCTGAATCCTGTAACAACAGAAAAGAAAAAAAATGTTTTAGGTTCTGCCAATTGTGCACAAGGGAGCGAGTCAATGTGAGTGAACATGTCTTTTCTTTCTTTCTGTCTTTCTTTATTTTTCCAATGCAAAGTTCCAAGTTTTGAAGAAAACCCCACATTTTCTTAACTCATTCCGAGCATACTTGGAACTGGAGTACACCAGTCAGGGCCTAATTCCGAGTATTCTCAGAACAACAATTTCTGAGTCTAAAACGTGTCTGAATCCATGTTTTCTCCATCAAAACCACGTTTTTCGAGTTTCTTCTCTTTGTCACTCTTCCAGCCTTCGCTTCACTTAGGTTTGGCACTTCTATTTCATTAATTTTGCTAATGTTAAAAATGTCCCAAGAATTTGGCCCTTCGCAAGCCTCACAAAATGCTCCAATAAGTTTCTGTTAAAAGTGACAATAATAATAAGGAGACTAATAATTCTGAGTAAGCAATTACGATTTAAAAGTGAAAATTAAACTCGGATCAGCCAGCAATGTCGTTGAAAATGAATCACATACAAGAGGCGAGTTTATTGCACTTTTTATTTGTCATAAAGTTTTCTAGGCAACCCCAGCAGGGATGGGAACTGTCCGCGAAAAAGCAAATTTCCACCGAAATAGCACTGCTTTTCCGCCGAAAAAAAAGTCTATCCACACAACAACAACAAAAAAATGTTTTGCCATTCTAATACTGTTTTAATAATAATAATGGGAATTTATATAGCGCTCTTTCTTACATGAGCTCAGTGCGCTTTACATTGATAACAAGAACATTAAAGGCAAACAAATAATTAATCATTAGAAAGTAAGATAAGCACGATGCTTACACACAATGTTCTCTTACTTCCTTACTCACACACACACACACACACACACGCACACATGCATGCACACACACACACACTCGCACACAATTAATTATACAAGAGTAAAATAGTTACAATATGAACATTCTAAGAAGAAACATAGAGACCACATTCACATTTTAGGGCTTCAATTACCAAAAAAAGCTTCAGCGTTAGCCCCTGGACCCCTATTAGGGGCCTTCTGCGGCCCCAGACCCCTGCATTTCAGATTTTTGTCTACTTTTCCAATTCCCATGCCTGCCTAGGCCAGTAACGATGTTTGCCTCAGGCAGTAATGTCTTGAAGGGGTTAACCCTTTCACCGCCAGACATATTTCAGCCAAAAAAGTCAATTAAATTTACCTGGGTAGTCAACAAAATCCTTCTGCAGTATCGGGGATTCTTCTGTAGGAACATATAAAATATGGTCTGTCCTTACTTCCCAAAACAATGCCCCACATGGCCGAAAGCCCGAAGAGGGCGTAAAGCCTTATTTCGTCTTTCCAAAACTAAGACAATAGGGTCTTTGGATAATAGACCCCAATTTGATGCCTTTTACTAGTAGTTTTAGAGACATAGGTGTTAAAATCACTGGTGCTAAAATGCGACTTTGGCGGTGGAAGGGCTAAGAAAACAACTTATAGCCTTTTCATTTTCCTTTTAATGTTAAAAATACAGTTGCATCTTAAGACAGATATATCATTATTAAAAATAAATACCTTTCCCATTTTACAAGATAACAAATCAAGATGACATTTTACCTTTCATTTGACATAAACAGACCAATCAAACAGACACAGTATCCTTTACAAGATAGTATGTAAAGATAACGAGCACACGGATGACAGGTCTATTTAAGTACAGTGGAACCTCCCTTATAAGACCCCATGAGACTCCCTCCCATTTAAGACCTACTTCTCTGAGACATTGCCCTTCTTTGTAAGTATTAAAATTACCTCCCTTATGCACCTCCCTCCTATTTAAGACCTCATTTTGAAAAGAGTACAAACACCATGTCCATATCGTTAAAAAAAGATATTGTCATCGCTTTCGATCATACACATATACCATATTCTTCGGACTATAAGGCGATACTTTTATCCCCCAGACTCAGAGACCCCTGTGCCTTATAATAAATATGACTGATAATATAGTAAGAAAATATACTAACAAAATCTGAAATTTGTGTCAAATTCGGAGGGTACGCCTAAGTCAGACAGTTAAGATGGCTTGGAGTCAAAATGGACTATCTTTAGATAGCCCATTGACGTATTATTGGATTTATTACAAAAACTAATAACTTGTATCAAACAATGACTGCAGAAATATAAAAATGGGGTTTTGCTTTTTATATTTCAGCAGTCTTTTTTTTATACAAGTTATTAGTTTTCATAAGTTCAATAATATGTCAATGGACCATCTAAAGATAGTCCGCTTTGATCCCAAGCCATCGTTATAATCTGAAAAATATGATACACACCTATTATGCCCCTATGCCTTACTTGCACAAATCCATAAACCATCACACCCACACACCCCATTCCCTCCCCCCCCTCCCCCCCCCCCCCCCCCCCCCCCCCCCCCCCCCCCCCCCCCCCCCCCCCCCCCCCCCCCCCCCCCCCCCCCCCCCCCCCCCCCCTCCCCCCCCCCCCCCTACCCCCCCCCCCCCCCCCCCCCCCCTCACACACACCCCTACTCACGGAATCGCTGGCCACACTGGACGAGGAAGACGAAGTCACGTTCGACTCGGACGACTTGTAACCGGAGCTGTTGCCCCCCGAAGAATCGGAATTCTCGCCGTCCCCCACCCCCATCGCCGCTGCCATCCCTTCCTCCTCCCCCCGCCTTCGCCTCCTCAACCCCGCCCCTCCCTCCTCCTCTTCCTCCCCTCTACCCCTACCCCTGCCCAAGTTGGGGACAACCACCATGGCTTCCGGGTGGTTGGTTCGTCTGTGGTTCGGCCCCCCTGCCCCGCTAGGGGGCTTCTTGGAGGCGGGGGAGAGAAGAGGGTGAATGTTGTCGGTGGTTGATGATGATGATGATGGTGGTGGTGGTGGTGATGATGATGAAGTAGAAGCGCCGATTCTTGTTTTGGCGAGCGGTGCGTTGATGTTGTTGTTATTGTTGTTGTTGTTGGTTCTGTGGGTGATGGAAAAGAGAGAAACAAATATTCACACACACACACACACAATACACAGTATCACTCTGAATGAAATTAAAGAAATTACAGAAAAACGGCAATCAGAATATGCACAGTTTCTGTGTGTGTGTGTGTGTGTGTGCGTGTGCGTGTGCGTGTGTGTGAGTGTGTGTGCACGTGCATGCGTGTACGTGCGTGCATGCGTGTCGTGCGTCTGTGCGAGTGTCTGCATTTGTTTCTGTGAGCGTGGGTGAGTCAGTCCTTCATCGAAGGGCATGCAAGTGAGCGTGCATGTATTCCATTATATTATGTTCCTCTATTCATCAGAAAAGACCAACTTTCTCTGCACAAGGCATCAAAAACACCAACAAAACTAACAACCACAAGAAGAAAATCTACAACCTGTCCACTTTGTTTGCTGTCTTCACTTCATGACTAAGTGCCTAAGGCACGAAACGTTGGGAGTTTTCCCTTTCACAGGTACCTTGTTTTTTTTACCCACCATTTTTACGTTGCAACAACCACAAACATGGCTTACCGTGCATGCTCAAAATCTGTTCTAGCACACGCGGATGCCGAGACAGAGGCGAGCGGGAAGGAGAGAAGGGAGGGGGAGGGGGAGGGGAGCACCGCAAAGTAGTCCTTGACCCACTTCCTGTAGGTCACGACCTCTTCCGTCACCCGTACGATGCGACCCAGGATGCTGTGCAAAAACAGTGACTAAGCAACTTCACAATGTTTATTCCGGGAAAATTGTGCGTGCGGTATTCTGAAGAACAGTGAGGATCTTATATGGTTACTCTCTAAATTTCCCATACTATGATCACAAAGGATCCTATACTGTTACTCTCTAAATTTCAAATACTAGGATCACAAACAGCACTAAGAAAATTCAGAGTTTTACTTTGATAATTCATTCATTCCCACCTTTCTTCTTCTTCAGCAGTCAATATGAATACTTGAAGATTTAATTTAAAAAAAGAGAAGACAATTTTTCGTTGTTGTAAATTATGCATTCTATAATTTTAAAACAGAAGAAAGAATTTTGCACAATTATTCTATGAATCTCGCCGCCTATTCTTACATATCAGTATAAAATAAAACACTTCAGACAGCCATTTGTGTAAATTATGCATTCTGTCCCAAAGCAGTGCAAGAATCTGACACAGTGTTATGCTTTCAATTTTACATGCCACAATTTTAAAGCACAGCAAATAATTTATACTCATTAAATTCAAAATGATGCATACTGAATCCCCAAAACGCAACTTAAACAATCCATCTTGCAATTTCATAAATGATGCACTACACCTCGTATCTGTGCTCTCTCTGTTGTTTCATTTCTTCTCAGGCCTTGAGCCTTTCTTCCGGCAAAAGTGGTCTTGAACCTCCCCAGTTCCGTGGCATAATAATCAAAGTGTTGATTGTGGCCACGTACAGTCAAGAAGAAAGCACTAATTAAGACTCCATACAGTTCTGTTAATTATATATTCTATGATACCATAGCAACTTGTGTTTTGTGACCCCCATCCACCCAACCTACCGTATTTTTCGGACTATGAGGCAATACTTTTTCCCAAGCTGAGACCCCTGCGCCTTATAATATGACTACTAAAACAGTAAGACAATATAATAACAGAATCTGAATTTTGTGTAAAATTTGGGGGTTGCGCCTCATAATAAGGTGCGCCTTGTAGTCCGTAAAATACGGTACTATAGGGCATAGCAGACCCGTTTACCCCCTACACAAGTCTTGAGTAGTCTGGATAGCTGAAATGAGTAGTTTGGGTGCAAAATGAGTAGCTTTATGCATTAAACCATCAAATAATGTTCACTGAAAATGAGTAGTAAAGAGCATTATTTTCAATTTTGAAGAGTAGTAGAGGTCTGAATTGAGTAGAATACTACTCCAAAAGAGTAGAGTAAACAGGTCTGGCATAGGCTATAGCTTAAAAGATAAGGGCGCAGAGAAATAAGAAACAAAAACAACTTACACACACACAAGAAAATAAGACAGAAAATACATAAATACATGGGTGCTACTCCCCAAAATGAAATAAACTGAAAGGCAGGGGTCCAGGGACGCATGGCCCCGGCAGGGTACAGGGGCAGAGCCCGGTCGGACGATTCAGGGGGGCAACTTAAGAGAGAGATACAACGAGACAGACAGACAGCAAAAATGAAAGACAGAGACAGTTTGAGTCTGATAAGCCTTGCAAAATTAGTACATTGCCTTTGTAAGCTTCGAAGATAGAACAACTAGACTAAGTTAAAAACGCCCCAAATCGCTTGTGGTCAAATTTTGTGTGTGGATGAATTACAAAAAAACTGAAATTCAGTTTCTGGTAAAATTAAAAATACTGAAATCAGTGTAAAAATGAAAGAGTAGCACCCATGTAAATAGCCCTGGAAATGAGCAGTGAAGGAATACACTATCGCTGGATCATACAATATCTGAAAAGATTGGATGCAGAAAAAAACCCACACGAAAATACATGGTCAAAACATACCTGGAATGAGTTTTGAGCAGGTGAGCGTTCTGAGGCAGCACTGACTGGCTGAGCACCAGGTAGGCGTACTCAAAGGCCTGCTTCACGTAGATAGCCCCGTAGGAGCTGCGACCTATGTCGTTGCCTGCAGCGACCAAGGAATCAAGCGTGACAAGTCAACAAACAGTGTTAACCCCTTGACTGCCATACCATAACGTATCACTTGCGTGCTTGATGACGTCACTGATGTCATTTATGTTAGATCAGCTCTATCAGTTGTCTTTTTCTTGTCATGATTTGTTTTTTAAAGTCTATATTTTTTTTGGGCAGTCAAGGGGTTAATTCTATTTTTTTAAATCCAGGGGTGAGAATCAACGTGCCAAACGTGCCTCTATATTATTATATAGGGGGTTGCCAGAATATGTTAGAGTCTCTCTTTATATTGATCAATTAAAAAAAAAAAAATTCGTCAGGTGAAATTTTGCTATGTTTTAGCGACCCATTGGTCTGAAAGCTAGTGTGGCCGTTCTCCATTTCCTTCATAACACAACACATTGCAACACAAAACCCCACCACAATGCAACAAGTGACCAGCACTCAGGGGGTCTTCAATGCGTATCAGGCCGGGTCGGAGGCCGTTCTCCATTTCCTTCACAACACAACACATTGCAACACAAAACCCCACCACAATGCAACAAGTGACCAGCACTCAGGGGGTCTTCAATGCGTATCAGGCCGGGTCGGAGGCCGTTCTCCATTTCCTTCACAACACAACACATTGCAACACAAAACCCCACCACAATGCAACAAGTGACCAGCACTCAGGGGGTCTTCAATGCGTATCAGGCCGGGTCGGAGGCCGTTCTCCATTTCCTTCACAACACAATATGCAAGTTCCAACATATACAATACAATACAATACAATACAATGCAACACAACACATCACAAAAAAAGCAAAGCCAAGCGGCAAAGTTGTACTTTAGTCACCCCGTTACCTACCCCCCCCTCATGCTTTCAACTTTCAATCTCAAAGTCTGTGGTTCTTTCAGTTTCATGACAACAACACTAGGCGCGAACCTAACCCTATCCCTTTCCCCCGAAAACGGCAGAATGTTGCTTCTTCTCAAGTTAAAATTTTCAAGGCGAAAATAAATTATGGTGTCTAAAGTACAATTCAGCCAGCCAGGCAACAACTGACCAGCATTCAGGGGGTCTTCGATGCACATCAGCGCGGGCCGGTGGCCATTCTCCATTTCCTTCACAATGTCCTCCTTGGGGATGTAGGCCCCGCCGTTCTTGATGCGGATGCCCGTGCGCATGTAGTTGAACGTGCGTCCGTACAGCTCGAAGAACTCCACCAGCAGCACGCCCAAGTTGCCCGTCTCCTTCACCGCGTCTTCGCGAGGGTGCAGCTAAGATCGGCGAGGGCGGGGGGGGGGGGGGAACAAAAGCAAAATATATTATTTTTAATTCAGTGTCAAGGTCAGCGCAGTTATAATTTGTCCACGTATGTTTTCTGATGCTCCAATATTGCTCTCTAAATACTGAATGTTCAATATGGACTTTTTTCATATATATAATAATATTAATAATACTAAGGATATCTTAAGTGACGCAGAAATTGACATTACTTCAATTGCAAAATTAATTATGTCCACGCCTATTGGAAGCTTACTGTAGATGTTTTGCTTTGTGTATTGTTATAATTGATTTTAAACTTGCATGTCTTTTTTTTTTAATTGGTTCTATTTTTGCATGTTGTCTAAAATCACTATTCGTGTGAAAAGACATTAAATTAAAGATTCATTCATACTCCACCACACAAAATTTGAACTGATTCTGTCTAGCGGTTCCTATCTTGTCAAGCGCATTGAGCATTTTCAATGGATTATTGCGCTACGTAAATAATTATTAATTCACCTGCAGGAAGCTGATGGCCAGCAGGGTGAGGCTGTAGGAGCTGATGCCCCCCGTGAACACCTCGTTCAGATCACGCTGGAGCAGGAACTGCTTCAGCGCCAGAACCAGGTACTTCAGGGACGGGTAGTCATGGAGAAACTTCTGCAGAATGATAACAAGAAGGGTACAGTATGAACAGCATGATAACAAAAAGGATACAGTATGAACAACACACCTGTAGTCCTGGAGAAACTTCTGCAGAATGATAACAAGAAGGGTACGGTATTAACAACATAACAAGAAGGATACAATATGAACAACACACCTGTAGTCATGGAGAAACTTCTGCAAAATGATAACAAGGATACAGTATGATCAACATGATAACAAAAAGGATACAGTACGAACAACACACCTGTAGTCCTGGAGAAACTTCTGCAGAATGATAACAAGGATATGGTATGAACAACATGATAACAAGGATACATAATGAACAACACACCTGTAGTCCTGGAGAAACTTCTGCAGAATGATAACAAGAAGGGTACAGTATGAACAGCATGATAACAAAAAGGATACAGTATGAACAACACACCTGTAGTCCTGGAGAAACTTCTGCAGAATGATAACAAGAAGAATATGGCATGAACAACATGATAACAAAAAGGATACAGTATGAACACACCTGTAGTCCTGGAGAAACTTCTGCAGAATGATAACAAGAAGAATATGGCATGAACAACATGATAACAAAAAGGATACAGTATGAACAACACACCTGTAGTCCTGGAGAAACTTCTGCAGAATGATAACAAGAAGAATATGGCATGAACAACATAACAAAAAGGATACAGTATGAACACACCTGTAGTCCTGGAGAAACTTCTGTAAAAAGAAAACCTACAATAATAATGAAACAGTACACATTTGTGATTTTGCATATCTTTTTCTAAAAAAAAAAGAAAAAAGGTATAGCCTCTTAGAGTCTGTAAAATACGGTACTTCAGGGCCAGGCAACAATACAGTATAAACAACAAACAAAGCTGTCAGAATGCAAAGGACCAAGGTTTGAGCTGAAAATGAAGTGCACTTTTGACTACTTTAACACCTTCAGATAGACTGCTCACAGACAGACAGACAGACAGACCAACCCACCTGAATGAGCATGGCGCTCTCCACACCATTGGACTTGTTGTGGTCCGAGTTGAAGCTGATGTCCACTTTGACGTCGGTCTCTGCATCAGTCAGCTTCACTATGGGGACCTGTACAGCATCACAAGCAAATACCGTATTTTACGGACTACAAGGCGCACCTGATTATAAGACACCCCCCCTAAATTTTACTCAAATTTCAGATCTTGTTATTATATTTTATTACTATTTTATTACTCACATCATAAGGCACAGGCATCTGAATCTGAGAAAAAAGTGTTGCCTTATAGTCTGAAAAATACGGTAATTTAGATTTTTATCAGAGCATCACACACGCATGCATGCATGCACACACACACACATATATACACACACAAAAACCATGTACATGCGCGACACACAACACACCATGCAGAGGCCTGGTCTGCTTCCACAATGTTTCCCTATACTAGAGCATCACAAACACACACATATATTACACAAACATGAGCAGTACACACACGCACGCGCGCACACACACGCACGCAACAATGCACATACATACACACACACACACACACACTCTCTCTCTCTCTCTCTCACACACACACGTCACTCACTGAGGCCTTGTCAAGGACTTTGATCTGGTCTGCCACCGCTATCTTCCGCTCCACCAGAGCATTGTGAAGAGTGCGCAGTGGAAGATTCTTCCACTCTCCAAACACCACAAGGTCAATGTCACTGAGGGGAAAAAAAGAAGCAGATACAGTGGAACTCTTAACACGAAATTCAAGGGACAAAGATTTTTGTGTGCATTAAGTTAACCATTATTTGTGTTAAGCATTAAGTAATACTAAAGAGAGGTCTCGTCCGTTCAAACAGATTTTTGTGCGTTAACCAATATTTCTTGTAATCCAGTTTTGTGTTAAAGACCCAGTACGTCACGTGTCAAAATCACGGTTTTCACGTGTTTCCCCTCTTATAGCTGGTAAAAAAAATCTTATTTTGACCAAGTGTTGCCACTTGCACGAAAACGAGACATCACTTTAACTCTCTTGTGCGGTGAACGGTCGTGAACGTTCAAAAAAAAATCGGATCGGAAACGTCTAGAACGTTCGGGAACGTACGGATTCCATGTGGCCGGTTAGGGCGCTTCCATTTTGTTTCTATGACATGGCAGTCACGTGAGCGCTTCAGCCTCGCTTTCGCTATGGATTACACTTCCGTCCTGTTGCTTGCAATGGCTTCTAGGCCGATTGGTTTGAAAGATATGAATTTTTGAAAATTAGTGACCGATTTCGGCATTTTCGCGATTTTTCCAATATGGATGACGAACAGTTATGGCGTCCATTGACTGAGGAAAGCAATGAATAGTCCTATTTTTGTGAAATATGGGACTTATGAGATCGCGAAGTGATGAGTAAGGAGTGTATTCTGACCTATTTCGGCGGCGAGCTTGTGTTTGTTCGATCGATGCGAATTTTTGAAGTCGTGTTACTGACATCGGCATTTTCCCGACTTTTACATCATGGATGACGAGTCGTTATTGCATCCACCGAGTGATGACAGCGATGAAAATTCCTTTTTTTTGGTGAAAGACAGATAGGAATTATAAGATCGTGAAGTGAAAGGGTAAGTGAATGATTTTGATCTACATTTCCATTTCAGTCGTCTTAGCCCAAGTTAGGGCGAGTTAGGCTTCAACAGTCTGCAAAAGTAGGCAGTGAATGATTAGTGAATGCAGTTTGCGACTACACTTTGGCAATTTGATTTTTTTTGTGGAGCCATGCATCACCATAACATCTTGAAATTCATTTTGCATATCAGACAGACATCTCGGCAACACATTCAAAACAAAAAAAAAAAAACCCACAAAATCTGGTAGGGTATATTTTATTTTATTATTTTTCTGACACTACCCCCCCTTTTGTACGGAGTGACGTCCCTTGGGTTAGGATTTCAGAGGTGATTGAGAGCACAGAGCGTCAGGCACAAGAGGGTTAAAGAGCAGCCTCGATCGTATACGAGGAAAGTCTGAATGTGGGCCACACCGACCCAGAAAAACTAAGGGACTTAATCCAGCCGGCTCAGTGGGTCTTTAAGTGTACTCCAGTATGCATACTACATGTACCATCACATTCAAACAAACCATTTTTTAAACCGGAAATAACTGCTAACAGACTACTAGAAAACCCCCCAGACTTTTTACATTCGAACAACAAAAGCTAATACAGTGGAACCTCCCTTATAAGACCTCATTTGGGATGATTTTTTATGGTCTTATAAGGGCGGTGTCTTATAAGGGAGGTAATTTTAATTCTTACAAAGAACAATGTCTCAGAGAAGTAGGTCTTATGTGCGAGGGAGTCTTATAATGGGAGGTCTTATAAGGGATGTTCCACTGTATAAATATAAAATTTTGAGGAGTCAAAATAGCAAGAAAATGTCATCATTTTTAAAAAACCTGCAACCGTTTATCATTTTAAACTCAAAATGGCTAAAATGTTGCCGAAAAAAGAATTATACAGTCAGTGGAACCTCCCTATAAAGACCTTCCTTTTTAAGACTCCCTCTAACATATGACCCACAATGTTTTCACCACCTTTTTCATACTGAGTGTCCACCTTACTATCAAAGACCCACTGACCCGGTTGGATTAAGTCCCTTGTTTTTTTTCTGGGTAGGTGTGACCCACATACAGTCTTCCCCCATGCATGACCGAGGCTGAGCACTCTTTAAAGTGATGTCTCGTTTTCATGCATGGGGGATTATGTATGGGAGTCACACCTGGTCAAAATAAGATTTCTTACCAGCGAGAGAGGGAAAACACGTGAAACCCGTGATTTTCACTCATGTATCTGGTGGGTCTTTAAGACCCCTCCCTATTAAGACCTTTTTGGGGCTGATTTTTTGAGGTTCCACTGCATTCAAAGAAGGGCCACATCACTACAGACATCTACAGATGTTAATACAAAGGGGGGAAAAAACTCCCTTCAAAAATCATCCACAACTAGCAATCGCCCCGTGGCAGTTAATTCCCGTGGCAGTTTGAACCCCATGGCAGTATTGAACAATACTGGAGGCAATGCCCGGAGGCAGTGCTAAACCAGTAAAGTCCTGATTTTTTAATTATACAGATACGTGTAGTGTCATCCCCTTGTAATCGCCTTGTAATCTCCACTGGGAAAGAGAAAAATAAGACCCCCCATTATAAGACTCCCTCCCTCTTATAAGAGAAGTTCCACTGTTATAACAAAAAGCAAAAAAACATAAAGAAGGGAAAGAGAAAAATATGAAAAGAGAGAAAGAGAGAAAAGGAGAGAAAGATAGAGTTGCAACGAGTTCAGGGAGAAAGTTGTGTCTATCGTACCTTGTTGGAAGATACAGCCCAGTTTTAAAGCTGCCGAAGATTTTCACCTGTTTTAGACAGAAAAATAATTTCATTCATTCATTTCTTTCTTCATTCATTATTTACTCACTGATTTGCTGTACCTATTTTTAAACATTCTTCAAACATTTAATTATATGATTACATTAAATTTCACTTATTTGTTTGTTTGCTTTTTTACTTGTGCATTGATTAATTCATCCATTCACTCATAAAATTAATTGATTAATTTGTTCGTTCATTCCGGGTTTTTTTCCATTACCTATCTAAAATTTAATTCTCTCTTTCTTCCTTTCTTTATCCATAGATTTAGCTGCTTCTTCAATCAATTAAATGATAAATCAAAAAAGACCATACTAGCAATGGGCTTTTTTAGTTAAAAAGACTTTTCAACATAGAGATTATTATACTAACTGGGACCCAAAAATTATTGTGAGTTATCCAGTGTTTTTGAGTTATCCATGTTTTAGTTATCAGTTCTCCACTGTAGATGTGTTTTGTCATTGTAATGCATAGCATTAAACCCCCGTTGAAGTCAAATGATTTTGACTACTACAACTTTACAAGTATCTGTGGTAGTCTGATCAAACTTCAATCTTACTCCTTCTGTCATTGTACTACATAGTGTATAACATTACAGTAAGTGGACAGGACTAAAAGCAACAAACAAACTTGTGTTAACTAGTGAATGCATTAACCTTTTCATGCCTACGTGGGCATTGCTGGTTGCTGGCGATCTTGCCACTTGCACAAGTTGTAGCCTGTTTGCTTAATGGTCACAACTGTTACAGCAATGGCAAGTTACCGCAGTGGTTACTCAGAACTGTCAGAACTTTTTAAAACAAGTTTTTAATCTAGTTTTCCCTACTGTAGTGTAAGGAATAATAGTACTCAAAACATCTTTGAAAAAGTAAGTAGCGTAAAGTTCGGGTTCTGCATTTTTTTTTTAATAGGGCATTTGCCACGAGTGTTCCTTCTCTATACTAGACTACTAATTTGCCCGCGCTCATTCTGCCCGAGTTACGCTGACCTTTCTACTTCAACTCCCTAAATTCAACTCGGTGAACTTCAAGGTCGCTGGCACGCGGCAAATGCCCTATTGATAGGTGGCAATAGTCTGTTACTTATTAAGCAAGCACCATAAAAATTAAAACAAATCACAGAGTTGTCAAAACCATGCCGCCGGCAACGGCTGTAAGCAAAAGCAGGCTAGCCGGCGCAGTGCACAGCGCTGGTCAAGCTAACCATCTGCTGTCTAGAAAGAATTAACCGATGGGCATCTCTTGTTTCTCCGACTTTCGACACACTCTGAGGCTTTGAGCCCACACAGTGACTGACCTGAGCCTTTGGCCAGAGCTGCTGGATGACCGTCTGAATTCTGTGGACTACCACGTCCCTCATGCGCGCCTCCTCACTGCGTGGGGACATGTAGTCGAAGAAGTCCTTTATTTCCTGGTCAAGCCTGCACACAGAGTTCACTATTTTCAAAAAAAGCAAACAAACAAAATTTTCCGCAAGATGACGATTTGCTTGTACAGTGGAACCTCCCTTATAATACCTCCCATTATAAGACTCCCTCCCACATAAGACCTACCTCTCTGAGACATTGCTCTTCTTTATAAGTATTAAAATTCCCTTCCTTATAAGACTTCATTTTGGATGATTTTTGAAGGTCTTATCAGGGAGGTTCCACTGTATTGTTTTCTTTACTAAAACTAAAACAAACAAAACACTACAGTGAAACCTTCCTATTAAGACCCTCCCATTATAAGACTCCCTCCCACATAAGACCTACTTCTCATGAGACATTTCCCTTCTTTGTAAGTATTAAAAAAAACCTCATTATTACAACTCCCTCCCACTTAAGACCTTATTTTTGGATGATTTTTCAAGGTCTTGTTAGGGAGGTTCCGCTGCACTTCAGTTGTTGAAACGAAATGGGGCTGTTTCGCTGTCTGTGTAGTTTTATGTTTCGGAGACTGAGTGAAAAAAAGTTTATTTTATGAGAAGTTTGTACGTGTACACATGACACAGCAAAAATTGCTTCAGTCAAAATTGAAGGGACTATCAGTATCATTTTATTTTGAGATAGCCAATATTTTTAGTTAAAAAGACTTTTCAACATAGAGATTATTATACTAACGAGAGACTTAGTGCGATTTTTCTCACGCCAGAGGGCATGACGCTCGTGTGGGGCTAATCCTCTCTATATTATTAGTTGGGGATAAAGAAAGAGAGAGAGACAGTGAGTGGTCCTACCATCACTCTCTCTCTCACTACGCCCAAGTAAGAAAATCGCGTGATAAGCCCCTAGTGCATTGACTGCCCTCTGGTGTGAAAAATATCGCCATAGGTTGACCACTGGGACCCAAAAATTATTGAGTTATCCAGTGTTTTTGAGTTATCCATGTTTTAGTTATCAGTTCTCCACTGTAGATGTGCTTTGTCATTGTAATGCATAGCATTAAACCCCCGTTGAAGTCAAATGATTTTGACTACTACAACTTTACAAGTATCTGTGGTAGTCTGATCAAACTTCAATCTTACTCCTTCTGTCACTGTACTACATAGTGTATGGCATTAACACTTTCACCGCCAGCCATATTTCGGCCAAAAATGTCCATTAAATTTACCTGGGTAGAGAACAAAATCCATCTGCAGTATTGGGGATTCTTCTGTGACATACATAAAATAAAGTCTATCCTTATTTCCCCAAACTAAGGCAATAGGGTCTTTGGATAACAGACCCCAATTTGATGCCTTTCAGTGACATAGGTGTTAAATCACTGTGGTGCTAAAATGCGACTTTGGCAGTGAAAGGGTTCATTTAAACCTCTGTTGAAAATTAAGATTATTTCAATCATGCAGTAACTAATTAAGCTTTTATTTTAGCTACATTAATCCAAATGGTTTCCAGCTATTGCCAGTATTGGTCTGCTTGGTTTTTTTTCTTCTTTTGATTTTGTTCTTGTTTGCTTTGTTTTTAATATTTGTTTACATTCATACCCCCCGCCCCTCCTTCTTTCTCTCTCTCTCCCTCTCTTACCCAATTACGGTTTAATACCTAACTTGAAATCCCCTCACCTCCCCCTTTCTCACCAACAATGTCTAGAGTTTACCATGTATACATACATGAAAACATACAAAATAAAGTAATGCATATATATGTTTACACACACACAGTCACATAAACACACACACACACACACACACACACACACACACACACACACACACACAATTGTCAATAAAGATCATTTTGACTTGACTTGACACACACTAAAACAATCACAACCACTGTCAAACATAAAATTCTTCACTAGATCAGTAGTTCTATGCAAAAGGAGTCTGCACTGTTTGTCTCAGCGGAAACTAAACTAACTGCGCTAGTGGCTTCAGTGCAGAGCACAATAATAAAAACCCACAGCTTTCCCTGCATTCTGTTCTAAGTATAAATGACAAAACCACATGTACAGCCCTAGCAAACTACTTGACAAGTTACTTGCAAGAAAGAGGGAGAGAGGGTGAGAGAGAGGGAGAGAGGGTGAGAGAGTTGGAGGGTGAATGAATGAATGAATGTGGGTGAGAGAGAGGGAGAGAGAGAGAGAGAGAGAGAGAGAGAGGAGAGAGAGAGAGAGAGAGAGAGAGAGAGAGAGAGAGAGAGAGAGAGAGAGAGAGAGAGAGAGAGAGAGAGAGAGAGAGAGAGAGAGAGAGAGAGAGAGAGAGAGAGAGAGAGAGAGAGAGAGAGAGAGAGAGAGAGAGAGAGAGAGAGAGAGAGACAGCAGACAGACAGACTCAGATAAAGATAATGTTGAGTCCGTGGTTGGGTCACAGAACGAAAATTCGAAATATTTACGGTTTTAAGTGGGCGTTCGGGTGTTTTCATTGCATGACCCAGAGAGAGAGAGAGAGAGAGAGAGAGAGAGAGAGAGAGAGAGAGAGAGAGAGAGAGAGAGAGAGAGAGAGAGAGAGAGAGAGAGAGAGAGAGAGAGAGAGAGAGAGAGAGAGAGAGAGAGAGAGAGAGAGAGAGAGAGAGAGAGAGAGAGAGAGAGAGAGAGAGAGAGAGAGAGAGAGAGAGAGAGAGAGAGAGAGAGAGAGAGAGAGAGAGAGAGAGAGAGAGAGAGAGAGAGAGAGACAGAGAGAGAGACAGAGAGAGAGAAAGAAGTTTCCCAGGCCAAGTTCACACAAAATGTGTGCTATTTCCTTCCTTCAGTATGAAACAAGAGACAGGAAAGGGGAAGGGGGGGGGGGGGGGGGGGGGGGGGAGGGCGATGACTGGTGGTAATATAGGGTAACATAGGGTATGATAATGGGGATGGATGGGTGGAGACAACAGGGATGGAATGGTTATTGTGGAAGATGATTGAAAGCACTAGAGAGAAGGAGAAAAAGAATATATTTTTTTACAAAAAGCACAAAGGTGAGAGCGGGAATAAAGACCTGTAATTGCATTAAATCCTATTGCCAAACTATCAGTAAATTTATAAGCAAGCACAAGTTGATATACTTTACTTCTGTATGACACAAAATCACAAACACACAACATAATAATTTGTCAAAAGTAAAGGAAGTTAGAGAAACAAATGAAGTAACATTAGGGTAGCTGGTTCCAATTTCGCCCACCAAGCAAATTCGCCCACCTGGGCATGTTACTCACTTTGAAACACTGTCTTTTCTATTTGAATGGAATATACACTCAATAAACCATTGCAGGCCTTAAAGGAAACTCCAATGAATACAATGATGTATCTATCATGTTATTTACCACAAAGGAATTTGTGTGATTGCTGTGAAAAAATCAAGCTGAACTTTCAGCCAGTACCTGAAAACAGTCACTTGCCATAAAACTTGAAATCCGGCACACAAGGGTGCTCAGTAACACTTGAGATTTTTCATAAATTTTCACATCAAAATGTGTGATTTTTATCAAGCATGTGTTTTCAGATAACAAATTTTCAATGTGCTGTGTTATTTCTTTACATCAGACTTTAATATCTATTAAAAATCTACTGGGCGAATTTGGATGGCATGAATGCAAACGTGTATGCAATTTCGCCCTATGTATGGTATGTGTAGGTTTAATAGGTGCCATAGTGGATTTTCACCCCCCTCATATAAGGTACTGGGTATCATTTTCTATCCCTTCACATCTTATTCAAAGATCATTTTGATAATAAAAGAAAGAAAAAATACATAAAGACCTACTCTGGGTGAGTAATTTCTTAATTAATTGAGTTTTAAAGTTAATGAAACATTTAGTGTAGTCTGTCAGTCTCTGTCATGTGCTGTAGTTTGTGTACTGAATGAAAATACGCTTAACGTCCTCCGGTCTGGAACAGACACATGTGGGACATTGGTGGATATAAAGATGGTGGGAACGATCCTGGAGGCAATGCCTGGTGGCAGTGCAACACCAGGTAAAGTCCTGAATTTAAAATAACAATACAGATATTGATATAGTTTGTGTACTTAGCTTAGTGTTGCTTTTTAGTTTTTGCAATTTTAGTTATTAATCATATGATTAATAATTATTTATTAACATACTGTGGAGAATTTGAACATGATCACAAGATTAAACAAAAAAGTATTTCTACTGGTGATATTTTACTTTTTTCACATTTTTAGCCCAAAATTGCAAAGGAGGTCATCTATTAATGGAAACAAATCAACCTGTCTTGTCTTTTTATGTTATATTATCTCCATTATTAGTCCAGGCGAAATTAAGCTTGACCTTCATGTTTTGTGATATATTATATTAGGTTTTTATGTCTATCTCACATGATTTGAGGGTGCTGAATCCAAATCCGTTGGAGGCCAAGTTGTAAATGTTGGGCATTTTGAGTTAAGACGTCACATTCAAAATGGCCACCATGGGACTCTAGAGAACTGTAAAAACATGCACTTAACATAATTATTTTGTATCTAATGCTCTTTTTGGTAAGAAAAACAGTATAATTTGCTGAAATGATTCAAACTATGTGAATTATATCATATTTTAGTACTTATTAGCCCCCAGCCACTCTGTGGAGAGGGCTATCACAATCTTTTGTGTCCTTTCATTTGCCTGGCAATTATCTTAACCATGTCACAGGATCACTTCGAATTTGTGTGCTATTTTAATGAAACTAATGTGCCCCTCAGTATGCCTTGTTGACCTTAACCTTTGACCTTCAGTATGTGATTTTATTGTATCAACTATACTTTTTCAACTTTTGCACTGCTGTCGTAAAATAAGCTATGTGGTATTTTTTTGTAAGCTAAGGTGTATAGAGGATATTGAATTACTGATGCCTATTTTATGTCTAAGCCTTTCATATTAAATGCTTGACCTTGAATTTGCATTGAATATTTCAACTTTTTGTTTTAATATATTTTACATCTCTGCAGTAACAGTCTCATAATTGGTACATTAGCCTATGGTTATATAGATGCTAACCTAAGTACCGATGACATCTCTAACCTTCATCTTAACGCTTGGCCTTTGTTACTATGCGCCAAGCAGTACAATACAGAGATCAGTGTCGATTAATTATTTTATAGGTGGGTAAAATGGCCGACGTGCCATTGCATGGAGGGGTGAGTGAAGAAGGGAAAGAGTGAGGAAAGCATCTGAGGATTCGTTAGTGCGCACTTCTTGCTTTTCCACTCTTGTTAGAGAAAGGTGTACTTTTAGTGGTCTCATTTGGATTGCAGACTAATGTCAAGCAGCATGCAACTCAAAAAAGACAATTATTAGTGATCAGCGGGTCTTCTTCCTGTCGGGGATTGTAGCACAAAATACAATGGCCAAGTTCTTGTGTCAACGGGTTAATTTAAATGTCCACAATGCTCTCTTCATCATTTGATAATTTTCAGAATCTCTGATGGTAACTGTCATGAGATTTTTGCACACAAAGCCTCCTTTATTTGCAGAATTATGTGCAGATGGGTGCTGCCCTGCTATGCACCCATTGCTGCATTACAGATGTCTGATTGTCAGGGCCTCGTCTGGTGCCAACAATGATCCCAGTAGTCAATGTTGTGTAATAAGTGCTGACCCACGCATTTCCAGCTACAGTTGAAAGGAATGACATGTTGTTCAAAGTGAGTCTGCTTCCACAAAAAGTCTCATTGCCAATGAGCTTAGAAGCATCGTGCTTCAAAGTTAGTCATACCTGGTGGAAAACCACTCTAACAAGTGTCTTATCCAAGTTCTGGCCATTGAGAACACTTCTATGATGAGTCGATGAGATAGTAGGTTTGATACCAGTGCTTAGCTGGCATGGGGTGTTGTTATGTGGATGCATTAACGTGATAATAATAGCAGCCTCAGCAGCTTCTCAACGATGAAACTAATACGAGTCTTGATGATCCAGTCTTATTATGAAAGGAGCTTTTGTACTTCAGTACTATTGTAGTGTCCAGACTCTGCTTTAAGCGATTACCCCCCACCCCACCCCTAACAATTTCACTAGCCTGCCAATACAACCAAGTAGCTCACCAGCATGATCACCCTCATAGCCAGGAATAAAGTCCTTGTACTCCCTCCCCCTCCTTGTAAATTACACAACTATCCAGTACAGCTGTTGTCACTGGTGAACTCATTGCACGTCTGTTCAGCCATGGATAACAGAGGCTGGAGGCATGTCCAGGAAGATACTGTACATAGGCACCATTCTTTGCTCCTGGCTGCTGACAGGTTTTCTTTATCTGTTGGGTGTTGTGTCCTCCATACTCAGGACAAGGGTCAACACTGACAATTGTGCTCATAAAGGCAATATCTTCTTTGGCCACATGATGCAAATAAACCTGAAGTCTGGCTACAGATGGAACAGAGATGATCTGAGATGACATTGACACTCGATGTGCTTTTTTGAAGTGGGAATTAAATTTTATTCATCCTATTACAAGTCTTCCAAGTACGCCCAAATGAAAGAAAAGTGAAGAGAAATGCGACTCAGGGCCATTTTAGTGTATTCTCATTCATTCTTATAAGAGGGCTTGGTTGCATCTTTGAAAATCAAATTATTGTCAACTTCTGGGGGCTTTTTGCCCCTAAGACCCTCCATGCGAGTATTTGAACCTCCCCCTTCCATGTCCAACTGGTCCGCCCCTGTGGTGGTATATCAATGGGGCCATTCAACTGTGTGGGTTTAAATGTGGATTATATAATGAAATTATTCAGTTTCATTTTTTTAAAGCGAGTTCAGGGTAGAATCAAATCTGCACACCAAGGTTGTCAGCAACAACCTTATTTTTAAAACGATAGAAGTGAGCAATAGACTGTTATGCTGATGAGTTTGAATAAGTCTGAATAAGGGACCTATACAATTAAGACATTACTGATATGCAAATATTTATGTCATAGCATCAATAATAAATACAACAGAAACAATATTCTCTCTCTAAAAAAACGTTGTGTATTAGATTGATTTGGCAGATATTTGTTTGGTCATTTGAGGAGGGATCTAGTATTATTTACCGGTTCTATAAACACAAACACAAGCAGTAACACGATCTCTCTCTCTCTCTCTCTCTCTCTTTCTCTCTCTCTCTCACACACACACACACACACACACACACACACACACACACACACACACACACACACACACACACAATATGTCTGTCTCTTTGTCTATTTCTGCCTGTACCACCATTGTCTCTGTCGGTCTGGCTGGCTTAGCTGGCTGGTTGTCTGTCTGTTGGCTTTTGTCAGTAAAATTTCAGTGTCAGTCTCTCTGTCTCTCTCTCTCTCTCACACACACGTACGCACACGCGCGAACGCACGCACACGCGCGAACGCACGCACACGCGCACACGCACACACACTCTGTCTATTTTTGCCTGTGCCACCATTGTCTCTGTCGGTCTGGTTGGCTTAGCTGGCTGGTTGTCTGTCTGTTGGCCTTTGTCAGTAAAAAGTCCAGTGTCCTTGAAGTCTCTCTCTCTCTCTCTCTCTCTCTCTCTCTCTCTCACACACACACACACACACACACACACACACTCTCCCCCCCCCCCCCTCTCTCTCCAGAAGTCAGAATAGAAGAATAGGCCTATCCTAAATTCTTATACATGTAAACTAAAGTATCTGAAGTCTGAAGTCTCTCTTTTTCTGTTTTCTCTCTCTCTCTCTCTCTCTCTCTCTCTCTCACTCACACACACACACACACACACACACACACACACACACACACACACACACACACACACATACACACGTTTATGTTGCATTACTTAATTTAGCAAAGTTGTTTTTGTCATTTGTGGAGGGATCTAGTATTATTTACTGGTTTTATAAACACAAACACAAGCTCTCTCTCTCTCTCTCTTTGAGTCTCTCTCACAGACAAACACACACACACACACACACACACACACACACACACACACACACACACACACACACACACACACACACCCGTTTATGTTGGATTACGTCAATTCTATTCTTAATTTCTCATTGACGTTATTCACATAGTAGGCCTATTGTAAGTTTGTGGTGGTCAGTATATCTATTTAGATTTCATACCCCTCCCCCCCCCCACACATACAACGCACATGCATGCCCGCACACATGCACCCACGCGCACGCGCAAACACACACACACACACACGCAGAAGCGTGAGCGCACCGAGTCAAGCCTAGATCTATTTACTGGACAAGTAGGCCTTACTCTTCGCTTCTTCAGTCATTCAGGTTCAGTTTTCAACATCTACTCTGCTTTCATTCACTCAAATGGTGGTTTAATCGAACAACCATTGTGGTTTTAGTTCAAGAGAGATGCAGTATCGTTAATCAGAACACACGTGTTGCTAAGGTCAAATAAAAGGTAAACTTCCTGTGGGTCTTTCCTGCAAGGGTGAGTCCATTTCTCACAGGTTACTTGGTTGCAAAGCGTGTTAGCTAGCTTTGCTACTTTTACTTCAATTTACCTTTATTTTGTTGTCTTTATTTAGTGTTCTTGTGTCCATAGTTTTTAAGATGATTTTACGACATAATAAAAGAGTTTGAACTTGAGTTTTAGTTTTTATATACCAGGTACCCCTGCATGTCATATCTTTGGCCTTATCCAAGTGATGTCATTGTCCTATGAGCTAAATTTAGGCTATGGAGGTGAATGTGAAAACAAGCCATGGTACCTACAAAGATCACTTTCTACTGAAAGTTGCCCACTATTTTACACTTGGCCTCCGACGGATTTGAAACAAGGACATATTAAAGATTTTAAATCCGTTGAAAAACTTAATATATATATAAAAACAACCTCCTTCTGTCTTAACAGATCTTATCGCCCAGACTATATGGTCTAAATGTAGATATAGCGACACAAGTTCAGAGTAGGGCCTTCCTCCCGTATGTAGGATCCGAGACTAAGACATTATAATAACTAGCGGTTTAAGTACCCGTTTCGAGCGTACCAAGGCAATCCTTTTTCCGAAGTAAACAAATTCCGGCATAGGTCAAGATGTGCCACCCCCCCTACATTTCTCAATTAATTCAATTTTTCCGATTTTGCCTTTCTTACCAAACATGAAGCTGTATTTTATGAACATTTTCAGCTAATTATCTTTGTTGAATAATTAATTGCAGTCATGATAAAGGCCATTATCTAATAGGATCCCCCCCCCCCCCCCCCCCCCCCTATGTACTGCAGTACACCGCAGCATTTGTCACAGTCGTGGTTCATTGCATTTTTCCGTCTTATAGGGGGGGGGGGGGGGGGGGGGTTAGGGTTAGTATTCCAAACTGATAATTAGCTGAAAAGGTTCATAAAATCCAGCTTTATGTTTGGTAAGAAAGGCAAAAACGGAAAAATGGAATTAACCGAGAAATGCAGGGGTGGTGGGTGGGGGGGTGGGCACATCTTTACCTTTACCCAAATTCTAGCCCAGCTTTTCAGAATAGCAACAGTTTAGCAGCGAATGCTAGATACGTGGCTATCACAGTGTTGCCATGGGGAAAGATGAATTTTTTTTAACATATATATAAAGACTGTAAGCAAGCACCCCCTTCTTTCTGTGACCTCGGGGGAGGGGGAGGAGTCCACTATATACTTTCCTTCTTAGCAAATCTAACCAAAAATAAGTAACAATACTAACATACTGTACTCCCACCCCTCCCCCTTTCTCTCCTCCCTCCCTGCCAACTTTTTTCTGCCCTTTCCAGGGAGTTTCCCTCTACACTCCTCCCACCTTTCTAGTTTTATTATCTCCATGTTTTCATATTCTCCTCAAGCCATCTGAGGCTGGGGTGGGGTTGGAGTCAAGGGTGAGAGTGGTTGGGCTGGAGGTAAGCAAGAAGTCATTACGGTCAAAGGGGAGTAATCTATTGCTGATTGCTTATATATTGAGTTGCTTCCCATTTATCGCTTACTCATTCTCTCAAAATATCTTAATTATCCTGATTATTATTTGGACATGTACCGTCACAAAATTTCACGTGTTCCCAAAGGAGGCCTTCCCAAGCATGTATTGCATAATATAACTTTGCTAGAGTACACCGCTTAGTTGCAAAGCCTATTCGGTTCTAAGCTAATACACTTAACACTTAAGTCGCATTTTAGCACCACAATGATTTAACACCTATATCACTAAAAGGCGTCAAATTGGGGTCTATTATCCAAAGACCCTTTTGTCTTAGTTTTGGGAAGCAAGGATAGACCTTATTTATCATTTTATGTCACAGAAGAATCCCAAAAAAATGCAGATGGATTTTGTTCTCTACTCAGGTAAATTCAATGGACATTTTTGGCTGAAATGTGGCTGGCGGTGAAAGGGTTAACAAAGAGTGACTGTTGCAAGGCAAAATTATTATAGGTTAATTATTGTTGTCAATGTATAGATCTCACTATCTGACCGTGGGGCTTAATTTAATGTCTCAGATCACAACACACTGAACTCCACCAAAGTGACTCTGCAGCAATGTAGTGTCTCATGAGTCCTCTGGTGCCTTTTCACAGCCTGATCTAGCTCTAAGACGTCCGATGCAATTGTGCTGCACTTGGTCATCTCCAAATATCAGTAATATGTAAATTGACGCCATTCGCTTGACAATGTCTGTTTTCAGCGAAACTTTAGAATGTGTATCTTTTAACCATTCATTGATTCAATCTTAAATTAAACTGACTCTAGCCCTAACCCTATCCCTAACCAAAACCTTAAACCGTCAAATACACAAAAAATAAAACTTTAAAAAATAGAGTGTTCCGTGTTTGGAGATGACCAAGTACAGTCTTGAACGCCTGGTGATCTAGAGATTTTAGTTGCTTCTTCTTCTTCTTCCGATTGGGGATGTTTATCCCGCCCCACGCCCAAAGTCTTCGTTAGACTGCTATTGGCGCACAGGATGCTTGCTTTGTGAGTTTGTGTCATCCAGGCACACACGGCCTACATGTGGACTGGTTCCCGGGTCTGCGACCTGACAAAACAGGGTGTGGCTGCAAGCTGAGACAAGTTAGAATGAGCAGTGTGGAAGCAACAACACTATAAGTTCATCACATCACATCACATCACATAAGGCTATAGGCTATAAGCCTTTTGCCCTCATTAGTGGTAATTTTTTTGCATCAAATATAAATTGTTTTTTAAATATTTTATTTGCCCGTGGATTTATTTTGGCTTGAGTGTATACTAACACTTAGCTTTATTTTTCATATACATCCAAATTGGTAGAAAAAGTATATTTTAATAATTCTTTGTCAATACGATTTTTAAATGCATTTACTGAAGGTGCATTGACGGTATCAAATGATAAATTGTTCCATAAATTTGTTATTCTATTAGTAAAGAATGAATGAAACTGTCTGGTGTTGGTTAGTGTTTTGGTTAGTTTAAAATTGTGTCCCCGAGTAGTATTATGACTAGATAAGTAGAAAAGAGGTGCAGTAGTTGAGGAATCATACAAACCATGCAAAATTTTATAAACCACTATCATGTCTCCTCGCACCCTTCTATATTCCAAGCTTGGTAGATTTAGTTGTTGAACTTAACAGAAAACAAACTAAAGAGAGTCAATGTTTCCACAACCAACATAAACAGAACTTTCACACGGTCCTTTCACAAACACCAAAATGTCCAGTCTGACTGAGTCACCTTGGTCTTTGTGCAATCTGAGGCAGAAGCATATGGACTGAATTTCCAAAACAAAAGTAGGCCTACACTTATATCTAATCTTTACATAAACAGGTCTAGCATTACACAATCACGCATCAGTTCAGACAACATACCCAACCACACTTGGTTCATAAGATCTTCGGATCCAGGGTGTCAATCCGCCATCTTCAGCCAAATAGATTTTTTCTTGATTCAACCCGTACGTGCTTGCCTTGTTCTCTCGTTTCCTTTTCTGTGCCACAGTCTGATTATGGTTATTTTCGGCATTTCTGCTTGAAGCAGGCAGCAACTTCTTGGAGTCGAAAGTTGTTGCAGCCTCCAGCGGCATGAAATCTTGAGGTTTGTCGGAAATCAACATGTTGTCTACTCGAAGTTGTGCTTCCCATACTCGCGACCATAAGTCGTGAGCACGACCAATATGTTCGGGAGGATACCAGGCAATTCTTGGATCCATGAACACTATTTTGTGACTTGTCACCAGCTAAAGATAACCAAAACGAAGCCGTTTTCGTTTTCCAAGAACAACCATCCGACATGGAGAGGAAGTCGTTCTAAATTCAGTGTGCCTCTCCTGCGCATGCCAATCCGAAACGTTTTGGGCCTACCAAAGTGCGGCCCCAAAACGAGCATAATCAGATAATGAAGCTGACACTCAACTTTCGCAAAGTAGAAGAAAAGCGTTCTCCTCCCCCAAACACTTTATTCTGTTTGCAGAAACTTATCAGCTTAAACAAAATACGCATTCTGTTTCTGAGTAAATATGTTAAGAAAACTGAAAACAGGGATCAAGTTCAGACATAACTAATTTCGACTGGTGGTCCTTTTAAAATGGGCGTGGTGTTGTTTTGCGCAAACAGACGGTCATATTCGATACACAACAAATGATTTCACGAACCGCCGTGAAATGTCCTTCAATACATTTTCGGTACATAATGTTACTCTCTCTCTCTCTCTCTCTCTCTCTCTCTCTCTCTCTCTCTCTCTCTCTCTCTCTCTCTCTCTCTCTCTCTCTCTCTCTCTCTCTCCGAGTTAGGAGTCTGACGACTTACGAACGTTAGGCCCAAAACATGTTTCTATTTATCTCAGTTGTGTCAGGTGTCTGTGTCAATTTGTTTGTGGCGAAACAGTTAGGCCTAAAGTGGTCAAATCTCCTGTGCAGACCAAGAAACAATTTCTTCTTCTTTTCCTTTCTCTCAGAAAGTAGGCATACATCACAATAAAATAATCTGAAAACATTAGAGCTCCATAATAATTTATTTGTTGTTTATGTATCTCAGTCGATTGCTGAGTGAAATTCCAAAATGTGTACATATACCAGCCCAGAGAGAGAGATAGAAAAAGAGAGAGAGGGGGGAGAGAGAGAGAGAGAGAGAGAGAGAGAGAGAGAGAGAGAGAGAGAGAGAGAGAGAGAGAGAGAGAGAGAGAGAGAGAGAGAGAGAGAGAGAGAGAGAGAGAGAGGGCAGACAGAAACAAAGAGAGAGAGAGAGAGAGAGAGAGAGAGAGAGAGAGAGAGAGAGAGAGAGAGAGAGAGAGAGAGAGACAGACAGACAGACAGACACACATATAGACAGAGGGTTCAAAATAATATATTTTTGCTATATAAGGGAAACAACTCAATAATGTGTTGGTATCTGCTTATTACGAGTTGATTCCCTTTGACCATTGACTTCCTTCGATTTCTGAGGATCATCTCTCTGTCTCTGTCTTTTTGTCTCTCTCTCTCTCTCTCTCTCTCTCTCTCTCTCTCTCTCTCTCTCTCTCTCTCTCTCTCTCTCTCTCTCTCTCTCTCTCTCTCTCTCTCTCTCTCTCTCTCTCTCTCTCTCTCTCTCTCTCTCTCTCTCTCTCTCTCTCTCTCTCTCTCTCTCTCTCTCTCTCTCTCTATTGAAGTTTAATCATGCTTTTCTTCTTTTGTTTCGAGGGCAAGATGTAAACAAGCCCATTGTGTGCTTATTCTTTTCCCTCAATAAACAAATGTTTCAAATGTTTTCAAATGTTTCAAATGTTTCTCTCTCTCTCTCTCTCTCTCTCTCTCTCTCTCTCTCTCTCTCTCTCTCTCTCTCTCTCTCTCTCTCTCTCTCTCTCTCTCTCTCTCTCTCTCTCTCTCTCTCTCTCTCTCTCTCTCTCTCTCTCTCTCTCTCTCTCTCTCTCTCTCTCTCTCTCTCCCTCTCTCTCTTCTCTCTCTCTCTCTTCTCTCTCTCTCTCTTATTTTGTTTTTAAACACACAGAATGTTTGTGTAAATATCTTTCCGATATCAGGAACAATTTTGCTAGTTTTCAACCAGCATTGGCATAGTAGTTTAGGTGCTACGAGGTGACAGATACACTGATGTTCATGTCACACACACACACACACACACACACACACACACACACACACACACACACACACACACACACACACACACACACACACACACACACACACACACACACACACACACACACACAGGGGTGCGCACGCGCGCCGGTGTGGTAATGAGAGAGGGGGAAAACGTAAGTGCGTGCACGTGCGTGTTTGTGTTTAGGCCTACATGTTGATGTGTGCGAAGTGTCAGTTTTAGGCCTATAATTTATTGATGTGCATGACATGCAAGCAATGAATGTCTTTGCCTTTTAACAAAAAATATAATGATTAAGACTGATTAGCAATAGCTTAACTAACTAGAGCGTGAAATGCCCGATCACCAGTTGCGCGGCAGCATTTTCGGCTCCAGTGACCTTGACTTTAACAAATGACCTTCATTTTCTAACTTGGCCTAAATTATCCTAACTACCTTATATCTCCGTGCAAAATTCGAGGGTCCTAGATCCCTTCGTTCAAACGCTATCATGTTAACAACCATATCTATCTACATACATAGTCAGCTAACCAGATTGTCAGGAATAGACAACTAGAGCGGGAAGACGCTGCATCACCAGCCACGTGGTAGCATTATCGGCTCCAGTGACCTTTACCTTTGACCAATGACCTTCATTTTTGAACTTGGACTAGATATCGCAGCTACCACCTATTTGCATGCACAATTTGAGGGTCCTACGTAGGCGTCCCTCCGTTCAAACCCTATCGTGTCAACATTATATAGTCAGATATCCAGTCAGTCAGCCAGCCAGCCAGCCAGCCAGGAACAAACAGACAGACAGCACTGATAACATTACCAGCTTCGCTTCGTGGCTGGTAACGAAGCCACCTACAAAACCTTACACACACACACACAAACACACACACACACACACACATACACACGTGCGAGCGCGCGTATGTGTAAGTGTGTGTGCGTACGTGCGTGCGCGTGTGCGCGCATTCGTGCGTACGCGTGTGCGTGCATACATGCGTGATGTGTGTGTGTAAGTGTGCAATACAATACAATAACGTTTTATTCAGTTTGTTTTTTAAGGCAATTTGGCCCATATGAACAGGAGAAAGAATAATACAAAAGTGTGTAAGTGTGCGTGCGTGCGTGTGTGCGTGTATGCATGCGTGATGTGTGTGTGTGTGTGTGTGTGTGTGTATATGTGTGTGTGTGTGTCTGTGTGTGTCAGTGTGTCTGTGTGTGTGTGTGTCTGTCTGCCAGTGTCTGTCTGTGTTTCTCTGTGTGTGTGTGTGTGTGTGTGTGTGTGTGTGTGTGTGTGTGTGTGTGTGTGTGTGTCCAGCGAACATTTCAGCGAAGTCTTGAAACGAGTAGTCGAGACTAGTTTTCACGGATTTATTGGAAATCGGTAAGCATATTACTACAACTCCATTAAAAAAAAAAATCAGTTCCACTCCCAATAGTGGAGCCTATTATACCGATTTTTCAAGAAAAGATTAAGATTAAGATTAAAATTATAGCCCCATCGACAACTAAGACCATGTCAGGGCTGTCACCACGTTAAATCTTACCACGTATTAAAAAGGGATAAAAACACAAGGTAAAAACAAAATCAATTTTTTTTGGTTAAAATACTTTTCAAGAAAAGGGTCTGTACAGTCCATGTATACTTTGTCGGCAGACATCCTGTCGACGAGGAACGAGAAATAATCATGATTGAAAAACAACAACAACAAATCCATAATATATTTAACTGGAGCGTGAAAACGCTAGGTCAACCATCCGCGCGGCAGCATTTTCGGGTCCAGTGACCTTGACCTTTGAACAAAGACCTTAATTTTCGAACTTGGCCTTCTTCTTCTTCTTCTCCTTGGGCAGCCAACTTCATCACGTTGAATATTCGGCCTTCTTCTTCTTCTTCTTTCAAATACGTCGCTACAATCCAGTAGTCTGGCATCACTGCGACGGGGAGAGATTGCGCAGAGGCGGTTTATTGATGTTGGTTGATTAATAGCTGTCTTTTGAAGGCCTCAGCGGAGTTGGCTTGGACGGTGCTGTTATTCAGATGGTTCCACTCTGTTGATGTTCTAACAAAGAAAGAGTTTTTGAACTGGTCGGTGTTTGAGGAGGGAACTTTTATTGCTTTGTTGTTGTTTCTAACTGAAGATCTGATTGGGTTCGACGAGTAAGGAAGTCCGGATCTTATCAGTCTGCTCGATTTGTGATAAGTGATGAAGTCTTCAGGGGGTAAGGCCGGTACTAACCCCTCAACCACTCTGTAGAGCATGGTCAGGCGGAGGTGGTGACACTGCCAGGCGTTTTGGACTTATAGTCGCCAGTGATGAAGCGGGCAGCATTCCGTTGTATACGTTCTATACTGTCAATGTCTTTCTGTAGATAAGGGTCCCACACAACTGCACCATATTCTAGTAAACGTCTGACTAGAGATAGGCATTGGTTTTACACCGTGGTGGGCAGCGACGGAGATTTCGTCGGAGGAAGCCAAGGGTGCAGCTTTCTTTCTTTGTAATGTTGCAAATATGTGGTCCCCATTTTAGGTCCTCAGATAGTACAATGCCCAGGTATGGATTTGTTGGAACATGCTGGAGTTGTTTAGTTGGTAATAGAAGTTGGATTTGTTGCGCAAAGATAGAATGTAGCACTTGGAAGTGTTGCAGCGCATGCCCCAAGTGTTCGCCCATGTCTCAAGTTGTTGCAGATCTTCTTGCAGTGTCAGATGGTCTTAAATGATTAATTTCCCAGAAGAAGGCAGTCATCAGCGAATCTAGCAACCTGGCTATCCGCTATCCTAGCTACCTGGCTATCCGCATGCATAATTTGACAGAGTGACAGCCATAAAGAGAAATAAAAGGAAGTAACAAGGTACCTTTGATGGCCAGTTTCAAATCAGTATTTGTTTCCCTTGGATCGTGTCTTGCAAACGACAGCTCAAGTGACGCTGACCTTTGACTAATGACCTTCCTCTTTGAACTTGGCCTAGATATTCTAACTATCTATCCGCATATCCGCATGCATACTTTGAGCCTCCTATGGCCATCTGTTCAAACGTTATTGTGGTAACATAGATAGATAGATAGATAGATAGATAGATAGATAGTTTGCTTATATAACACTTTTTTGTGTCCAATGTCTGTATTTGTGAACCACAGAAACAAACTCAGTTAGCTTTAACTTTACGATTTGTTCTGTGTTCTGTGTTCTGAAAAGACGAAAATAAGAAGAAAATAATGTGATGATTTGCCTTTTTCTCCCAATGGGGTAGATGGACAGTGCCTATGCAAAGACAGCTGTTTCGTCTAGATAGATAGATAGATAGATATATCTAACGTTATTGTGGTAGCATAGACAGATAGATAGGTAGGTAGGTAGATGGATAGATAGATAGATAGATAATTGAAGGTTAATCTTACTTTTCTCAAACTTTTATTCGGTTTTCCTCTACTCTCATACTCTGATAAGTTGTCCACAATATAATAAATAAAATCCTTATGATTCAGGACATTCCTGCTTACTCACAAAAACAAAATGATATACTAAATAAGTCGCATAAGCCTATTTCATTCTAGACTAAATCTGAAGTTTGATAGATTAGCTTCAGGCTTGTACAATAATCCGACACGTAGGGGAAGACGGGGTAAAAAGCGCATGGGCGGGTAAGAAGCCCACCCCAATTATCTCATGAACTAAAGAAAATTTCAGTCAAATTTGCCCATGAGACGAATGCTAGACATTAACGCTCGTCTCATGGGCAAAATGAGACTGAAATTTGCTTCATTTCATGAGATAATTGGGGTGGGCTTCTTACCCGCCCATGCGCTTTTTACCCCGTCTTCCCCTAGTTTGATCAAACAGTTGAGAGCCTTTTGAGTAAATCTGTTAAGCCATACTTATCTGTATTGTTACAAATTCGGGACTTTACTGGTGTTGCACTGCCTCCGGGCATTGATCGTTCCCACCATCTTTATATCTACTAATGTCCCATATGTGTCTGTTCCAGACCGGAGGACGTTAAGCAGACTTTCATTCATTCGAGTAAAACTGTTTACAGCCGGGAAGGCATATAAACAAACATAGGGGAAGACGGGGTAAAAAGCGCATGGGCGGGTAAGAAGCCCACCCCAATTATCTCATGAAATGAAGCAAATTTTAGTCTCATTTTGCCCATGAGACGAGCGTTAATGTCTAGCATTCGTCTCATGGGCAAATTTGACTGACATTTTGCTTTATTTCATGAGATAATTGGGGTGGGCTTCTTACCCGCCCATGCGCTTTTTACCCCGTCTTCCCCTACAAGCACAAACGAAAATGGAACATCGATTAACTTTTTAATAATCCTAATAAAAAAAATAGAGAGCTGCTGAACTTTCACAGAGACAATGGTATGAGAGGATTATATGCTGAAGAACAAAAATAGGGAGGGGAGGGGGGAGATGAAGAGGAAAACAAAATATAGCACAAAAAACCCAACAACAACAAGAAAACAAAAAAGACTACAAGAGAAAAAAACAACATTGAAAAGAAAAGTAAAACATAAACATATGAAGAGAGAGACACAGAGAGAGTGTGTGTATGCGCGTGCGTGCGTTGTGTGTGTGTGTGTGTGTGTGTGTGTGTGAAAGTTACCAAAAGGATATTGTAAAAATTATAAAAATTAAAAAAAAGAAAAAACACAAAAGTTATTACAAACAAACTCACGAATAGGTTATTTACCCCCCCCCCCCCCCCCCCCCCCCCCCCCCCCCCCCCCCCCCCCCCCCCCCCCCCCCCCCCCCCCCCCCCCCCCCCCCCCCCCCCCCCCCCCCCCCCCCCCCCCCCCCATTCACATACACACCCGACTTAAAACACGGTCACAATGTACTTAAATACTTAATTAAGAAAATGAATCCTGGATATGAGTGTAGTTCTTCCGGTAGACTATGCCTATGTCAACTACAGTTAACAAGCGAAGGGGTCCTCATTAAAAAAAAAAAAAAAAAGCATATGCCATGCTGCAACTGCTCTTTAACTAACTGCAGAAGAAAGGCAGAGGGCAGTTATTAGGCCTACATGGCATCTGGTCTAACCGACAAGTGACTTTGAATTTTCATTGCCATTGCAAGGTCACTGTTATTGTGAATGAGTGTATTTCGACACTCGTTGGGAGCAGAGTATGACTGAATGACTGCTTCTTCAATTAAAGCCACAATGAAATCTTCACATTCTGTCGTAAGTTTACTGCCGACTCATTCATTGTTACATGATGTATGGACAACGTGGGAAATCCTTACAGGATGCCATATGCAGCCTGATAGATAATGTGTAGAAAGAGAGATAGATGGGTATGCAACCCGCCACTGTTGGAACAGTAGGCTACCATTACGTATTGTGTGTCAGCAATATTCATGAACAGAAACAGACACAGAAAGCTTGGATAGAAATGTCTACAGTTTTTGTCTCCAATCTGCCATATGCGGTGCAAATGGCCCCTGCTATGGACAGGTCACTCTGATTGAGCACGGCCACAGTTGACCTGAGTTGCTCCTGAGTTGTTTTGAAAGCTACACCAATGCACTTGTCTGTCGTTGTTTGTTAAAGAACACCCAGCCAACCAACCAACCAACCAACCGAAAACAACAACAAAACCTGTACATAATATGCTCAGGTTTTCCTCCCTAATCACCCCTTCTCTGAAAATTACAGCCAAAGTTTCATCCTCTCTCTCTCTCTCTCTCTCTCTCTCTCTCTCTCTCTCTCTCTCTCTCTCTCTCTCTCTCTCTCTCTCTCTCTCTCTCTCTCTCTCTCTCTCTCTCTCTCTTCTCTCTCTCCCCGGCCCCCTCTCTCTCTCTCTGCACGCTTAGAACTAAGGACAGAATGGAAGACTAGGTTCAACCTAAATTTGTATCCTTGTAAAATATAGTATTTGAAGTATTGAACTCTCTCTCTCTCTCTCTCTCTCTCTCTCTCTCTCTCTCTCTCTCTCTCTCTCTCTCTCTCTCTCTCTCTCTCTCTCTCTCTGAGATTCGTTTTGGGTTGTTTTTGTTGTTGTGTTTGTTTGTTTGACAATATCATAACTATTGAAAATTGTTCACATATATGCTGCCCCTTCCTAGAAGGCTAAGGCCTACACTGATAGGCATAAAGCATTCCTTCCCCCATTCATCTTTTTATCGTTTCGTTGACTGTCCAATGCATCTCTCCCTTCCCCTCCCCTCCCCTTTTTCACGTGCGCGTGTCATGGAATGTGTGAAGACCTATGTATATAATTGGGATCTGCCGCTAAAAAAAATAATGCAAGCATAAAATTAATCAGCCTGTAAGTAAGCGCAGTATCAAAAGCAAAAGAGTTCTCTTGATGATATTTTGTCCCCCTCAAAAAATTGAACTAGCCTAATTTATGATTTTGTAAGTTTCATATTATAGCACGGTGTCGTTGTTGTTTTCACAAGTAGGCTACTCGATCGGTGTGAAAAACAACATTGCTTTCCCAAAGTCCTCATCGCCCAGAGAGTGGCGATGCTTCCTCGGCAAGGCATCTCCATTGCAGACAAATTCTAACCCAGTATTCCAGAATAGCTGGTGTCTCTTCTGCTATTTGGAAGTCATAATCGGACACAGTTGACTTGCACAAAAAGTATTAAAAAACCCACAAGAAATACCCAGAATTGTTTTTACCTAGATTGATTTTCTTGTATTGATACAATGTGAAGTAGAAGACACAAAAAATCGATTGAAGATATATTGTTACTGTCAAGGGAAAATAATGCAATCCCAGATTCAAAATGTTCCCTTGACATAACCATTGATTGTTTTACAAGTTTGGAAGAGTGCTTTTTACTACTGATCCTCATTCATGAAAAAAACCCCATAGCTCTATGACATGATCTGTCACGTCGATCTAGGAATTTCTGGTCTAATCCAATGATATTCATTAAAGTAACGTGGAGACAGTATAAACCGTAGTATGTTTAAGCTTCAAATTATTATTTTTGTTTCTGCACGACGGATACTTAACCTGCTTATCGTGCATTAAAAGAATTACTAACCTAATCCTAGACTATTTCTAACAACAACAACAAAATTGGGCCCGCGGGTTACAAAATTGCCTTAGAAATTCCTCCACTAACCCATTTTCCTTCAAATGTTGTAGTTTTTGTTTGTTTTGTTTTTAACCACACAATGTTTTAGCAAAAACGAACAAACCAAAAATTCTGTAGACCTTCAGATTGCTGGTTTCTGGATTTGCGACCTGACAAATTAGAGTGTGGCTGTGAGTTGGGATTAAGAACAATATTAAGGGCGCAACGCAACTGTAGAGCCCAGCGAAAATCATTACGACGGAAAGGAAAATAATAAAATTGCATGCTTTAAACATTTTGAGCCAATGAAAAACGAGCTTTTATTTAGTTCATTTCAATGTAAGCTCGTTCCACCATTTATGTCGTGACTGCGATCTAGCAGCAGACGACAGTTGTGGTTTGTTTTTTAGTAATGGTTGGTGGGTGATGGAAGTTGTTTCAACGCACAAATTCAAAACTAACTTTCCGTCATTGAATAGGATTTTATTACTTTAATTTCAGTCTTGCCATGATTTTTTTAAAATCCAATTAGATAATCAAACCTTAAATTGTTCAGAGAGTGTGCGCGCGTGCACACATTTCTACGCACCTGCGTGAATATGTTTGTGTGTAAAATTGAGCCGGTACCGGTGTCACGATAAATAAGTACCTGCCATGAAATATCTACCTCGCATGCGAACTATAACCATCTAACCCTAACCCTAACCCTAACCCTAACCACGGAAAGAACCAAGACATAGAGCAGGAGGGTGTAAATCTACATATTTGCTGATAAATCGATGCACAAAGCTATGCTCTTAGTTTCGTAAAATTCACAATGGCGGACAAACAAACAATTCTGATTGGCTAGGCGCCGGCTAGACCTACTTATTTCATGAGGTAGGATATTCTCTTCACACCGGTCTCTGAGTAGAACGAAGCAGAGGGTGATTTTGTGTGTAATTTAGGTAGTGACACCATTAATCAAATGACCTATTTTATAAATTTACACTAAATGAACCATTAGTAAAAATTGCTTATCGGTCATTTATTTCCAATCATGCACATTTCCGTTCATTCACGTGCGAGAGAGATGATTACAAAACTCATTGAGGCAAACTACATGTACAATAATAAATCGATAAATTTTTGAATGTACAAAAACAACTGAGAATGTGTACACTTCTTCTGGCCAGTCTACATTTTTTTGGTGTCCTTCCTAAGCACACATGCACTTGGTCATTCTTTCAAAGCAAACAGTTATGGCACCAGGCCAGGTTGAGTGAGGCATGTCAAAATAGAGCCCTCGGCGAACCCTCGAGCATTTTCAACCTTCTGGAATTGCGTCCCTTTTAACTGGCGCTTGGCATAAGATAATAGGATGAAGTCACAAGGGTTTAAATCGGGGACAAAAGTGGGAGGGAGACCAACTGAACTGTGTTTTCTTGCAGGATGTCCAATAGAGTTGCAGCAATGTGGTCACTTGCATTGTCATGATAAAGTAGGTGACCTCAGGTACCAGTGCACGGACAACATGCCCAAAGAGCCTTTGGGTTAGCAGGTGTTTATGTTGTAATCAGTAGTGACGGCTCTTCTCTCTCTAGAGAAGAGCTGAGGCCATACGACAATCAGTAGAGAAGAAAAATAGCGACTATTTGTTTGATTGGGGTTTTCAATAATACGTTTCTTTTGGAATTTCATTTTGAAACATTTGCAAACGATGACTGGTTACTTGGTTTCTGGATCAAACTGATACACACATATTTCATCATCAGTCACGATGTCCTAGTTGCCACCTGACGTCCATCCACTACATTTGTTGTAGTGTTTGGGTGCATCCTTCAACCCTACCCCTCCTCCGAACTTCAGTAAGCTGATGGACACCCAACGGTTATAGCGGTTCTGGTGGCCCAAGCATTCATGTACAATTATATCAAGGCTTCCCGACGGAATGCCTATAGTGTTCTTTTTTAAGTTTCATGTACAATTATATCAAGGCTTCCCGATGGAATGCCTATAGTGTTCTTTTTTAAGTTTCATGTACAATTATATCAAGGCTTCCCGATGGAATGCCTATAGTGTTCTTTTTTTAAGTTTCATCAGTACTTATTTAAGCATCGTTTTTAACAAGAGACCTCGCACTGGCTATGGCTTTGACAGTTACAACGATCCCTTGACGATTGTAACGGTCACTTTCTTCCAACGTCCGCCTGCCGAAATGGGAATCCTTGAGCCATCCGTGGACTGTTGTTTGTAATAGGGACAGATCATAAAAACAATTTACCAACGTGTGATACCTTTGTTTCAGTGTCTTTCCTTCAGCATAATCATATAATATTATAGGTAAAAAAATATCGGATTGAAAGAGATTCTCTAAGCTTGGAATCAGCGTTCACCTTGGCGGACATTTTGCTTTGCCCAACGATAATGAACAATTGCTACATAAGTAGGCCCTACCATAATAATGGTGGATCTCATGACATCATTTGCATGTCAACAGATTCACCACATCCAGAAACTTATCGATAATCTCTCGTATTTTGATGTTGGATATGCCAGGATGATCTATGTTAACATTTACTTCACCTCCGCCATGGAAGTTATCCAAGTCTCTCTCTCTCTCTCTCTCTCTCTCTCTCTCTCTCTCTCTCTCTCTCTCTCTCTCTCTCTCTCTCTCTCTCTCTCTCTCTCTCTCTCTCTCTCTCTCTCTCTCTCTCTCTGTCTCTCTCTCTCTCTCTCTCTCTCTCTCTCTCGTGTGTGTGTGCGCGTACGCGTGTGAGTGTGTGTGTGTGTGTGTGTGTGTGTGTGTGTGTGTGTGTGTGTGTGTGTGTGTGTGTGTGTGTGTCCGTGTCCTCTCTGTCTCTGTCTCTCTCTGTATGCGCGCGTGTGTGTGTGTGTGTGCGTGCGCGCGCACACGCGTGCGTTCATGAGTGTGTACCTTTCTTGATTCCTTTTCTTTATCCCAGTCCTGTGTTTCTAATTGGACATGTATGTTTCTACCCCACCCCGATTCCTCACCTACCATGTCCCACCTCCTTACTCTTGTCTGTCGTGTAGGCTACCAGAGTAAATAGGCCTAATGACCATCTTACATTATTTAATATTACACAAACTTTACATCACCACTAACTTAGTTCATTACTTTATCTCTGTTACTCTCTGCGAGTCCCTGTCTGACTGTCTTATGTTTCCGTGTCTGTTCCTGTCTCTCTGTTGTTTCTTGGTCTTTCCACTCCCCCCTCTCTCTCTCTCTCTCTCTCTCTCTCTCTCTCTCCACTCTCTCTCTCTCTCTCTCTCTCTCTCTCTCTCTCTCTCTCTCTCTCTCTCTCTCTCTCTCTCTCTCTCTCTCTCTCTCTTTGTTTGTTTCTTTCTCACTCCATTCTGTCTTTGTTTATGTCTGTCTCTTTCGTAGTAATTCTTTCTTATTCCATTCCATTTCGCCCCATCTACCTTTCCTACCCTCTACCCCCAACATCTCCCACCCACCTTATTTTTAAAAAAAAGCCCAGAACAGATCTTATTCATATCAAAGCAAGACTATACATAGCCCCTAATCTTTTGTGTCGTCCAGTCATGCTGGAAATAGGAATGGGGCAAGGGATTGAGGGCGGCGCGGGGGTGAGGGCCCAAGTCCTTGGAGATAAGACATCCGGCCACGTGACCTGAGGGAACCCCTAACCCCCCCCCCCCCCGGGGGGCTTGGCTGGATGGAACCAGGGGGTATAAAAGGGGGCAGGCGGGGCTGAGCCGTCGCAGACGAGGACACCAGACATCGTTGCCATGAACGGGTTGGCATTTCTGCTGGCTCTTGCCTTGCTGGGCCCCAGCTGTCTTGGGGTCCAGGGGGCTCAAACCACCGCTTCTCCAGGTTAGGAGTTCGATTCTGTTTGCTTATTCCATTGTTTGGTTGTTTGACAGGGGTTAGAAATTCGATTCTATTCAAGGGGTTTGCTTGTTTGTTTATATTGCCAGAAAAAACCAAACTATTCTTGGAGAGAAGATACATTTTGGTGGGTTTTTATACTTTTTGAAATAGAAACGTAGGAAATGAACCAGTGACACCATGATTCGCTTGTTTTTCAATTTATTTATATG
>CM065699.1:33198352-33214270 GCA_017654935.2 Phymorhynchus buccinoides
TGTCCATCCATAAGAATGTGTGTGTATAAAAAGAGATTATGAATGAATGAATGAAAATTCATTTAACGTCCTCCGGTCTGGAACAGACACATATGGGACATTTATACAGATAAAGACGGTGGGAACGATCCTGGAGGCAATGCCCGAAGGCAGTGCAACACCAGGAAAGTCACGATTTTTGTTTTAGCAATACAGATGTATTTATTAAAAAAAAGAGATTACAAATATACAAGCCTTTTATACTTGCCTGCCGTCCTGTCTATAAGGAGAAACTTAAGTTTCTGAGAGAAACTCCAGCAAAAAAAAAAAACCGCAAGGAAAACGTAACTCTGAACATCGCACCTTATCCCATTCAGGCTCACGGCGATCGCGACAGGGTGGCCAACATCCTGATCGTGGTGACGGACGGCCGCTCCAACAACAAGCCGTCCACGCTGCAGCAGGCCGCAGCCCTGCACAACATGACCAACGTCAACGTGTTCGCCGTGGGCGTGGGCAGCAACCTGGACCGCACCGAGCTGGAGGCCATCGCCTCCCAGCCCCAGAACGTGTTCACCGTCACCAACTTCAACGCCTTGGACAACATCCAGGCCACGCTGAAGAAGACTGCGTGCGAAGGTGAGCGCGGAAACAATGACCTTCTTTCTTCTTTCTTCTACGCGACCAGACTAGCTCTTGACACAAATAGTGCCGTTTTCTCCTGCTCTTGGAGACTTCTGTAGATCGAGCTTAGTTGTCAGATGAGTTTCTGTTTCTGCCACATTTCCCGGCTTCCTGGTTTGTTGATGTAGGGGGGCATCTTTGGAGCACGTGCTCCGCTGTCTGTTCTTCCTGTTCGCAAGGTTGGAGAAGGCACCACCGTCAGTTTGTGGCACATATGACTGTATAGTCTGTTGAAATAATGATGAGGCTTGAGGAGGTTAACCCTTTCACCACCAAAGTTGCATTTTAGCACCACAGTAATCTAACACCTATGTCATTAAAAGGCATCAAATTGGGGTCTATTATCCAAAGACCCTATTGTCATAGTTTTGTGAAGTAAGGATAGACCTTATTTTATATATGTCACAGAAGAATCCACAATACTGCAGATGGATTTTGTTCTCTATCCAGGTCATTTTAATGGAAAATGTTGGTTGAAATATGATTGGCGATGAAAGGGTTAAAGGCTTATATACGCAACAGGGATATATAAAACTCGAAGGTCTGTTCCTTTGTTTGTTTGTTATCACTGTAACCAATTTTGATGCCTTGGACAACATCCAGGCCACGCTGAAAAGGACTGCATTTGAAGATGAGCGCGAAAACGTTGAGGCTTGGGGAGGTTAAAGGCTTAAGGGGCAGAAACACTATATACGATTCGATCTCAATGCGATGCGATTGTGACGAGGTCTGTGAGTCACGATTCACGTGAAATACTTCCGTCTAAACATAATTCTACGATTTTCGCTTCACTATACTCAATTAGACCCCAATTAGACACGAATCAAATCAAATGTCTGATACAAAAATACAGATATTTCATCAGATTTGTGTACAAACAATATAGTGAACAAAACTAGTAGGATTTCATCAGATTCATTTAGACAGTAGAATTTCACGAGAATCGTGGCTCACAAAATTTCACAACCGGATCGCAAAGGGATTGAATCGTATGTAGTGTGGCTGCCCCTTTAGGCGCAACAGAGGGTATTTTAGACTCGAAGCTCTGTTCTCTTTGAGGAATACCGTCCATACGGGTCTCTGACCGATTGGACGCTAATCTCATCATCACACACACAGTTCTCTTGTTTTGTTTGTTATTACCGTCACCAATGTTGATGCCTGGCTTGGACAACACCCAGGCCGCCCTCAAGAATACTGCGTGCGAAGGTGAACGCGGAATTGGAAACATTGAGGCCCTGGGGGAGGTTAAAGTCTTAGGCGCAGCGGGAGGTATATTATGAATATGAGACTCGAAGCTCTGTTCATTTGTTGGCTGGTTGGTTCTGAGAGAGAGAGAGAGAGAGAGAGAGAGAGAGAGAGAGAGAGAGAGAGAGAGAGAGAGAGAGAGAGAGAGAGAGAGAGAGAGAGAGAGAGAGAGAGAGAGAGAGAGATGAAATGGAAATGGAGTATTTTATTTACAAAATGCCCGTGTGATCATATAATAAAAAGGCAAATGTGTGTCTGTCTGGCTGTCTAAAACACAAAACGGGCCTTATAACTCCGCCGTTTTTCGACCGAATCGCTTCAAATTTGCTATGAGCCCTAACGGGGCCATGGCAACAGCAACCGAGGCGGCTGTGTCATTTGCGCGGTTTGGCAAATGCGCGAAACGCGTATCCACCGGCCTCTCGGCGCCCCTAGTGACTATTATTCATTGCACCGTGTTTCCGCTGGACAGTGAACGGCAACTGGAGCCCCTGGGGGTTCTACAGCCCGTGCACCAAGTCCTGCGGCGGGGGCACCCAGTACCGAGAGAGGACCTGCACGGACCCCGCCCCGGCCAACGGCGGCAAGGACTGCACGGGCAACGACCGCGAGAGCCGCGCGTGCGGCACCAAGGCCTGCCCCACCCAGCCTCCCCCCACCACCACCACCACGCCTAAGACCACCACCACCCCCATCCCTGGTCAGTCATTCACGGGATTATAGATTGTATTATGCATACAATCAAACTCCGGTGTAGCGTTCTTAAATTAACTCTGTTCTCAAGATTCCTGCGCACGCGCGAAATTGAGACAGTTAAATCTCATAAGGTACCATCAAATTTATTTGACGGTTTCGGGTTATGGTTATGAATAGGGTTAGGGATAGATCTAGGGTCAATTTAGTGTGGAATACACAAAAGATCAAATTTGATGGCACGTCATGATCGATTTCGCGCATGCGCATGAGAACATATCCATTTTGAGAATGCCACACCGGCCTAACCGGACACCTCGATATCGCGGACACCCTATTTAGTTAATAAATTTAATCAGAAAAGTGTTCGTTAATCCAATTACGGACAATTTGGACAGTCTTTTGGGTGGTCGTAGCACTGATTGAGTGAGGTTCGATTGTAATGAATAGGGATATTTTACGGACTGTAAGAAACTAAGTTTTTTGTTTTTTGTTCTGACTGAAACCCTGGCACCTTTTTGTATCATCTGTATCCTCTAACGTTTGTGTATGTGTGTTGGTGTATGTGGTCAGTCCGTGCAACTCACTTGCTATTGCCTACGGAATGAAAGATGACAAACTTATAAAAAAAATCGAGTGCTTCCTTTATAGACTGAAGTTCGTAGTCTTTAACCACTAAGAAACAACACATGAAGAAGGGTAGAGTAAGAGAGAGAGAGAGAGAGAGAGAGAGAGAGAGAGAGAGAGAGAGAGAGAGAGAGAGAGAGAGAGAGAGAGAGAGAGACAGACAGACAGACAGACAGACAGACAGAGAGAAACACACAGACAGACAAACAGAGAGAGAGAGAGAGAGAGAGAGAGAGAGAGAGAGAGAGAGAGAGAGAGAGAGAGAGAGAGAGAAAGAAAGACAGACAGACAGACAGAGAGAGAGAAAAAAACAGAGAGAGACAAACAGAGAGAGAGAGAGAGAAGAGAGAGCAGAGAGAGAGAGAGAGAGACAGACAGACAGACACAGAGAGAGAGAAAGAGAGAGAGAGGGAGAGAGAGAAACAGAGAGAGAGAGAGAGAGAGAGACAGAGAGAGAGAGAGAGAAACACAGACAGACAAACAGAGAGAGAGAGAGAGAAAAGACAGACAGACAGAGATAGAGAGAGGGAAAGAGAGAGAGAGAGAGAGAGAGAGAGAGAGAGAGAGAGAGAGAGAGAGAGAGAGAGAGAGAGAGAGAGAGAGAGAGAGAGAGCATAGAAGAAGAAAAGCCGTGTTCTATCGGAGCTTGGAGGGAGGGATAAATTTAAAGTTAATTGGGAAATTTCATCCAAAGATCACGAATGGTGTCCAGCAGATGGCCCGAAAGATAAGGCCGAAGGGCACGGTCCATTATTTTTAGCAATTGTGGTAGCAGCATTATCTAGATGAATGAATGTCTTAGTTTGGATCACGTGGAAGTGTCGTGATTCTAAACTTTATCAGCGAATGAAATGGAAAATAAGCTCACCGATGACTTAACAAAAGGAGGTCAAGGATTCTGATGACCTTGGATGAATTTCAGATTCTTCCGAATGATATAGACCTTTTTTCGGGAGAGGGGTGGAGTAAGGGAGTGTGGAGTTAGTACTGGGAGGGGATGGGGTTATCTTCTCTTCGTTGCTATTTAAAATTAGGTATGAGAGGAACATTCGAATGCATTGATCATTTCTGATATTTGCTGACGTATGATATGATAATTTTACACATGAGTATTTTTTTTTCTTTTGAACTAGAATCCTTCAAAAACAAATAATTATCAAACAAATGATGAGTTTTGAGAGTTGATAGGGCCCACAATTTATTCTTATTTTAATTTAAAAACAAATGCGAAAAGAAAACCATGCAATTAACTTACCTAAAGCAAAGAAGAGATGTAATGCTCAGAAGTGATACGACATTAGGCCCTCAGTATTAACGTCTGCGCATCTATAAGTAAAGGGCCAGCCACACGTCCACTAAAAAAAAAAGATGTGCAAAATTATCATAAGAAAAAAACCTCTTGGCTCTAGCAGAATTCACTAGGACAAAGTCCACCCATGTTAAATGTCAATAGGACATTTTTCCTGACAGGAGGAGGGGGGGGATACTTATGATAATTTTCAGCTTTTATAGGACTATGTTCTATGACCTTGGCCTAGGCACATCACATTAAAGTAAATGGATCGATGCGACGTGCAGGGTGCGGGGTTCAGCCCGCCGACATCGTGTTCATCGTGGACGCCACCAAGTCGGTGACGGCCAACAGCTTCACCAAGGTGAAGGACTTCATTAGGAACACGGTGCACGGCTTCAACATCGGCCCCAACGACATCCAGGTCGGCATGCTGACCTACACCGGCAAGGCCGTCAACGTCTTCCACCTCAACACCTTCAATAACAAGCAGGTCAGAGACAGGCGTCAGGGAAAGCTACGTCACATTTGTTTTGTTGTTAAAATGGATAGGATGTTAGAGATGGTAAGAATCGCCCGGTTCTTGTATATATATAATCAAGTTCAAGTTCGATTAGGCTTCATTATATCAAAAATGAGAATTTTTCAGATTAGGTGCTGCAACAGCATGACAGAAATTACTACAGAAATGCAATCATACGCAATCATACCAACCAAAATATTATTATTAAAATTAATTTCATCCAGTTAGAAATGTGCCCATTTAAACATGAAAACCCCCCACCACACACATACATTCGCATGCGTACGCACACGCGCGCGTGCACACACACACACACACACACACACACACACACACACACACACACACACACACACACACACACACACACATACACACACACACACTAACACACATAACATATTGTTATACGTTGCAGGATATAGAGAACGCCGTACAGCACGCGGCTTACACCAATATGGCGCCCACCAACACACACGCCGGTCTGCAGTACGCCACTGACGTCAGCTTCACAGCTGCCAATGGGGCTCGGTGAGATCATCTTTATGCATTTTAAAATTTTCAGTGTGTGTGTGTGTGTGTGTGTGTGTGTGTGCCTGTCTGTCTGTCTGTCTATCTGGCCTGAAACAAGTGGCCTTAGTTTAAAAATAGTTGGCTTTAGACCCCCCTTTAACCATACTGAATTCGTGATCAGCATCACTGAGGGAATGCAATGAAACACATTTAACTACTATTTTGGAGACATGGGCCATAGTTTGAAAACCGTTGGCTGTAGACCCGCCATGTGCATATGTATTCGCATGGGTGCACTTTTCCTGGTATACAAGGATTTCCTGTTTTTGACTTTTACCAGAAAAGGAATTTCCTTTTTTTTATAATTTGTCAAACAAGATCTTTGTGTGTCTACTGTATTTTTCAAACATTTTAAAAATAAACATTTGTATACATTGTGGAAAAAGCAAACTAACATACCTTCGTAAATCAATTTTTGCTTCAGCTGCAGGGGGACATTACTCCTAGACCCCGCCCTTTCAGGTTTTGTTCATTTTGTGTACTTGCACCCATGTATTCGCAATCAGCATCAATTGGAGAAGGCAGTGCAACAAACTTTGACTGCTATTATTGAGAGCTGGGTTGTTCAAAAGCAAGCGGCCGTAGTTTGAAAACCGTTGGCTGTCTACCCCAAATCTGACAGTCTGTTAACTGTTGGCTATAGTCTGAAAAGCGTTGAAATCAGACCCCTATAACTACTTGGATATATTCTTAATAAGCATCAGCCAAGGAATGAAATGAGGCATAGTTTGAACCTCCAATGCACACTTTAAACCAAGGAAGAACTTGAATCATTGGCTGTAGTTTGATCGATAACCGTTGGCCTTTCATCCCTAAAACCGCGTTTATTCTTCATCGGCATCACCTAGAGAATGCAGTGAGAGGCATATTGGCATATTGAAGAAAAGTTGAACGCAAAGCGGAGCGAGCAGGGCGAAACTACTGGTCGTTATTATTTGTGTCTCTCACGCATGAACTATCCTCAACTCTTAACTATATTTTGTTTAGCATCATTAGTTGACATTAGTTTAAACCTGGGGACAATGATAATTAAACGAAAGTGAGAGCTTGCATTAAGGAATAGAACTAGCTTTTGATTCGGTAGAAATTTGTACACTTTGCCAGAGTTTATTATTTCACTTGAAGGAGGGTTGCATGGTGGCGTGATCAACGTTGACCGGTGCAGGATGAGTCTTTTATGTATGTATCCAGGATTACATCCGTTATGTCACCTGAAGGTCTCTGGGCTCCATCATCACTTTCGATTATTTTTTCATTTCACAACGGACATCATCCTCTGCACATTCGTGTAGGACATCAAACATGAATAGCTTTAGGTCGTAGTGACCCCAGTTTCGATTTCCAATTCAGTCTATGCCCTCGGTAAGTTCGGGTCAAAGTCATGGGGATCAGTATGTTCTAGGAAGTTGTCGGTGGACGGTCATGAAGTTGCCCTTGGAGGAGGACCTCACTCGCGCTGGCTCTGCGACTCAGACAATATTGTCGTCAGTAGAGGGTTTAGTAAGTGGTGTCCTGCGTATGTTAGCTCAGAACAGGCTCCACTGAAATGACTCGGCAGCAGTTCAGTGTCTCTTGGTTGCCTCCTGACGGCCTAACATATTCGCTCCCCTTGGACTGCTGATTTCGGATTCTGCGACCTGACCTGACAAACCAGGGTGTGGCTGCGAGTTGGGATTCGGAATGAGCGACGTGGGTGCAACGTCACTGTACGGCTCAGAAGATGGGACAGCAAAAAAAAACCCAGCCCCAAAACCCCACAAAAATTAATAGCTTTAGGCCTATTGCTTCTCTTCTCATATTGTTTTTAGCCCACTACATTCATGTGGGGCGAGTATAGCTGTGCTCGTTCGTGTCTATTTGCCATTTGTTTTGCTTTTTTTGTCTGTCTGTGCAATACATTGTGTAGTACGGTGATATGTTATCCAAAGCTGAGTGATAATAATTATGTTCCGTTGAGTGCGATGTTGGGGATTGTTGCTGTTCTAGGTGACACCCTTCTTGTCATTGTTATTGTTGTTGCCGCTGTTGTTGTTGTTTGTTGTTGTTATTGCTGTCGTCGTCATTATTTTTGTTTTCATCGAATCCTAAGGCCTTGTGCGCATTCAATCCGAAATCCGCAAGTTCCGTCCGGAAACCCCATACACTTATATAAGAAATAAGCGGATGGGATTACGGACGGGTTTCCGCATGTAATGGGCACACTCTTTCATGTTTCTAGATTTTTTTTTGGGGGGAGATTGCGCATGTTTCCGCGCGGAACTTGCGCATCTATCTGCACACAGTCGTTTTGCTTGTTATTTCTTTAATTCATTATCATAATGTTCTGTTCCAGTGTCTTATTACTGTTGGCAGCCAATATTGTGTAATATATCTGTGTTTGAGCGCCTTGTATAAACTTTAAGCTTGTTGTGCTCGTTTCCATTTGTTTATGTTGCTGCTATATTTGTTTTCAATAAAAATTCGTTTAAACCACATTGTCTTATCGTTGAAAAGAACGTATCTTTTTGTGCTGCAGTCCCAACGCTTCCAAAATCGCCATCGTGATTACCGACGGGAAGTCGCATGACAAGGCGGCTACGACCCACGAGGCTGAGCGACTGAGAAACAAGGTAAGAGCATAATAATTATTAGCACTGTTAAAGCCTTGTCCAAGGATGCTTCCTCTTGCATGCAACTGGTAGCTCTGTCACGCTGTGGGAATGGGTGTACACTCTTGCGACAGAGTGAGTGATTGCATCGTTGGAATTTGCAGTATAAAGTAATGGGACCGGCTGAAGCTTAAGCTACAGGAAGATCCTATCGTCAGGAATACCGCCCATAAGGGTCTCTGACCGATTCGACGCTAATCTCATCATCATAATGAAGCCTAAGCCTCATGGCTTATAACAGCACTTCCGTAATGTCTTGACATGGTTTGTGTGTACACCCCCTTCTGTAGAACCAGTGGGAGGTAGGGCCTACATTTCACCCTCTCCCTGCACACAGTAACTCGCCCCGGCTCGCTCGAAAGTTGAACAGACAGACAGACAGACAGACAGATAGACACACGGTGAATTTTATTATAGAAGTAATAGATATGTCCAGTCGCCGCCCCAGTCTACATGACTGAAATGCTGATAGGTTTATGAAAACAATTTATTTCAGAAATGTCTATTATGTGTTGCTGTGTACACCCACCCACAGGGAGTGACGGTGTTCGCTATCGGAGTGGGCCCCCACCAGGACCAGAACGAACTGAAGTCCATCGCCACCGACCCCGACAGCCAGCACGTGTTCGTGGTCAACAACTTCGACGCCCTCAACCTCATCAAGGCCCAGCTGCAGCAGAAAGCTTGTGAAGGTGGGTGGGGAGTTAGTATTAATAAGGTTCGGGTAGTTAGTAAAGGGTGGGTAGATTTACCACTCTCTCGGCCAAAGGGATTTGAGGACTGCTGGCATTGGGGAAGGTCCCCAAAGGCCAAACTATCCCTTGGACTGCTGCCCCAGAGCGGGTGCTAAGGCCTTCCACAAGAGACTAAACTGTACCTTGATTGTATTTGTATGTAGAGTGGGCATAATTGCTGTGGGAGAGAGAGAGAGAGAGAGGGGGGGGGGAGAGAGAAAGAGAGAGAGAGAGGGGGAGTGTTGGGAGTTTGGGTAGCTTAGGGTGGGTACATTTGCTTTGGAAGAGAGAGAGAAAGAACAAGAGAAACAAAGAGAGAGACAGAGACAAAAGGAGACAGAGACAGAGACATATATTAAAACAGAGAGGGGACGAGAGAGGGAAGCGGTGAGAGAGAGAGAGAGAGAGAGAGAGGGGGGGAAGGATAGAGATAGAAGGAAGGAAAGAAAGAGAGGGGGACAGGAGAGAAAAGGACAGAGAGGGACTTGGAGGAGGTGGCGACGGATATAGAAGGAGAGAAAAAGAGTGACAGAGAGACGGAGGAGGAAGAAGATAGAGAATGAGAGATAGGGGTAGAAGAAAGGAGAAAGACAGGGGGGGGGGGCAGAGAGAGAGAGAGAGAGAGAGAGAGAGAGAGAGAGAGAGAATGTTTTATGAGCAGCATGGCTGGGATTGCTCTAATAATAATTATTATGTTTTCCTTTCTGTTTGTACATTGCAGTGAAACCCACTCAGGTCGTGGCCACTCCTGCCCCTAGTAAGTATTCAATGTTCTGTCGTTTATAGTTTTTTTTAGTGTTTTTTGGTGTTAACTTTGTTGGTCAATTGTCTGTCTGTCTTCCCACGCCCCCCCCCCTCCTCCATCGCCGACCCCCCTCATCCACCTCTATATCTCTCTCTCCCCCATTCCCTTCCTTTCCCCTTATTCCCCCTCCTTATCCCCCCCCCCCCCCCTCACCTGTCATTACCCCAAGCGTTTCTTTCTTTTTTGTGTAACCCATTTGCCTTTTCACTTTTGTGCATGCATTAGTTAACTTTGTTATTGAATGTTCTATTTGCCTCAGGGCTGGGTGGAAAAAGCATTGTTTTGCTTATCTCATGTTTCCCTGGTTAAATAAAATTTCCTTTTTCGGCCCCCCCCCCCTCTCTCTCTCTCTCTCTCTCTCTCTCTCTCTCTCTCTCTCTCTCTCTCTCTCTCTCTCTCTCTCTCTCTCTCTCTCTCTCTCTCTCTCTCTCTCTCTCTCTCTCTCTTTCTCTCTCACTCTTGTAATTACATTGCTTGGTATAGGGGCAGTGGGTGGATGCCTCGTGCCTCCATACGGGGAGCAGGATGATTCCCGCCCCTTCCACGACCCTCTCCCAGTGGGGATACCGGGGGGTCTTTCGTACAAATAGTTCCGCACCTTCTGCAAGTTGCGTGCTTGTAGCTTCCTCTAATCTGTCATTCTATTGACTGCCTTATCCCTTTGCTTTTTTTCCCATCTACTATCTTTCTGACTTAATGGCCCATTCTCCTGCCTTTAAAAAAAAAATCTGCGAAATAATGTTCTCCTTTCAGCTCCTCCGAAATCGGAATGTGTCGGCTGTATGCAGCGGGGAGACCATTGTAAACTGAAAACCGGACACATACTTACCTTATCCATTATGGCCATATGGCCTGGGAACACAGAAGGAGAATAATGACTTCGTATGTCGGTTTTTTCTGTCTACATCTCTGTCCCCACCTTCTCCCCACCCAACTGTCACATCCACTGGCTCAGTCTCTGAATCTCTCTCCCTCCCTCCCTCCCAACCCTCTCTTTCTCACTTACACACTCATTTTCGGTCTCCCCGCTGTGTCTGTGTCTCTCTGTCTGTCTGTCTGTCTGTATGTCCTAAATACTCTCGTCGAGTATGTATGTGTGTGTGCGTGCGCACGCGGTGTGTGTGTGTGTGTGTGTGTGTGTGTGTGTGTGTGTGTGTGTGTGTGTGTGTGTGTGTGTGTGAATTACATGTGTTTGAATGTATTCATGCATTGCAATGCCCTTGACATTTTTGTTTGTTTTTGTAACCGCCACCATGACATGGGCCTAAGGCCTATTCATTAAACCATTCAATGTCAGTGTCCTAAATACTCTTATTTGTTTATTCTACTTTCTCTCACAGACTGTGGAGGGCGGGCCGATATCGTGTTCCTGTTGGACAAGTCTGGCAGCGTTCAGCAGGCCAACTTCCAGAAGATGCTCAACTTTGTCAAAGACGTTTCTTCCAACTTCCAGGTTAGTCACTGTAATGGTCGGTTAAATATAAAGCAAACTGAAGCCGACGATGTCTCTTGGTTGGGGTTTCGCACTGTTTCAGTGCTTTCTAGTCCGTGTTACGTTTGTTGAAACCCCGAAAAGGAAGAAAATGCTACTGTAGATATCAATACTAAGTTGGTTAAAGGCAAATCACACACACACACACACACACACACACACACACACACACACACACACACACACACACACACACACACACACACACACACACACACACACACACACACACACACATACACACACACACCACACACACACACACCACACACACACACACACCACACACACAGATACACACACACACAGATACACACACACACGCACACAAACGCATACACACGCGCGCGCACGTACGCACACACACACACACACACACACACACAAACATTTCTCTGTGATATGAAAATCATACGTGCGAACAAGAAATAATTAGTGTAGGCTCCTATTGTGACACAATAATTTCACTATGCCTAAGTTTATAATGTGGCCGCATTTACGGTAGCGCAGTGCTATTGTTTACCACTGTCCATAAGAGGCAACACCAACTTGGACGTAAGACTCACCATCAACATATTATTTACGTTCTTTATATAATTATATCAACTCTTCAGAATACCCGTTGCCTGATCTTCTGTCTGGAAGTGAAAGTTGAACACAAATTACTAGCACACCTTCGCAAAATATATTTATGAGTATATACATTTGTGTAAGATATGTTTCATTCGTTTTACATCCCACAATTTCGCAGTTCTCAGATTAATAAATTAAGCTGAAATCGTCAGTCAGCTTTCTGGGAAATTTACGGCCTACAGAAATGTATACATGGTTGTCTGCGAAAGTAATGGACAATCATTGGGTAAAACTATATCAATCAATCAATCAATCAATCAATCAATCAATCAATCAAATAATTAATCAGGCAAGCAATTTAATAGTCTTCGAATACAGAAGAATGTTTTTGCTCGACTTGCTAAATAACCAAAATATTTCCTTATATGCACTGACCTTGATGAGGGGACTGTTGATCCATGGAAGGGGGGGTTAGTCAAGCGTTCGAGCTTAGCTCTTTTTCCAGCAGTCAACAATTGTCTCTTCTTTCCTTATATGGTCTATCACAAAATTAAAAACCCCACCTACATAATGTTATTATATTTACAAATAAAAGATTTTGTCTTCCAGATCGGGCCTGACGACGTTCAAATCGGCGTAGACACTTTCTCCACTTCTTTCAACACGGAGTTCACTCTGGGAACACACAACAGCAAGCAGGCCATCAACAACGCGGTCGACCATATCCCGTGAGCCTGTTTGTCTGTTTCGTTTGATTATTTGTTAGTTATTGGTTAGCTTGTTTGTTTGTTTGTTTCTTTCTTTCTTTCTTCCTTCAGTACAGTGTTTGTTCTGGGAACACAAAAACAATATAAGCAGGCAGTTGACAATAACCCGAGTTTGAACCTGGGTACAAGGGGATTTTTCCTCTCACTCTGCACTAGGCCTTACGGTCTGAATGTGGAGTCTTTCGGATGAGACCATAAACCGAGGTCCCGTGTGCCAATGCACTTAGCACACGTTAAGCCCAGAGGCAACGAAAAAGTTGTCATTTGGTCTGAATTTACCCACCCACCCTCCTTTCCTTCCTCATCAGTCACACAAATTAACTCGCATGCAAAACAAAACAAATACGCGGCGCGCCTCTGGCTGCAACGCGCTCTCCAGGTGGGAGCTACCCGAATTTCGCAGAGACGCCTCTGTGAATATGAAGTACCAAATACTATTTTTTATTGTTAAGTGCATCTGTATTGTTAAAAATTCGGGACATTACTGGCATTGCATTGCCTCCGGGCATTGCTTCCAGGGTCGTTCCCACCATCTTTATTATCTACTAATGTCCCTGTGTATGTGTCTGTTCGAGACCGGAGGACGTTAAACAGATTTCCATCCTTGGAGGACATTAACCCCTTGACTGCCGTATAACGTATCACATACTGACTTGATGACATCACTGATGACGTCATTAGATGAAGAGGATTAACTCTGATATGCTGGCTTTTGCTCTAACGCAGTCAAGAGAGTGATATCCCCAGACCATTTTGCCAGATTGGCTCTATCAGTTGTCCTTTTCATGAGACATGATTTGTGCAATGATTTTTTTTCTTTAGTTTTCTCTGGCAGTCAAGGGATTAAGCACACTTTCCCTTTCCTCCCTGTCCCACTCAGATACTCCGGGGGCGGCACCAACACGGGCCCGGCCCTGACGGCCCTGACGGGTCAGAGCTTCACCACGGCCGCTGGACATCGTGCCGGAGTGCCCAAGATCGCCATCGTGGTCACCGACGGAAAGTCCAACAACCCCGGCAACACCGCTGCCGCTGCCCAGAAAGCACGAGACGCCGGTAAGAGACCCCTGTGTCGTGATCATGAAACTATAATCATATACATGGGGGCAGTGGGTATAGATGCCTCGTGCCTCCACACGGGGAGCTGAGCTGGACGACCCCGCCCCCCTCCACGACGATTCTCTCATGAAACTGTAATATAAATGGGGCAGTGGGTGGATACCTTGTGCCTCCACACGGGGAGCTGGACGACCCCGCCCCCTTCACGACAAGTCTCTCCCGGGGGTGGGGGGGTGTCTTTCGTAAAACATAGTTTCCCTGCCTTCTGGAAGTTCTGTGCTTGTAACTTCCTGTAATCTGCCACTCTCTAAGACTCTTGTCTTGTTCCCTTTGCATAAGGGCCAGCCACACGTCAGCTAAAACCGTACGACTGTGCGATACGATTCGATCACGTAATCTCGAAGCGCATTTGTTCTCGGAGATCACGTGATCGAATCGTATCGACAACAACAACACAACAACAACAACAACACAAACAACAACAACACAACAACAACACAAAGCACACGTTATCTAGGCATTCCAACTGGAGGATTCTTGAACTACGCATTAACTAAACTTGGCTTGACTTGACCTCTTGACCTTGACATGACCTTGACATGGCGTGACCTTGCAGGCATCCACATGCTGGCCATCGGGGTGGGCACCGGGGTGGACGACAACGAGCTGAACGCCATTGCCTCTGACCCGGACAGCCAGAACGTGTACAAGGCCGCCACCTTCGACTCCCTCAAGTCCCTCAAGAACCTCCTGGCCGCCAAGGCCTGCGAGCGTGAGTTGGTTTTTTTGCGAGTGAGTGTGTACGTGTATGAAAGTCAAACTCAAAGTCAAAATTATATTGAGAGATGGACATTGAGTAAGCAACCATTATAGGGTTTTTTTCACCTCCATCAAGCCATATATGAAAAGAAAATATAAACAAGATATAAAAATGAAAATGCACGAAGATACAAAATTCACACATATCAGTCAATCACACATTGCCAAAACATCAAGCACAAAGATACTGAGAGAGAGAGAGAGAGAGAGAGAGAGAGAGAGAGAGAGAGAGAGAGAGAGAGAGAGAGAGAGAGAGAGAGAGGGAGGGAGGAAGAGGGTATGATTGTCTAAAACATTTACTATATGTTGATGCTTGGGGTTCGTGCGTTTCTTTGGTAGGATATATTCAGTGTGCTCCTTTTTTTTTATCAAGTTCAGCAGACTCAGTTTGTAAAGTTTGCCATCTATTGTCTATTATCTCTGTTGTCTAATACAATTCTAAGACCTGGGATCTATCTCTGTTATCCTGAGTTGTTTGCTTTTATGCAATTCTGAGACAAATGATGTACTGTCAATTCTCAGACAATGGAAACGATTTGATATTAACATCATTCTCTTTTTGTTTGTTTTACAGAAGTTCAACAGACCCCTCAGAAGCAGGGTAAGTACAGCATTACTACTGGTTTGATTAGGGGCGCACAGCTGTTCCGTTGCACACAAAGTTGAGCTGTTTAGTTAAATGACTGAATATAAAAATCTTAGATAAAACTACAACCAAGCATTTCTTTTGAAAAATATTTTGGCTGTATGTTCTTAGTGGTATTTTTAATACATTTCTTCCATCAGATTTATGGTAAAAACATATTTTTGCTGAACAGTGCCATGCAACTTACTTAGTAGAAAATGTTCTTAAATAATACACTTATTATCGCAAACATAAATACAAGTGCTCATGAGTGAAAATCTGACGCTCTTTACTGAATATAAAAAATTTTCTTACATACTATAGGCCTAACATTATTCTTGACTGTTGTTTATGAAAAGTAATAAATGTGAAGTTGGCTTGAAAAAAATAAACTAAAAATTCCTCCCGGAACAGCTGTGGGACGGGTATGGGTTTTTTCTTGTAATCGCTTGACTCTGTTTCTTTCTCTCTCTCTTTCTTTCTCTTTCTCTCTGTCTGTCTGTCTCTCTTTTTCTCTTTCGTGTCCGATTTTGACTTCCCGAGATAGAGGAAGCAACCCGCTATTTTGAAGGGCTGGAATGGAATTTGTTTATAGCGGAGACGCTTTGCCCAGAAGACATACCCACTGTCTCGGGATAGGAAAGTGGGCGCTAGAGGAAGGAGTGGGAGGGAGACTAAAGACTGATTATTCATCACGTTTGGATCTGTAGGAGCCAGTAGAAAGACCACGGCTGGCTATTCAGCCCAAATGCTGCATCAGAATTAAGCCCACTCCAGC